>JAGFNQ010007041.1:0-90672 GCA_024364735.1 Boesenbergia rotunda | reverse complement strand
GGAGGACCGGGCGATGGGAATCGCATATCTGGTTAGCTTCCTCTTCTTTGGAATCAAAACCCTAGAAATCGTGTTTATCTGGGTAATGTTAACACGACGTGGTTGAAATGTTTCATCTTGTTTCTTCTTTGGAATCAAAACCCTAGAAATCAAACACTGAATGTTTCAAGCTTGTTGACTTGTTTCCATAGGTGGATTTGACACTGCACATGCTGCAGCAAGGTTTGCTCGACTGACCCTGCTTCATTGTTTGATTCTTCATCTAAATGCATCTCAATGCAGGGCCTATGACCGAGCAGCGATCAAGTTCCGCGGAACAGATGCAGATATTAACTTCGATCTGGATGATTATAAAGGGGATTTAGGACAGGTGAGACTGAGTAGGACATTTGCATGACGAATCACACTGCTTCATGAACTTAAAACACATGTTTCTATGGCTGAATGCAGATGAGGAATCTCACTAAGGAGGATTTTGTTCTCGTTCTTCGACGTGAGAGCACGAGCTACCCTAGAGGAAGCTCCAAGTACAGAGGAGTGACCTTGCACAAATGTGGCAAGTGGGAAGCAAGAATGGGCCAGTTTCTGGGTAAAAAGTATACTTCTGCTCTTTGTTTTCAGTAGAGTTATGGTTCATGTTCATGGTTGACCGATGATATATTTGTTTGCGATCTCAGATATGTCTATCTAGGTCTGAGAACGAGGGTTCCGTTTCCTCCCACTCCGTCGCCGAGGCATCCGAAGAGGGAGAGCATCGTCCCGGCGCCATGAGGATCTTTGGGTTCTCCGTCTCAGGCGCCGAAAAGGAACCCTACGTCGTAACCCGCCAGTTCTTTCCCGAGGGAGGTGGCTCGTCGCCGGAGCCGGAGGCGGACGGGAGGCTGTTGGAGGAGCCGCAGGCCGCGAAGAAGAGCCGGAGGGGGCCGCGGTCTAGGAGTTCTCAGTTCCGCGACGTCACTTTCTACAGGAGGACCGGGCGATGGGAATCGCATATCTGGTTAGCTTCCTCTTCTTTGGAATCAAAACCCTAGAAATCGTGTTTATCTGGGTAATGTTAACACGACGTGGTTGAAATGTTTCATCTTGTTTCTTCTTTGGAATCAAAACCCTAGAAATCAAACACTGAATGTTTCAAGCTTGTTGACTTGTTTCCATAGGTGGATTTGACACTGCACATGCTGCAGCAAGGTTTGCTCGACTGACCCTGCTTCATTGTTTGATTCTTCATCTAAATGCATCTCAATGCAGGGCCTATGACCGAGCAGCGATCAAGTTCCGCGGAACAGATGCAGATATTAACTTCGATCTGGATGATTATAAAGGGGATTTAGGACAGGTGAGACTGAGTAGGACATTTGCATGACGAATCACACTGCTTCATGAACTTAAAACACATGTTTCTATGGCTGAATGCAGATGAGGAATCTCACTAAGGAGGATTTTGTTCTCGTTCTTCGACGTGAGAGCACGAGCTACCCTAGAGGAAGCTCCAAGTACAGAGGAGTGACCTTGCACAAATGTGGCAAGTGGGAAGCAAGAATGGGCCAGTTTCTGGGTAAAAAGTATACTTCTGCTCTTTGTTTTCAGTAGAGTTATGGTTCATGTTCATGGTTGACCGATGATATATTTGTTTGCGATCTCAGATATGTCTATCTAGGTCTTTTTGAGACGGAAATTGAAGCTGCAAGGTACATTAAAAATCTTGGTCTTTTCACGTTCGAGCAGTTTGAGTGGATCGCAGGGGTGTTCTCTGATGCTTACTTGAATATTTCTTCAGAGCTTATGACAAGGCTGCAATCAAATGCAACGGAAAGGATGCAGTTACAAACCTTGATCGTAGCATCTATAAGGAGCTAAACACATCCAGTGAGTTTTCTCGGGGAAGTATACTTTATTCGTTTACAATAAAATTGCTTCACTTATAATCTCTCAACCAGAATCGAAAAAGTATCAGTTTCCTTTCGGCAAAGACATTCTTCACCATATTTCAATTGGAAAATGCTACTCTAAAGTCTAAACTGTTAACAATGGTGTGCATTATCAGTGTCATTTTTATTCAGAAATTTAACTGAAACTGTGATTGGAAATAAATTGATGATCGATAAAGTTTAGGTGCAAACTTATATTATCTAAGTTCGAGGAGAGACAACAAAATGGGTCTAAGTTGGGAAACTGAAATCTGTTGTTTTAACCAGAGAGTAATTGTATGGATACAGCAAGCCATGGCCAGCTTGAACACAACCTTGACCTTTGTTTGGGGAACTCAGGGTACAAAGGAAATCCTGTCGAGTCAGTGATCATTGAGTCCCGCTGGAATAGCAGCACTAAATCCAAGGTATAATTTCTTTCCGACCACAATCTTTTATCCTCTATACATTGTTCATACCTCATCGAAATCGATTTCTTTTTGGCACCGGTCTCATTGCTAAAGAAAGATAGTTTGACAAACGTATAATTTTGCTTGTTGAAACCACTTAATGCTTGAAAAGTATGAATAGACTTATTTGTCAAACAATTTGAATTAATTAGAGCAGAACGTATAAGGGTAGAAAAAAGTCAAATAAAATTTTAGTTAATGTAACAAGAGATTATTTAGTTGATTTCAATATTTCTATTGATATAGACTTGCATAGAGTTTAATGCACGGCTAAGATCCATGTGGCTGGTTCCAGATAGTTGAGACAAACATTGCTTAACCATTAGTCATTATCTGGACAATTTCAATACTCCATGTGTTAAGGATCTCTAAGGGCAAGAAACTCTGCTACAACAATTCTAAAATCATTGGGAATGAATGAGCAGAGAAGTGTCTGTGCTATTCTTTTTAAAATAAAAGATGCATATGGTCTTATTGTTTCATATATAAGCACATAGTAAAGTCCATTACAACTGTAGATTGTCAGATTGCATCAGAATTCTATTTGGTATGACTGATAGTTTGTGGGATGAGGATGTGCAAATCATCGAAATTGGAGATTGTATTTATCTATAATGTAACTATGTGAGATCTTTTGTCTGATAAATACAACTTGGAACATGTAGAACACTGCTTTAATTCCAATCATTCGCAGGTGAACACAAATTCACTTGTAGCCTATGCTTATTGTATTTCTTGTAACCGTTGATATAATGGAGGTGTGCACAATATGGTCCTGTTATTTTATCTGTTAGACTAAATTGATTAAAATAACAATTATAGTTGCAAGAAATTAGAGTCAATGAGCTATTTCTACCAAGGATAAACTCCAAGTTTACTCATACCTAGTGATACAAACTAATGAATCATAACCCAATTGAAAGAAGAGAATGAGGGTGAATATGATAATTGGGATTTCGAAGATGAATAATGACTAGATATGCATTTCATATTTATCAAAGGGCACATTATGCAGTGAACCAATATGTGTGTTGGCACAAGAACTACTACGTGCTTTAGTTATCGGTATTTTCTATTTCTTTTATGGTACTATAGAACTTATATTTTTAAGTATAGAATAAATGTTTAGTTCCTAATGATGACCATATTCACGGGCTATGCAGTGAACCAATGTGTGTGTTTGTGTATTGACACAAACTTCTGTGTTTTACACTGTAACTTATCATTGGCCTCTATTACTTGAGAGAGAATGTTCATCTCTCAGTTGAAGGCATATTAATCTAAGATTTTTCTCTTCATAGATTATTTTGAAATGTGATCCCATCACTCACTTCTAAAGCAATATGGAATTTTTTTTTCTTCAAATATATTAGTATTTGGGTGGCATCTTTGTGTATTCACTATAATGTGATTTTCTACATCTGAAATTTGCTTCCAGCTATGTATAGTTAAAATAGCTGGTTGCTTTCGTCCTAGATAAAGATAATTAAACACAGAAGAATGAGATTACAGGCAAGTCAAAATAAGACTAAGGTCTTAAGTTTTTTATGGCAATAATTAGTTTTCTTTTGACATAAGAAAAATGGCTCTTGGGATCAACATGTGAAATTTGTTGCTTTCTACAGGTACATTCACTCTTTCAAATCTTGGAATGTTTGGGGTCGACCACTTTGATGCAATTCTGCCTCCTGGAACTGTAAGGGCTTCTCTTAATTCATTGTTTGGATGAATTTTTTGTTACTGTATTCCAACGAATGAGATTAATTTTGTTTCTTTTGGAACATTCCATAGGGGGCTATCATGGCCGTTGGTGCATCTCAACCAACTGTTGTTACTTCCCGGGATGACAGAATTGGATTAAAGAATCAGATGCAGGTATATCTTACTTGATGATAGCAATTATATCTGTTCTTTTTCCTTACAAGTTATATAGCTTAGCTAATTTCCACGAAATACTTGCAGGTGAAGGAAAGGGAGAAAAAATGCTAAGTGGGAAGTAGTTAAGGTATGTATACTTTTGTTTAACATATATTGGAATGTATATAATTTTCGTTAACTATTTGACAATAATTACCATATATAGGCTCTTCAACAACCGGATGCGAAACAATGCGGTTTTTTTGTGATGAGATATATGAAACAAATTATTGAAGAAGTTGAGACTATCGAGAGAGATTCACTGAGATCAATAGTAACTATATTAAGCTTATCTCAAATTCTTTGACATTAACTATTTAGAATTGCAAAGTGATCAGTGTTGATTGTTTTTCCCATTAACCACTCGCCAATTTAATTTGTCTGTGTTCACAGTTCACAAAAACAGGTTACTCTCGTGATCAAATTGATGAGGTTCGGGCCGAGTTGACGGAGTGCATTCAAGATCATATTTCTGAATAGGTTTGGAATCATACAAGATCATTATTCTATTTAGATTTAAGTTCATGGAATGATGTTTTTTTTAAAAGTAGCTTACACTATATTGTATTTTCTATAATTTCTAATTCCAATTTTTTAGGCAGTGTTAAAGGATAGTTATGAGATCGAGCTTCAGAAGTTGGCCCCAATCGCGGATTGATTATGAAACTTGTGAATTGAAAAACTCGTGAAACTCTTAAGTGATTGATGATGTGTTGTAAAACTTGTGAGTTTGAAAAACTTGTCTCATGCAGTGAAAGGATGTTTGCTTGCATTAATATGCAAGTACAAGATATCTGTATAATAGTTATCAGTGTAAATTTTCTAGCTTTTGTAATCTTCTGTCAGTGTAATATATAGGAGGAAGATGTTGACCTGTTAGTTGAGCATGTAGATGCTACAAACTGCAAACGAGCATGTCTCTACCTCACAAGTCCATCTAGGTATGCTTTATATTCTTTTGTAGTTGTAACATATGGAGGTATGTGAAGCAGTCTTATTTGTGTTAATGCAGATATTTCACTAACTTTATTTGATACCATTAGATATTTGTTACCTGCAATGCACCTTCTGTTTTGTCTACATATTGCTGTTACGGGAGGGTTGTGGATGACTGGTGTTCAAAATATTTCATGTTTGCTTCTTAAAATGAATATGCTGTATAAATTGTTATTGAATTCAAATTCTTTTTTTTAGCTCATTTTCAGAAATGTTATTGTCCCCTATCAGTTTGGAAGCCCAACTTAAGTTGAATATGTTGACAAGTTTTGATGCTACTTCATAAACAAGCTTTAGCTCAGCTACAAGCTTATTCACCATGCTTTGATGGTACTTTAGATTTTCAAAACATGATCATTTGATGTTTGGGAATTGTTTAAATATGAAATAATATGACAATCGCAATATATATCAGAAGAAACAGATATATGGATTTGAAATAATGGTATATGTATATATAGTTTTTTTTTCATTGTTTGGTTAAATTCTGTTATGATGCATGATGCATAGTCACCTTTAGTTGTAGGCAAAACCTATAGCAGAATTCTGTATTAACCAGCGTTGCAAGGCGTACTTTTTGAACAAAGCCTAGATATATACTTGGCAGAATAAAATGTTTACTGGGAGACCCAATTGATGAATATTGGTTGTACACTCATAGTATTCACATGCTTTTCTAATTGCCCCTTTCTAAAAAAATAGAAATTAAGCATTCAGCAAAAACAAACTTTCAAGTCCCTTTACAGCTCTAGGGAGATGTACATAAATTTTGTACAATAAATATTAGAAGTGTATTCGTCTGGAATCTTGTTATACTGAATGTTTTTTTGCATGAGTTCATATAGTTATTTTGCCAAGTTCTTTTCTTTAATAGTTCAGTGTCATGTGGCATTGTACATTGTTTAGATTCCACGAACTCCCTTATTGTTTCCTGGCAGGTAGTAGATGTAGCACAATACATTATATATTTTCACCTGTCCTTTTGATAGTTGGGTTGTGAAAGCATGAGACCAGAAACTTAGACCTTCTATTCTCTTCTGGAAGATGGCGTGAAGATAACTATTAGTTGTCATGGCAGTCATTCTTAACAGGACTAACTTTTTTACAAATCATAACGCTTTAACCTCTACAAAATACCTCAATTGCTGTAATTTTTTCATCCTTCACTTATTTTTACTGATGTGAGGCCTCTCTTTTGTGATCCTGTTCTACTGGAAGACCACAAATTCGATATACCACTCTGAAGTAAGCACAAAAAACTAGTGTGCTGCTTTGAAAGCCTACGTATAGAATTCATGGTTATTTTAGGTTGACCAGGGCTGTTGGGTCAGTACTGAATGAATGAAATTGTACTTTACAGTTTTCTGAATAAAGCTTCAGAGTAATTTTTTTCATGTCAATTTCCAGAGTAAGCTTTGCTTTTCCAGTTCAGCAAGTGGTACAGTTGCTGAAGGAGACAACAAAACAGAAGAAAAGTAAGTCTTTGAAGATTTGACATTTTTTTTTCATTTTTTTTAACTCTTTGAACTTTGCAAATGGTTCATGGTTGATAATTCTTTTTATGCAGTGTTAAAGCAGATCGAGTTAACAAGCAGCCCCAAAGAACAACTTGTGAATGATGAAGTTTTATAGAACTTGTGAATTGAGATATTTTTTGTATTTAATATGGAATACAAACACTTTTGTAAATAATGCACTGTATTATAAGTGAATTTTGTAAACTATTATCAATGTAAATTGTGAATATTATCAATTGTGAATAAAAATGCTTGTAAATTGTGAATATTGTAAATTATGAATATTATCAATTGTGAATAAAAATGTTTATAAATTGTGAATATTATAAATTGTAAAAAACACTGCCTATTAAAAAGACAACGTTTTTTAAGTAACAATACACAACACGATTTTTGCGTTGTCTTTATGCCAAACCACAACGCTTTTTCCGCGTTGTCCTTGATACCCAACTTTTAACAACAGCGTCAATAACAACGCTTTTTAAAAACCAATAGACAACGCGAAAAAAGCGTTGTCTTTGCTCCAAACCACAACGCGGAAAAAGCGTTGTCGTAGATATACTTTCTACAACGGCTTCATCAACATCGCTTTTTAAGCATTAACGACAACGCGGAAAAAGCGTTGTTGTTTAACTTTTTTCTTGTAGTGTGCAACCTAGGTGTTTGTTAATCCAAGAGGACTGAAACTCATTATCAAAATCTCCTTCTGGCGGAGAAGCCTTTTACAGACTTTGAAGCACAAGACAGAAGAAAACTAATAACTGAATTGTATGCAGTTAATGAATGATTGGAAACTGAGCTCTAGGGGCCTATTTATATTCCCGGTCAAAGTTATCCATTTGTTGACGTGACACTTATAGGGCGCCCGAGTGCTCTTGGGTGCCTGACACGTGGCTTAACACTTATCCAGCGCGCAACATTCGCAAACGGCTAAAATTAGCCTCTCAGGCGCCTGTAAGAACAGGAGCATCTGACTGCTTGGGCGCCCGAGAGGTCAAGCGCCTGCATGCTTATGGGCGCCCGAGAGTGGGTCTTTTGGTCAACAACCTCTGACCACTCTCCAGCGTGACTTCCGATTTTCTTGGATGATTTCTGGTCAACCGGAGTTAGGCTCACCCGAACCCGACTCTGGCTTTTCTCCCCTCGAGCGTCCTTCCTTCCGGCTTCTTGTCCCTCGGATGTTGCGCACTTCCTTCTCGCTCCACCAGTGTACTCTTTTGCAGTTTTTGCGTCCCTCGGATGCACCAAGCCCGTCGGCTCACTTCCCTATGCAATCCTTCTCATCCACTACGTCTTACGCTCGACTTCCTCCGCTCCTAAGTTCCTGCACACTTAGACAAAGGTATAAAAAATCAATAGGACCTAACTTAACTTGGTTGATCATATCAAAACTAACCAGGGCACCAACATGCTGCACATCCATTGAGCGTATTGAACCAAGATATTCCCATGACATCTCCAATGCAGTTGGAGGAGTCTATGACTGAAATTGAGGTATTGCCTCATATTGATGAGCAAGTACCTCAATCACCTCAAACACAAGTGCCCTTAAGGCGATCCATAAGGGAACGAAGAAGCACGAATTCTTGTGATTATGCTTATTTTAAAGAATATGATTTTGATATAGGGTTGGAAACTAACCCTACATCTTTTCAAGAAGTCAAACAATGCTCTAACCCTGAAAGGTGGATTAACGCCATGCAAGAAGAGTTGAAGTCTATGACAGACAATGACATTTGGGAACTTATCGAATTGCCTGAAGATTCGAAACCGTTGGTTGTAAATGGATATTTAAAACCAAGCGGGATTCGAAGAGCAATATTGAAAGGTATAAGGCTCGTCTTGTTGTCAAGGGATTCACTCAGAAAGAAGACATTGATTATAAGGAAACTTTTGTTGGAGCAATCTAGGTACCTTAGGTTTTAATGTTTGAGCAAAGATTTAAGTTATGATTATTGTTGTATTTGATATGCATTGTAAGCATGCAGGATATAGGTACAACAAAGGAGAAAAATCTAAGTGACATCTTGGCAAAGGAAGACCCGACAACAAGGACCGAGATCGAAGGAAGCTCCAGAAGGCAAGATATGAAGGATGGAGAGACGTCCGAGGGATGCAAGGCTGATGGAGGAGACTAGAAGGCTAGGTCTAGGTTGATCGGGTGAGGACGAGTGCTGAGTGACTGTACTCGGGGTTGAAACCCTAGATTTAGAGTTTGGGCAGTCGACTGGTTTGGGCACACAAAGATCAGTTGACTGATCTTCTATGCAGTCAGCTGGTGTCGACTGGAATTCGAATGTTGGGTTGTAACATTTGAATCTGAGTGGATCAGTCGACTGGTATTGGCACCAGTTAACTGGTAATGGTAGGAACAGTGCCGAGCTCTATTTAAGAGAGTTCGATTTGGCTAGGTAAAGGTTAACGAAATAAGCTTGGGTAAAACTTATTAGTAGTCTATAAGTGCTCAGGAGTTGTTGCAAGGTTGTGACGAGGTTTCTCCACCCACTAGGAGCGACGCGAGCTAGCTGGAGGCTTTTTGAGAAATCATCCACCTCGGATCAAGATCGTCCACCTTACGGACAGCAGTGGAGTAGGAGTATCATCTCCGAACCACGTAAAAGTTTCGTGCTAGCATTGTTTTAATTTGTAGTTTGTATTTCCGCTTGCGCTTGCTAACATGTGTAGGAAGAAACCGACAAGTCAAGTGGGTGATCGGTTATTCAACCCCCTCTAGCCGACGCACCGATCCCCAACAACTTTCTCACTTGTGTCGACGAAAGACTCCCTTAGGGTAATCATGACACTTGTTGCTCATTTTGATTTGGAGCTACATCAAATGGATATAAAGACTGTGTTCCTCAATGGAGACATAGAGGAGTCTATATATATGGTGTAATCAGAGAACTTTGAGTCCTCAGACTCAAACCACCTAGTATGTAGATTAAAGAAGTCCATTTATGGTTTAAAACAGACGTCCCATCAATGGTACCAGAAATTTAAATTAAGTGGTTATCTCATTTGGATTTAAAGAGAACCCGATTGATCAGTGCATATATGTCAAGTTTAGTGGGAGCAAGTTTGTTATACTTGTTCTGTACGTAGATGATATATTGCTTGCGAGCAATAATAAGGGTCTGCTACATGAAACTAAGTCATTTCAATCTGGTAAATTTGAAACGAAAGATCTTGGTGAAGCATCTTTTGTTCTAGGCATTCAGATTTGTCATGATCGTTCAAGAGACATTCTTGGACTTTCACAACAGGCCTATATTGAGAAGGCGCTTATACGATATGACATGCAGAATTATACACCTGGTGACACACTTATGTTAAGAAGTGACAAGTTCAGTTTGCAGCGGTGTCCACGACTTGAACTTGAAATAAAGGAGATGGAACAATTCCTATATACATCAGCAGTGGGAAGTCTCATGTATGCATAAGTTTGCACTCGACCAGATATAGCATTTATAGTTGGGATGTTAGGCATTTATGTTAATAACCCAGGACAATCGCACTGGAATGCAATTAAAAGAGTGATGCGGTATTTTCAAAGAACTAAAGACACATGCTCACGTATCGAAGGTCAATTCACCTGGAGGTGATTGGTTATTGAGACTCCGATTTTGCTAGATGCTTGGATAGTAGGAGGTCCACTTCAGGCTATATCTTCATACTTGCTGGAGGGGTTATATCTTGGAAGAGCGTCAAGCAGACGCTAGTAGCCGCTTCTACTATGGAGGCAGAATTGATAGCATACTATGAAGCATCCAATAACAGGATTTGGCTGCGAAACTTCATCACAACATTGCATATCATTGATGACATTGACAGACCACTGAGGATCTACTGTGATAATAAAGTCGCAGAACTTTATGCCAAAAACAACCACAGTTCGTCGAAGTTCAAGTACATCGACATCAAGTTTCTAGCGGTTAAAGAGAGAGTGCAGAGTCGTCAGATTATAATAGAGCACATCAACATTTATTCTATGTTGACCAATCCACTCACCAAAGGCTTGGTGCCTAAGGTGTTTCATATGCATGTTGTGGATATGAGAGTTTTTCTTATAGGAGAAGAACTCATCTAGTGGGAGTTTGTATTTATTTTATTGCTTTATGTTAATAAAGACAAATATTTTATTTTTGATTATTGCACGTACTTAAGGTTCAAAATATTAATGAGAATACATATGTTTGTTTGACACTCTGAATACGATATCATGATTTACTGCTGCTATTTAGCATTTGATGTTCGTAAATATGATACATATTCCTTTTGGAATCATAAAGTTTGGATCATGATTTGCTATTGCAGTTTAGCATAAGGTATTTGCAAATATGATCAAACTCTTTTGGGTCACTTTGGACCAGTTGGAAATTGACATGTACTTATCACATTTCATATAATTTCCACTCTATACATCCGCATCTTGATTATGTCGTTAATGACATTGGTATTGTGATTACTGTTAGGGCTTGTTATGATCATATATAGTAGTTATGACCTCTTTAGTTCTCTACCAATGAAATTAATGGACCAAATTGTTTATAGCGGTATCTTGTGTTGGATCGAGAGAAAACAATAGAGGGGGGGGGGGGTGAATATCGTAAGTCGTTTCGGATTTGAAAAAGAGAATACGCAGCGGAAAAATTAAAAACAAAATAGCACACGAACACCAAGATTTTACTTGGTTCGGAGTCGCGGTCGGCTCCTACTCCAAGGCCCACGGTCGTTGACCGTTTACTGGGGAAAATTCTATATGTGCGCAAAGAGTTTTACAGAAGGATTACAGTTGTAGTATAAAACAAATGAAATGACATCTCTTCGTTACCGACGTCCGGTGTGGAATGTATCTCGGAGCAGAGGGACGTCGTCAGCGCTTGTATCTCGAGTTGGGAGGTTTCTAGAGCAGAGCGCTTGAGTAGAAGAGCGTGTTTGCGTTGGAAGCAGTTATTGAGAAGCCTTAGGGGTCAAGGGCTTTATATAGTAGGTCTGGGGGCGCCCGGGACATTGGGGGCGCCCTCCACGTGGCCTTTGATCCGCAACAGTCTCGGTCAGTGTTTTATCCCTCCAAAATAGGGATCGAACCTTGACGGGGGCGCCCGGGAAGAAGGGTGCGCCCTGGTTGACTGTTTCCGCGGGCTTCTCAGCTGGATAGGGTTTATCCACTTCGCTAGCTTAAGCTAGGGCGCCCGGGAGCACGAGGGCGCCCAGGAGCATGGGGGCGCCCTCCCAGTGAGCTTCCGAAGTGGTTTCTTGCTTAACTTGTTTTGCCTTGACCTTGGGGGCGCCCGAGTCACTGGGGGCGCCCTGCCCAGCAGCTTGCCCCTCTCCTTTGGGGCATTCTGAGCTGCAGACACACATTCCTTCGGTCCTGCATCCAAGTTTAGTCCAAAACAACACAAAGCAATAAAATATTAGGTTTACACAGCCTTAGCTATCTTGGTTCTGACTTTGGGTCTCCAAAATGGAGCCCTAGGTCGAACCGACGCCTACTGTTCCCTCGACGGGGAACGCATCCTCACCTACTCCTCTCAGGAGAATTTACCTGATGCCAACCGGCTCCTTCGGTTGGACTTTTGCCCAGCAGTCCTTCGCCAGGTGCCTAGCTGCCCTTCGCCAGGTCTTCAACTCCTAGTAGCCCTTCGCTAGGTGCCCAGCTGTCCTTCGCTAGGTCTTAGGTTTCAGGCAGTCCTTCGCCTGGTGCCTAGCAGTCCTTCGCTAGGTCTTTGACTCCTAGCAGCCTTCGCTAGGTGCCCAGCAGTCCTTCGCTGGGTCTTTGGGTTCCGATGCCTAGCAATCCTTCGCTAGGAGTCTAGCTGTCCTTTGCTAGGACTTCAATCTGCGCACTCAAGTAGCATGTTAGACAAACAAAACATCTTAACTTTTGAACCCTTTGCCATTGATCAAAACACAGGTTCGACTTGGGTGTTGTCTGCACCAACAATCTTCTCCTTTTTGATTTATGGCAACCCGGTTCAAAAAGTTAAGTTAATCAGAGCAGATAAAAGTTTAGTTTCTCTCCCCTGGAAGGAATCTCCCCCTAGGTTTTTCAAAAGTTCGTGGGGTTTTTTTTTAAAAACTTTCCAGGTCTAAACATGGATTTAATTTTTCAAACTCTTAGAACCATTTTCAAAATAAACATATTTTCCAAAAAAAATGGTTATGCACTTTTGAAGATTTACACTTAAAAAATTTCAGGTCAGTAGAAAAGAAACATCTTCTGAAGTTTTATGTTTTTAGAACCATAGCTTAAGTTTAAGATAAGTACTTATCAAAATTTACACCAGCTTAAGTTTTAAGTACTTAGAAAAGATTTTTGAACACAGCTTAAGTTTAAGTACTTAAAAAAGACTTAAGTTAGAGAAACTCACTAGTAGAAAAATGCTTATTAACCACGGGCGTTCACCGTTGTTAGGCGAAAATCACTGTTGTTAAAGGTCATGTTGTTAAAAGGGGAAGTCTACATTAACAGTTACAAACCGTTGTCGTTTATAGTCAATAACAACAGTATAGCAATAGGTTTTCACCGTTATCTTTTAATGTGATCGACAATAGGTTAACAATAGTATTCAACCGTTATTTGTGTATGATTTAAACAATAATTTAACAACAAATAAAAATCGTTATCTTTTGGTTGAGGCAGCCAACAATTTACAACAAATACCATTTAAAAAATAAATTATTTAAATAATTAAATAATATTGAGCAAACACACTTCAAACTATCATACATTAAAATATCATCAAATATCATACATCATACTTTGCAAATATCATACATCAAGATCCCCAGTATTAGTCCAAACTGAGATAACATCATCAAAATATCATATACATCAAGAACCAGAAACTGAGATAAACAAATAGATGAAGACAACCACACCCTAGTAGCTTCATCTAAGTGTAGTCAACCAGATGAAGACAGCCACGCCCCTTAGCTTTGCACCATAAGCTGATTCCTTCCCTTGGATATGAATTGTCACAACAAATAGAAATACAAAATGAGCATTCACAACTAAAAATAGTAGACCAAAAGAATCTAGAAGATAATTATGATACAAAGTTACCCATGACTTAGTCTAACAAAAGGATATGATAAACAAATAGAAGATGACTTTCAGTTTGAGCAATAAAAAAATTTGTGAAAGCAAGCCAAATTTGCTGGTTCGAAGCTTCAACAAAATAGCAGAATGGTAAAGAAGTACATGTGTAGATTCTCCAAAATTTTAGTGAATGAGCAGTGCACTCATGGTATGGGAACATCCAAGTGTAAACGTGATCCCTCTTTTTTAGCATGTGGTATGATAACCATGATATAAAGAATGATAACTAGAAATTGTAAATTAACTGGAGGAAAAAATAGGAGAAAAAAATAGAAACATCTCACTATTTCTCAGGCATGATTACCCATGCCAAGTGAGTCAAAAAATTACAGTTTCAAAACACTTGCATTTTGAATAAAGTTGTAGGAACTTAGCCTGGTCCAGAAAATGCATTTAAGGGAACATATGAGATGCAGTATACTAAAAAGGAAACATTTAGCATGTAGAACAAAATGTCTTGGGCAAACCTCATTTGTGTTGAGAAGTAATCCAGCCTTCATTTGGTCTTTCAGTTCACTAAATTTATCCTGCATTTATGTACATGAACCCTAGATTTAATTCTGTCAGTGGCGCTAGAAATTTCTATGTGAACTGAAATGCATCAGTAAGGAAGCTATCTGCGATTTATCTAACTCTGACCAGAAAAAAAATTGGAGAATTTAAATACTCGCAAGTCGGATAGGATAAGGATAAATATATCTTTTCCTTAAGAATAAAATTACCTTTAGAAGATGGTCAGTCTTTATGCAAGTTCTTGGTGCCTTTATCAAGTTCTTGTATCGCCCTATTGCAGGATAATAGTAAAACAGATTTCAAACACAAAAAAAAAAAATACAAAAAGACAATCTTAAAGGAGTGCAAATGCTTAGCAGCTAGTAGTGAAATAAAAGGAAAAGGGAAAAAAACAAAGAGAAGGTATTGATAATAAAGGTTAAAAGAAAATCGTTTCAAGAGCAACCTTTTCTTTCGCACAAAATCGCGATCCTGGATCGTACGATCCTGCGATCCTGGATCGTAGGATCGTACGATCCTACGATTCTACGCCACAAATCGATCCAGAATCGCGCAGAATCGTTTTTCGTAGCAGGATCGCAGCAGGATCGGTAGGATCGGACAGAATCGGACAGAATCGTATAGGATCGGACAGAATCGGAGCAGGATCGGTGAAAGCTTCAAGAGGTCATAATTTTTGACTCGGATTGAACCACGTGACTTATAATATATCAAATTGAAACTCGTTCAAAGATCTACAGGTTAGTTTTAAGATTGAATCCCAAAAAATATTATTAATTTAAAGTCTTTTCAAAAGCTCAGAAGATTATTAGTCTTTTTTATTATTTTTTTTTTATCTTTTACAGAGTTAGTGTTAGGGTTTTAAGATTATTTAAACATCTATTTAATTATTTTTAGTTAGTTTTTGATTAATAATATTATGTTATATCTTTTTCCTAAGGGTTTTAAGATTATTTAAACATCTATTTAATTATTTTTAGTTAGTTTTTGATTAATAATATTATGTTATATCTTTTTCCTAAAATGATACGTTTTTAGATGTCTATTATCTAATAGGTTGACAATTAAATTGGATCATCTTGTAATCAATAGAATATTCTTGAAGTTGAACGTGATTATTATCATTATAGTGTTAATAAAAATTGTATATTATCATTATAGTGTTAATAAAAATTGTATATTCTTTCATTTTAAGGGCTTTTGTTAGGATCGTACGATTTTACGATCCGATCCTGACCGATCCGATCCTGACCCCAAATCGATCCTGTGTAGGATCGCGATTCTACGAACATTGCACGAGACCATTCTATCCATTGGCCATCTTCCCAAATAAGTGACGGTCGTAAGTTCCAAGCTCGAACAACTGAAAAATCAGCCCCTGCAGTAAACAGTGAATAGAATAGTCAAATCCAAATGGCCAATCAAATAGAGAGAAGAGAAACGATGACTAGTAAACGGTGAGCGATTGTCATACTTATTTACTGATGCCATAGAAAATTGGCATACTTATCTACTGAAATTTTCAACTTACATTCTTGTATTGCTCATAGGCGCAAAAACTTATTGAAGAATATGGTAAGCGGTGAGCAATTGTCACCAAATTTCCTCTCCAAAATGCTCTAAAACCTTCTTCAGAAACAATTCGTAGAGCCTCCTTCCATATGCTTGCTTTCCCCAGAGCAGCTGTGTCAGAGTGCATTCCTTGCACCTAAATTTGGCAACCAACAATTAAAACCATGAAATATACAGAGATGAAGGGATACCAAGTTTATACATCAAACTAAAAACTAGAAAACATACATTGACTCTCGCTAATTTGGGTTCCTAACTATTTACACTTTTAATTTCTACATTTAATTTGTCCTAGCCTAGGGATGCAAAACTCGAGTTGTCCACATGCAAATATTTCATGTGAACATTGGAATACGTAAAAAAGGTTAACTTAAAGAAAGCACTCTTTACTTGTATTACTGCTACACCTTTTTCTTTGTCATTACTTTAGAAGCAAGATAGGTCAGATGTCTCCTTGAATCAACTGGTTCCTGCATTGATGTTCTTGCACTTAAACTTATGCCTAGTATTATCATGAAAGTATCTCCAACGATCTATATATGGAAACTGAGAAAACAGATTAGTAAATAAGCAAATATAGGTATAGTTCACCCAACAATCTCCAACGTATAATCATGAAAGTATCTCCTTTTTAAAAAAATAAAATAAGTATCACATCGAGGCATAGAGTAAATAAGAGTTTAACTTACAAGCTTACTAGGGATGCAAGACCAAAATTTGTCGGCAAACTTCCTTTCAAGGAATTAGAGCTCAAGTTTCTGTCAGCTTGTTAATTGTATGCCCATGAGAGGTAAGATGAAAAATTAAGCAAATATGCACATTAAATAGATTTAAGAAAAGCTAAAATAGAAAAACCATTTCTAAGAAAAACAAAAGGGCATTCTGTCAAAGACAAATTGCAACATGCAAGTTGAAAATAATATTGTTGTTTAGTTCATAATAGATATATTTGTTAAACTAAAGTCCCTCAAGTTGGTCCATGCATTGTTTTTTCTCTTAAGCATATAACAAATTTACCATGTCATATTAAAGCCTTCCCTAATTTGCCAATACTTGAAAGATCAATTACAGTACAATCAAGAATTACAGAAAAATATTTTGCTCCTTTAATGATTTCAAGGATCTTATTCTTAATCTCGCTCGACAACAAATGTATTAATTCTTTTTCCTATGAAACTGCTGGCCAAGTACTAAACAATAAAAATCAGCCTATGAAACCGCTGGCCAAGAAATAAAGTTGTTGCTTGTTCAGATGTCAGTAAAAGGTTGTCTTAACCTCCAGATATTCAATAAAAGGTTCTCATATAAGGATGTGGTTAATCTTTCAATATTACCAATCGTTTCAATTTAGATGATTCATATTATCCATCAAAGAGTGAACACTCACTTGAGCGTGTAGAATATATATACTTACTTGCCTGAGATGCCAAGTATAGTTCTTTTTCCTCCTTTTACCACCACTGGTGACACTTTTAATTGTAATTGATTCAACTTGTAACTATAAAATTTATTGCTCATCCTTTGTCATTTTCATAACATCTTACCTTATTCTCTTACATCTATATGAGCTACACACTACTAGAATTTTTGCATTCAACAACACATAATCGACAATGGTTTTTTGATAAAGTGTTGTCTTATGTCAATTTAACAACAATTTTAGTATTAACCGTTGTTGTTGTTGGTCTGTATACGTAAAAAGACAACAGTAATAACAAAATGTTATCGTATGTATACTCAATGACAATAGTTATAAAATAACTGTTGTCTATAGGCGGGATTTACAACAACTGATGTGATAAACTGTTGTCTATTATGACAATAGACAACAGTTATATTAAACTGTTGTTGTATTGTTGTGCTGTTCAAGCAATAAACAAAATCAACGGTGGATATCCAACTGCAAAAAAATAACGAACTATTGAATCCTCATTCTCTTATTTTTCGATCCTTAATCATCTTTTTTCTCGTCGCACAAACCCCTAATCTTTTCTCTTCCTTGCCCGCCAACCACCCAAACCCCCGACCATTTCCGCTTCTCTCACACAAACCCCTCGCAGCCACGAGTCGACGCCTCTCCCCCTTCTTCATCGCTCGAGTCCAAGGAAGCCCCGAGAGCGGCACTTCCTTTCACCCTCGCGAGGTGAGCCCCGACTCCTCTCGCTCTCTTCTTCTTCATCGCGCAAGCAAGGAGGCGACGCCTCCTCACTTACCTTTTCTTCTTCCTCGATCGCGTGCCCTAGCTACTGACGCCCAGGCAAGCAGTACCCTGCGTCAACACCGCATCTTCATCGCTAGCTACGACAGGCGAATTGCTCCTTCCCGGCTGAGTGCCACTGCCAGCGGCCCTCCTAGTGAGTTAAGATCGCTATTGATTGTTTTTGGTACCGTGGGTTGGAGCTAACCTAGTCCTCTTCCTAGGGATTTCTGGAAATTAGGGCTCTTGCATGTGGCTGGGTTTCTTCTGATCGAAACAGAAAGGGGCAGAGGAAAGCTTGGTGTGTGGGTTTTCAGGTAAGGCTTGGTTGTGATCTTCATTCTTAGATGTTTCCCTTTGGATTCCCAAACTTGTACGTGAGCTCTATTAGATTCCCAAATTGCATTAGCTAGGTTTAGTTGAGCTTTGATCATTTCTTTTATGTATGACCCAACTAATTCCTTGATAACTTTATTCATTCACTAACTGTTGATGAGTTTGTAACTAAGAACATTGTCCAATAGAGCATAATTTTCTGCCAACCCTATTAGTAGTTTACAAGTAGATTTATAGCATCTTATGCTCTTTGGTTTGTTGTGTAAGACTTTGCTATTCAGACAAAAACTAACAATTTGTTTGTAGATATATTTTGTAACTTTATTTATTACTCTGTAAGAAATTATATTTAATGTAATGAAAATGTTTAAGGATCTATACTAATATAGGCTTTGGATGTACTTCAAAGTAAGATGCAATCCATATGTCAACCTCAAATAATTTTCCTCAGAATAGATCTGACAATGCATATTATTTTAAATTAAATTTGCTTAAACTACATCTCAGAACTGTTATTATGTGAATTTACGCATAGAAATGAATGGTTTGAGGTAGTTACAAATATTGACATTAGATATTGCATGCTATGAATATTGCATGCTATGAATATGTGAATATTGCATGCTATGAATATTGCTTAAGGATTTTCCTTTTTCTCCCTTATTTACTTATTTTTGCTCAAATATTGACAGTAGATATTGCATGCTATGAATATGTGATGTTTCTTGTTAGGTGGGTTAAGATTTTATTGTATAATGTGTATTTATTTTGAAGGTAGGTGTTGGCTCATTTCTAGTTGATTAGTACTTGTAACAAGAATGGACAAAGAATGGATGTCAAAGGATAGATTATCACATGAATATGGTATTGGAGTAGAGTCTTTCTTGCAATTTGCACTGGATAACGCTAACAATCCTAATGCAATACCTTGCCCATGTGCAAGATGTGGTAATATCAAGAAGAAAAATGTTGAAATTATAAGGGCACATTTGTATAGTAATGGTATAGATTTGACATATCATACATGGATATGGTATGGGGAAAGTAGTATGGCAGAGAACTCAATGAATGGTAATGATCGAGTAGGGCAAGATGAAGACAATTCTTTTGGTGAGGAGCCTATAGATATGGTGCAGGCTGTTTATGATAGTTACGATCAGAATCCAAGCCATTTCAATAAGCTACTTGAAGATGCCGAGAAATGCCTATATCCTGGATGTACCAAATTCACAAAGTTATCTGCCATTGTGAAATTATTTAACTTGAAGGCATAGTTTGCAAAAGCATATAGTTTGCAAACACATTATGTTTTATTCTGTACAATCATATAATGTGTTTTTGTTAATAGTTTGCAAAAGCAGAGTACTCCCAAGATGAAATTGATGAAGTGCGCTCCGCGATAACTGATTGTATACAGGATTATATTTGATAATAGGTATGTAAATGTTAGTTACTAAGGTTTAAACTTTTCCTGGTAAATGTTAGTTACTAAGCTTTCGGGTGATATTCCCCTGAATCAAACAATATACATCAACAATATTTTTTTTAGAGATGTTGTAACCTGAGATTATTTTTTATACGTTGGAGAACAATTAGTTTAGTGGACATGAAAGTTACTTAGATGTTCAAGTAGATTCGTTGAATAATAGAGTCGTACTAGTTTGGCCATATTCCTTTTAATGCTGTGGTCTAAAACCTGCAGAAACTTGATATTTAGTTGCTTTCTTGCATCTCTACTTGAATTTACAGCCTAGCCTTTCAAGTGTTCTCATTTAAGGAGGATAAACTAATCACCACTACAGATCACTGAACTCATCACTAGGAATTAAACTTTTCAACAAGCTGCATTTACTACTAGATACGATTCAACTCAAATATCATATTACTCGAAATAGTAGTAGACAGACTGAATTTGGCATGACTAATTGTATGATCGTATGAAATTAACATAAATATAAACACATTCATCCAATAGAAATTCCTTCAATACATTTTTTTTCAATATATTTTGGAGCTTCAGCAGTTCTGCCTAACATCCCTGATTGGATGCAATTCTTCAATATATTTTTTT
The DNA here is from genome assembly GCA_024364735.1 of Boesenbergia rotunda. Lineage (NCBI taxonomy): Eukaryota > Viridiplantae > Streptophyta > Magnoliopsida > Zingiberales > Zingiberaceae > Boesenbergia > Boesenbergia rotunda. The sequence continues at coordinate 70,071 of JAGFNQ010007041.1, read as the reverse complement.
ATTTGCCTAAACAGACACAGTTTGTGATTCAGAATATGATTCTGAATCACAAACAATCAATCAAGAACATGTGTCAGATATTTAATATGGTCGTCTGAGTATTTTCCTTGAAAAGTGGTTGCAAGGCTGTAAATGTCTAGATAAGCCAAGCTAGCGGTTTCCTTATAATTGCAAGTGCTGATACATGCATATCTTTTTTGTTTGTTTGTTTGTTAGTTTGTTATTTTTGTTGTTTGTTGATACATATCTTCATGGATCATTTTTTATTGGACATATGCATTTAATAGAATAACTAATTAGAGTATTTGTTCTCTTTTTTTCAACTGCAGGGACTTGTTCGTGATCATGTTCGAAGACCATTAATCTGACCTTCCAAGCTATAATTTTTGTGATTTGAACTTCATTGTAAGTTTAGTTGGGTCAGAATTATATATAATTTGAACTCTTGTAATTTGGGTCAGAAGATACTTTAGTGGTTTCGTCTGTAGAAAGGTTTTTGGACAGAAGATACTTTTATGGTTTCGTCTGTAGAAAGGTTGTGGTGGATCTTTATTGTAAATATGTTGATGATGTTTGATATATATAATTTTTGTTTCGAGGTTAAATTATTGCCTTTTAATTGAAAATATAATGGAAATATCTTTGTTGTCAAATTGGTATGAAACTGTTGTGGAACAGTACAAACGCACAACAGATTTTTTTAAAGCTAAACTGTTGTTGTAGATAAACGACAACAGTGAAAACCCTAAACGACACAGTGATAAACTGTTGTTATTGATATACGATAACGGTTATAAAACCGTTGTCGAATATAATAAAAGACAACAGTGAAAAACTGTTGTCAAAATGTTGTCGAATGTGATATACGACAACAGTGGAAAAATGTTGTCAAACTGTTGTCGTAGACCAAACGACAACAGTGATTCACTGTTGTCGTAGACCCCCCCCTTTAACAACATGGCCTTTAACAACAGTGGTATTTGGCATACGACAACAGTGATTCACTGTTGTTGAATGTATTTTTTTCTAGTAGTGACAACTGATTGCCAACATATAGTAAAATTTGTATTCTCTCCTTGTATATACTAATACTGGCAAATTTTCCTGTGTTGTTTATTTGTTACCAAAATCTAACTTAGAAAGAATTCAATCTCATAAAATTTTCCTTTTAGGCAAAGGGACACATGAGAATCACACCATAATCTAGAAACCATCTTCGCATTAACCGGCCAGCCTTTGCTGAGAGGTATCTTTAAACAAACTAGTCTCAATGTCAAAATGAGAGAATATTGTCGGTCATTATATAAACACAACAATATAATAAGCAAAAAAACATATATTTTTTTTGGTGTGTTGTAAGAGAGCACGTAGAAGAAACTTCATCTGTTATATGCAGGTTGAATTTTCTCAATGTCTAATGTGATGAGAATGACATTTGATGTAGGTTGATCCTAAGGAAAAATTAGGAGGCGAATTTGGAGCTATGAAACTAAAATATATTCCATTGAACAACTTCATCTGGAATTTCAATATATCAGAAATGGAAATCTAAGGGATGACATTAAAATGGGGACGGAAAAGGGCAAAACTAGTAGCTCTTCAGCGAAACGACACTTTATATTGTTGATTTCAGACAAAAAGTTTCACCTGTGAGCTAAATAAAATCAAAACTTTTTGCCCATTTATTGTTAACAAAAAATAAACACAGAAAAATGTTCTAAAGATATTGCAGATATAAATCCCCCTAAGACGGAAATGATAATCAAGTAAAAAAATCATGTAAAATAAACATCGCAAGGCAAGATCTCACCTGGCGGGCCAACGGCGGCGTGGATCTTGGCTGCTTCTCCCGACTTAGCACCACAAGGAGCAGGAGCACACCGAGGCCGCTGGCTACAAGCCACACTCAGGCACTGGAGAACCACCGTCTCCGAGATGGTCGCCTAAGATCGAACGACCTCCGACTCATTTCGCTGCCCCTCACACCCGACGACAACAACTGAACCGAAGAAGGGGCGTGGTGGCGGCTAGTTCGCGTGAGGAAAAGTTTGAGGAGTCTTGTTTGTGTGCGGCGAAGAGGAAGAAGAACGAGAAGAAGGAAAAGATGGCAACGAAGTTTGAGGTGTGTTAGGGTTCGGCGTTGTCGCTCGCGACGAAGAGGAAGGAGAAGAAGAACGAGAAGAAGGAAAAGATCGTTGAGGTGTGTTAGGGTTCGGCGACTGCGGCGAATGCAGGGAATGAACTAAGGGGAGGTCGCGCGGCGACTGAAAAGAACAACTAAAGCGGGCGTTTTCGTTTTCGCGCTCGAGCTCGCTGTTGTGTATTACCATGTAAGCAACACCAATAGACAACGGTTTTTAAAAAACTGTTGTCGTAACTAACCCAATAGACAACGGTTTTTAAAAAACCGTTGTCTTTGACATACATAAGACAACGGTTTCTTAACAGCCGTTGTCTTTTTCCGCAAAATTTTTTTCAACGTCAACAGTTTTGGAAAAAACCGTTGTTAAATAAAAAAAGACAATGGTTTTTCAAAAAACCGTTGTCTATTGGGTGTTGTTGAATCCAAAAATTCTTGTAGTGACTTTTGAGGAAAAACTTAGTACTTTTGAAAACAAATAGATTAAGTACTTTTTGAAGAAATGATAAATTTTTGAAATTTTGAATTTTGGAAAAAAAAAAATTTAAAGCTTTAAAGCTTTTTTCTCCTTTCCTATCTCTCCCCCTTTGCCATATATCAAAAACAAGGCAATGTAAATAAATTGCATAAGAAAAAAAATTAATGTGCTGTACTGAACCAATGCAAGATAAAAAACTGAACCAAACCAATTTCAATTATCTCTTTCGGGTCCTGTCTAACTCAATTCGCTACTTACTAACTGTTATAAATAGTAGTTTTCGCTAGGGTTAGTCAAATTAAGTGTTTTGTTCAAGTTAGATTTTCCAAACTTGACACTTAACCTGATTGCTGTTTAAGTTGTATTTAGTGCCCCAATTACTGCAGATGCACTGACTTAAAGCATCTTGAATTAAGGCAAAGACCTAAGCATCTCAACCCATTCTAGGTTATCAATCAAAAAGTACCCTAAGGTGCTTGTGAGATGCTGGCTTCTAGATCGATAGGTGCATGCATTTCTAGGATTAGGCCTAGACTAAGTTCATTTGCGAAAAGCCCTAGTTTTAAAGGGGGTAGTTTTAAAAATAAAACTAAGTCGAAAAATTAGTTTTAAAAATTTTCAAACTAAGTACAAGCTGATTTTGAAATCAAGTAAAGCAATTCTAAAACTATTTTAGCAATTGATTTTTCAAATCAATTAAAGCAGGAAAAAGAATATAGTAACCCTATTCTACCAGGCATAATCCTAACTGCCTTCTTAATGAGCTGAACTCAGACTCAGGTAGGGGTTTAGTGAATATGTCAGCTAAGTTAGATTTAGAGTCTATATGCTTAAGGACTATTTCACCCCTGGCTACATGATCTCTTACAAAGTGGCGTTTAACTTCTATGTGTTTAGTTCTGGAGTGTTGGATTAGATTTTTAGTTAGATTAATTGAGCTTATATTATCAATGAAGACTTGTGTTTGATTGTAGTCAAGCTGGAAGTCTTTAAGAGTGTGCATCATCCATAAGAGTTGTGCTATACACTCTCCTAAAGCAACATACTCAGCTTTAGTTGTGGACAAAGCTACACAGTGTTGCTTTCTGCTGCACCAACTTACTACACTGTTTCCTAAGGGTTGGCAGCTTCCGCTTATACTTTTTCTATCTAGCTTACAACCATCATAGTCAGAGTCTGAATATCCTGATAGTTTAAAAGTTGAGGTCCTAGGATACCAAATCCCTACATTTAGGGTGCCCTTAATGTATCTTAATATTCTTTTTAGGGCCGCTAAGTGCGTTTCCTTAGCACAGGTTTGGTATCTAGCACACATTCCTACCAAGAAAAGGATATCAGGTCTGCTGGCTGTAAGGTATAGTAGGCTTCCAATCATACTCCTGTAAAGTTTAAGGCCTACTGGTTTTCCATTAGGGTCACTATCTATTTTTATATTAGTGGCCATAGGAGTACTTATGCTTTTAGAGTTATCCATTTTAAATTTCTTTATTAACTCTTTAGCATATTTGGATTGATGGACATAGTTTCCATCCCTAGTTTGTTTAATTTGTAACCCTAGGAAAAAGTTGAGCTCACCAACTAAGCTCATTTCAAATTTATTTTCCATTATTTTGACGAATTCTTTTAAAAAATTAGAGTTGGTGGACCCAAAGAGTATGTCATCGACGTAGATTTGGGCAATAAAGATTTCTTTTCCTAATATTTTAATAAATAGGGTTGAATCGATTTGTCCTTGTTTAAATTCTTTAGAAATTAGGTAAGTGGATAAGCGTTCATACCATGTCCTAGGTGCTTGTTTTAGTCCATAAAGTGCTTTGGTAAGTTTGTAAACATGGTCAGGTCTTTCTAAGTCCTCAAAATCAGGGGGTTGTCCTACATAGACTTCTTCCTTAATGAATCCATTTAGAAAGGCTGGCTTTACATCCATTTGGTATAGTTTAAATCCTTTATGGGATGCAAAGGCCAATAACATCCTAATGGACTCAAGTCTAGCTACTGGGGCATAGGTTTCGTCATAATCTAACCCTTCTACTTGACTGAATCCCTTCGCTACTAAGCGAGCTTTATTTCTGACTATTTCTCCTTGATCATTTAACTTGTTCCTAAAAACCTACTTAGTGTCAATGACGGATTTGCCCTCAGGTTTAGGTACTAATTCCCAGACTTCGTTCCTCTCAAATTGGGCTAACTCTTCTTGCATAGCTATAATCCAATCAGAATCAGGTAGAGCTTCCTCTATAGTGTTAGGTTCTATTTTTGAAATCATTGCTATCTGACTAAGATTTCTATAGGAAGACCTAGTTCTGACTCCTAGAGTTGGATCACCCACAATTTGATCGGTTGGGTGACTGAGTCTAGGTTTCTTGGTTTTTCTAGAACTTGGTTCAGCCTCAGGTCCGGCTGGTCGGTTTGATTCACTATTTGATTCAGCTATTTGATTTGGTTCAATTATTGGTTCAATAGTTAGTTCGTTTATGAGTTCAATTAAAGATTCAACAGCTTGTTCATTATCTTCTTGATCAATATTTGATGAAGTTTGATTTGTATTATCTGATTTTGAGTTGATTTCTTCATCAAATATTAGATTTGTTGTTTCTTCAATTTTCTTAGTTTGTTTGTTGTAAACCCTATAGGCTCTACTTGTGGTTGAATATCCTAGGAAGATACCTGGGGTTGATTTAGACTGAAATTTACCTAGATAGTCCTTGGTGTTTAGGATATGAACTTTACACCCAAAGACCCTTAGGTAGTGTAGGTTTGGAAGTCTATGGTAGTATAATTCATAGGGTGTTTTGTTGTGTCGCTTGTTAATCAGGACTCTATTTTGAATGTAGCAAGCCGTACTAATTGCTTCTGCCCAATATTGGTTGGCTAGGTTAAATTCATTGAGCATAGCCCTAGTGGCTTCCTGTAGAGTTCTATTTCTCCTTTCGACTATCCCATTTTGCTGGGGGGTTTTAGGACACGAAAATTCATGTATGCACCCATTTACCTTATAGAATTCCTCGAACCGTTGATTTTCAAATTCTCCCCCGTGGTCACTCCTAAGTCTTTTGATTTTAGTATCGTTTTGATTTTTAATTAACTTACAAAATTCATTAAATAGGTTTAGGGTTTCATCTTTGGTTTTTAGAAACTTAACCCAGGTAAACCTGGAGTAATCATCAACTATTACTAAGCAGTACCGGTTTCCGCTTAGTGACTTGGTTCCATGTGAATCGAATAGGTCAAGGTGCAGGAGCTCAAGTGTGGTTTGAGTTAGATCAGATTGAATTAGTTTGTGATTAGACTTGGTTTGTTTACCTTGATTACATGATTCATATATTAAGTTTTCATGATTTTTAATTTTAGGGATACCTTTTATTAGGCCAAGTTGGGTGATTTTTGAAATAATTCTCAGATTAGTGTGACCTAATCTCCTATGCTAGAGGTTTGATCGTTCTAACTGAGTTAACATGCATTTAGGTACTAGGGGTAGATTTATAGTGTAAACATTATTTTTTCTAGTGCCCTTAAGCATGATTTCCGAGTCTTGCAGGTTTCTAATCAAGCAGTTAGAATTGTTGAAGGTAACTACATAACCAGAATCACACAACTGATTTATGCTAAGTAAGTTAAAATTAAAATTTTCAACCAAAAGCACTTTCTTAATAACAAAGTCAGATTTAAGTTCAATATTACCTGACTCAATTACCTTGAGTGTAGCATTGTTGCCAAATGCCACTGAGCCTAGGTTCTTGAACTTGAGTTTGGTGAATTTTAATTTATCTCCAGTCATGTGTCTGGAGCAACCACTATCCAACATCCATTGGTCCAAATCTTTATGTTCCTACACATAAAGAGTTTTATTGATTTGGATCTAATTAGAATCAGGATTAGCCTAAATTGATTTTCATAGCCTAGTCTGTCTCACCCAATCTAAGGTTATCATTCATGTTGGCCTTATAGGTTTTGTGAGACAGGTTTTGGTAGATAGAATTATTTTGAAAAATTATGATTTTTTTTTACAAGATGGAATTAATTTTGAAAACAGTTGATTTTGAGTTTATTTAAAAACTGTTTGAATCTACAATTAACTGAAAATTTGTGTTAGATTCGAATTTTACAAAGAATAATTTGAATTTGAATTTCAAAAATTGGCTTCCAGGTTTTGGCGAGACACTAGGCCTTCTTTGGCCGTAGCCTTATTGGATCATCAACCCTTTCTTTGACAAAGCCTTTTAATGAAATTTCATTTTCAACATTATTTTTTGAAAAATTCTGGTCTAACTAGTTTGGGTCTTGGATCGGTAGCTTTGGCTAGTTTCACCAGTCTAAAGAGACCAAGTAGAGTATACTTGACCTTATTAGAATTGGTTTCCCTAACGTACTATCATCTCACCTCCACCCAATACTATGTTATCAAATTTCAGTTAAGTTGGTTCAGTCATTAAACTAACCATTCCTAAGTCTAAGCATGGTAAAATGCAGGAATTAAATAAACAATCAATCATGCAATTTGCAAACAAAAATTGAATTTTATCTAACAATAAATATTATTTTTAATTTGGCTCCCCCTGGACTAAAGCCACGATAATGGTTTGGCAAGATGTGAATCTTGTCCTTGGGGATCCAATACTGATTTGATCCAGTTTGTTTGTTCAGGCACAGTTTGGGTATCTATGCTTGAACTTTAGTTCTGGACTGGTTCAGTACAGCATAGTAGGATCTTTGTTTAGATTTGGTTCTATAGCCTAGCCCGGATCGATTTAGGACAGACTTGTGTTTTCCAAGAATCATGTCAAGACCCTTGGAACCAGAAGTGAATCGTTCTAAAGCTGATCTAAGGTCCTTAACTTGAGTTTTCAAGGAGGAGTTCTCTTTCTCAAGTTTTTCAACTTGAGTAGAGGTTCCTTCTTGAACCTTCTCAGTTAAGGATCTAGAGTCAGCTCTCTCTTTCAGGAGTTTTACTTCCTGTCGGAGAGATTCGACTCGGAGTTTAGCTTTCGCCAAATCTTGAGAAAGATAGGAAACTAACTCATTTAATTGATTTCTTGAAAACCCACTTACAGTTATTTCGTCATCTTCTGAGAATGTAAGTTTGCCGTCGTCCGGTTCCGACTCTGATTCGGTTTCGATTTCTTCTGAGGCGGTTAGTGCGAGTAGGTTCGACTGTGGGACCTCTTCTTCTTCTTCGGAGGAGGACTCGTCCCACGTTGCTTGAAGTGCTTTCTTCTTTCTTGTCTTCTTTGTTTCCTTCAGGTTGGGGCATTCAGTCTTGTAGTGGCCCTTCTTCTTGCACTCGTAGCAGGTCACGTTGGGTTTGTTCTTTTCATTTGAGGGTTCAGCTGGTTCTTCTTTTCTTCGGCTGGCTTTTCTTCTGTTGGTCTGGTTTTTTAGCTCTTTGTAGTAGTCGCGGGCTAGCCGAACCAACTTAGGCCGATTTCCCTCGCTGTCTTCTGAGTCTGAATCTGAATCAGACTCGGGTGCAGGTTGAGGCTTCTTCTTGGTTGTCCTTCCAGCTTTATCTGCAACAAAGGCAATGCCTTTCTCGGCCAAATTGCAGTTAGTCTGTTCATGTAATTCGAGTTCAGAAAAAAGTTCATCTAACTTGATTTTGGAGAGGTCCCTTGAAACCTTGTATCCATCTACCATTGATGCCCGCAAGGTGTTTCTCGGGAAAGCATTAAGAGCATACCTTATTAGGTCATGGTTTTCTACCTTGTGACCGATTGTGTGTAGTCCGTTCATTAACTCCTGAATTCTGGCATGGAGCTGGGATGCTGTTTCGTTGTCATTCATCTTGATCGTGTACAGCTTGTTCAGGAGGAGATCTCTCTTGCTGATTTGAGTGTCTGAAGTTCCTTCGTGCAGCTCGATCAGCTTGCCCCACAGCTCCTTGGCACTGTTGAATGGTCCTACCCGATTCAACTCTTCCTTGGTCAGGCCGCATTGAAGGGTCTGGGTCGCTTTTGCATCAGCTTCAATTCTTCTTTTCAGAGCGGTATCCCACTCAGTGTACGACTGAGGCACTCCTTCAGCGTTCTTTGGAATCTCCAGTCCAGACTGAATGATTATCCACATGCCCACCTGAGTTTTCAGGTTGAACCTCCATTTAACTTTTCCAGTAGGAAAAGTCTTCTCCACTGAAAAGTGGAGGTATGGCTGTGCTGAATCCTTCTTGCATGGTTATTTATCTGAAACTAAGAGTAAAAAGGAGAAAATATCCCAAGACTTGGTCTTGGATTAGTAGTGGGGGGGGGGGAATTTTATCGAGGGGTGTTGCACCAACCTCGACTAACGATGAAAATTCGAAAAAAAAAATTAAAAGAAAATCCGAAAAAATTCTCAAATTGGTGGTTGCACCAAATTTGAGCTTCCCCGCTCTGATACCACTTGTTGGATCGAGAGAAAATGATAGAGGGGGGTGAATATCGTACGTCGTTTCGGATTTGAAAAACAGAATACGCAGCGGAAAAATTAAAAACAAAATAACACACGAACACCAAGATTTTACTTGGTTCAGAGTCGCGGTCGGCTCCTACTCCAAGGCCCACGGTCGTTGACCGTTTACTGGGGGCAATTCTATATGTGCGCAAAGAGTTTTACAGAAGGATTATAGTTGTAGTATAAAACAAATGAAATGATATCTCTTCGTTACCGACGTCCGGTGTAGAATGTATCTCGGAGCAGAGGGATGTCGTCAGCACTTGTATTTCGAGTTGGGAGGTTTCTGGAGCAGAGCGCTTGAGTATAAGAGCGTGTTTGCATTGGAAGCAGTTATTGAGAAGCCTTGGGGGTCGAGGGCTTTATATAGTAGGTCTGGGGGCGCCCGGGACGTTGGGGGCGCCCTCCACGTGGCCTTTGATCCGCAACAGTCTCGGTCAGTGTTTTATCTCTTCAAAATAGGGATCGAACCTTGACGGGGGTGCCCGGGAAGCAGGGGGCGCCCTGGTTGACTGTTTCAGCAGACTTCTCGGCTGGATAAGGTTTATCCACTTCGCTGGCTTAAGCCGGGGCGCCCGGGAGCACGAGGGCGCCCGGGAGCATGGGGGCGCCCTCCCAGTGAGCTTCCGAAGTGGTTTCTTGCTTAACTTGTTTTGCCTTGACCTTGGGGGCACCCGGGTCACTGGGGGCGCCCTGCCGAGCAGCTTGCCCCTCTCCTTTGGGGCATTCTGAGCTGCAGACACACATTCCTTCGGTCCTGCATCCAAGGTTAGTCCAAAATAACACAAAGCAATAAAATATTAGGTTTACACAGCCTTAGTTGTCTTGGTTCTGACTTTGGGTCTCCAAAATGGAGCCTTAGGTCGAACCGACGCCTACTGTTCCCTCAACGGGGAACGCGTCCTCACCTACTCCTCTCAGGAGAATTTACCTGATGCCAACCGGCTCCTCCGGTTGGACTTTTGCCCAGCAGTCCTTCGCTAGGTGCCTAGCTGTCCTTCGCCAGGTCTTCAACTCCTAGCAGCCCTTCGCTAGGTGCCCAGCTGTCCTTCGCTAGGTCTTCGGTTTCAGGCAGTCCTTCACCTGGTGCCTAGCAGTCCTTCGCTAGGTCTTTGACTCCTAGCAGCCCTTTGCTAGGTGCCCAGCAGTCCTTCGCTGGGTCTTTGGGTTCCGATGCCTAGCAGTCCTTCGCTAGGTGCCTAGCTGTCCTTTGCTAGGACTTCAATCTGCACACTCAAGTAGCATGTTAGACAAACAAAATATCTTAACTTTTGAACCCTTTGCCATTGATCAAAACACAGATTCGACTTGGGTGCTGTCTGCACCAACATCTTGTACCCATAAAGATTGATATCAACTAAAGTTTTACTTGTATTTAACATACAAATCACATATAACCCAAGTGGGAGATTGTTGGATATTATTATCCCTATTAGGTGGGTTTATTTGTAAGTTGCACATGTAAATACAATCTGAGCTCTTAAAGTGATCTAACTTATGTTTATTGGGTTTCGGATTATTGGATGCGAATAGAACCCTTTAGGCCAATCTGTTATTATCTATGGGTTGATAACAGATTAGATTCCTATATAAAGGGGAGGTCCCCAAGGGTTTAGGGTATCATCTTGACCTAGTTTTTTGTTCCCCATTGACAAGTAACTTTACGACGTCATCAACCCTAAGCCCCTTGGAATATCCTCCTTCTTTCCGCTGCATCTTCTTCCACAGGGATCAAGCCGACGACATTATGACAAGGCAATGACTCTTCAATCAAATTCTTCATCTTATATTTTTTATTCTTGTTATGTTATGATTCGATGAAGTAATAGATTCATGCTCATATATTTTTTGTTTTCTCTTCGAGTTCTTATTTTGTTTCTAGAATTCATGCGATTAAGAGAAAACGCAATGTTCTATCAGTGAGCTCTAGTCGGAGATTGCCGGGGATTAATCCATTGAATGATTGAGGGATCGTCCACCTCAAGGACACGCCATGAGTAGGAGCAAGCAATCTCCGAACCACATAAATAATAAGTGTTAGTGTTTGTATTCTTGATTTCATTGTTTTATTTTTATTTCTGCTTGCGCAAAGCTAACACTTGTAGAAAGATTCGAAAAAAAATCGACAACAAGCTATTCACCCCCCTCTATCCATCCAATCGATCCCAATAAGTGATATCAGAGTACACAATTCATTTTGGAAGAACTCACCGTCAATCAAAATATCAAAATGACTTTTCAAGAGGGATATAGCACCGTATGACCACCTTTTTTCGACGTCAACGATTTTACATATTAGAAAGATAAGATGAAATATTACTTGATGAACGACATTGAAAATTAATTTAGTATTATAAATACTTTCAAGACCTAGAAAGATAAAACCTTTTGAATAGAATCGAAAGCAAAATCAAAAAATTTAGACAAAAATATTTAAATTCCTTTTTTCCGAAGCCTATTTATTTTTTTTTAAAGAAAAAAGATCACCCTTTCGATGATTTATAAAAATCTAAGGCCTCGTTTGATTTTTGCCCTTATTTAAATGGAAAATAACAAGAATTTTGCAATAACAAGAATTTTGAAACCAATAAGTGAAGAAACAAACAAAGCTTATCCCAAATTCAAATGAAAAAGAAAATTGAAATTAAACGCACAATATGAAACCTTTATATACCTCATCTTCATCGATAACATATTAAATAAGATCATTTCTTATTTCTCGATACTTGTGATTTCTTATACATCATCAAAGAACACAATTAGCCGTCATCCAAGAGTTTCTAGCAATACAAAGCGATGCTTGAGAGGCATTATATACCGTCTCCGTCGTATGTTTTCCATCTCTCTACTACAACCTTGAACTCATCATCTCTCTTCCTTATCTGAAAACCAAAAGGATGTTTGCTGGTGATGCCAAACACATAACGGCAGGAAGAGTATTGCAACTATACCGAAAAACAAAAGCTTTTGTTGGTGTTTTTATTGAGCTTTACCTCGACCAATGGCTTCTTGCCGACAAGCAACATATCGACACTTCTTTCTGTCTGCAGAACAAAGGACCATGAGTCATTATATGATTCAACATTAACAAAGTAACTGGCATACAAATTATGATTGTAACCCTGCCAACCGAGAAGTTCTAAGCTTTGTCTCAATATAAGTCCTTTCCCGACATGGATAAAATTATCATTGATGAAATTGAAAGAAGAAAATTTTAACAAGATCTTGGCAACAAGGCAGTCGCACTAAGTCAACATTTCTACTTAATTTTCTACCTTTGGAAACAATTAAAGAAGCATGGTAAAGACTGCGCGAAACCTATGGTCATACAGAAAACCTAACGCATTCGATTCACCTGACTCCTTACAAATCATTTTTTGTTCCTATAATTCTATGTTCACACATTCAAATTTGGTGCAATATGTTTATTGGCAAAGAAAGTGCTTGGCAGGATTGTCTAGGGGGAAGGGTTTACCCGATGAGTCACCCAGTAGTTTCTCTCCCTCATTTCAATCAGGAATGGAAATGTTGGTGGAGCTTTCCTCTCAAGAATGCTCTTTTGACTACGTCTAGCTCTTGCCTCGTCGTCTCCTAGTGTAACTGTTTCCACTCCACCGACCTGAAAAGGAATAGAAACAATTGAACAAACCAAGCATAAAGAGACCAAAGAACAAAGCTCAGAGAAAATTACAATAACGACACTAGAAAAACTAACAAAGGACAAGCCAGATAGTATTGCAGTCATGTTGTCCTGAGACAAACTTATTTGGCCTTGCCGGTTCAGTTCAAATCTGAGTGATCTCACAGGACTGGCATATGAGCTTCTGTTGATCAATGTCCACAGAATTTGAACAAGAACCTCAACAAATCCATCAGCACAGCAATGGCAGCAAAGATGATTGAATAACAGATTGTCCATATTATGCTAGCTAGTGCCATCTTGCTTGTCAGACAGTTTTTTCATAAATATATCTTCACTGTGGAATATGGGAAAATTTTAATACACATTGAAAGTAAAGCAGCACCAGGTTCGCTAAAGTCTAAAATATGTAACATTCTCGGAGGTCTAAGAGAAATTTAATCACATTTAAATTAGACTCTAGTACTTCGTACCAAATCAGACAGTGTAGGATTCTTTATTATATTTGCCAATCTGTCTCCGTGAGCAGTACCAATAAGCATGACTCCTCTTTCTGCAATTGAGCGACAAGCAAGTGCTTCTGCTTCTGTACCAATTTCATCAACGATAACCACCTCAGGCATGTGATTCTCAACTGCTTCAATCATGACCCTGTGCTGCATTGATGGTTCTGGAACTTGCATTCTCCTTGCACCACCTATTGCTACATGTGGAATGTCGCCATCACCTCCAATCTCATTGCTGGTGTCCACAATTACCTATCCCAATCATCAACCAAGTGATGAAAAGCTTGACCCAATATGCAATGGATATGGAATTTTTTATCAAGCACATGAAAAGCAAGTAAGACATACCACTCTCTTGTGGAGTTCATCAGCTAAGACACGCGCAATCTCTCGCATGACAGTAGTCTTGCCAACTCCAGGTCTGTGCAATAGAAAATTAAGGATAGCAATCATGTTAATTTGCATTTCCAGTATCATTCAAGCACCAGCTGATGCGGTTCAAAATTTAGAGATCCATTTAGAAAAAATCATTTTAAATTTAAAAATATCTATATGCTTTTAATTCTCAAGATTGGTTAAAATGTTTAATATAGGTTAAGAGTTAAAATCAGACCCTTTATTTTTTTTTAAATTATAATTTCAGAGATAAAATAATTTTTTTTAAATGACTGGTGTTATTTTGAGAATATAAAAGGTTCAGTTAATAATATTATTTCCCTCCTCATTCGTCAAGAACTGAATTTTAGTGGTGCAATTTGTTTGTGCTGCATCAAGTTGTATAACAGCTAAATTTATGATTTGGTTCTCTTGTTCTGTTTCACAAGGTTCTTCCTAGACAGCAAAACAGCCCCATTCATTGATTGGTTAGTTGAAATTTATGACTCTTAACTATCATGGCATGACTTTATTGAAGAACGAGTATGATTTGTAAGATTCACACTCACTTAGTGGACCCATAGAACATATTAGTAAAATGCCCACAATATCTGCAATTGGTACATTCCAGAACCTATGCATGTGATGTGATATTAGCAAAGAACGTAGGTTGACTCTTTGATTCGTCAATACTTAGACTAGAAATCCAAAAGAAATGCAAGTTACTTTCATTTACTTCGGTAGTAGAGAATGCTTGGAGTCAAATTCTCCTTGATCGGGAAGAATGATGCGGTTCAAAATTTAGAGATCAGTTTCGAAATTTCATTTTAAATTTTAAAAATTCTATATGTTTTTAATTTACTAGAGTTGTTAAAAAGTTTATTATAGGTTATATATAAAATTAACTCCCTATAAAAGCTAGTTATTATTTTAGATATAAAATAGTTTTTTTCTTGAATGACTTGGTCTAATTTTGAGTCTTTGGAGGTTGGACCCCATATATTTGATCATTCTTTAAGTTAATACTATTATTTTTCTTCCTTGTTCATTGACAATTGAGTTTTAATAGCATGGTTTGTCCGTGTTGCATTACCAACCCATACATTTTGATGTACCAAATGAGTTTTATCAGGTAATATTAACTAGTAAATGCTCTTAAGACATGTAAGGAATAATTATATTCTATCTATCCTGAAAGAATCATAATAATATAGTTGGCGTGTTAATCCTGTTGGATATTTGGGTCTTAAAAAGACCAAATATAGTTTTTGCAAAGGAAAATTGAGGTGTCATCAATCGATGAAAGTCAAAATTGACTTCAAAAATGAAATCTACGTTTCGCGTAGATGAATCTAGACTATTAATTTGCTCAAAACCGATTACAGGTGAATGAGAATTAATTGTACGACCCCCCCCCCCCCCCCCCCCCCCCCCCCCTCCCCCCCCCCCCCCCCCCCCATGCCAGTGGATTTGCTTCTCAGATTCGAACTCTACAGCTCACTTGTATCAGGATTCATAATTCTAGTATTATCCTGGAAGTCTAGAGTTCGAATCCTGAGAAGCAAAATACTGGAAGGGGAAGTATGTGGTACGGCGGATGGTGGTTGACGTCATAAGGGTCGCATGGGCGCCAAGGGAGAGTTGGGGGGGGGGGGGGCGTACATAATTGTTTAAAGTCAATCCAAAATTGACATAGAAAGAATTAGATAGAGATTAGTCCCACATCTGAAACATTCGAAAGTGTTTGCTTTTTTATATGTGTTCCTATGTTAACGAAGTTAAAAAAGGAAAACACAAGTGGTCTCTTCTCACAGGCGAGCAGGTGCTCGCATCTGCGAGCCCGCCACCCGCCACGTGCGCACGAGCGCAATAGGCGCGCGTTGGCGCACTTTACACTTCACATCGTCGCGAGGAGCATTGAGGAGCTTAAATTTATGCTCCAAATGACGTGACACTCGGGTGATGTGTCGTATGACGTGGCAGTGCCTATGTGGCACTCAGGTAGGAGGAGAGATGATTGGATTGCTGCCTGGGCGAACGAATGACAACCGTTGGATCGAAGAGGGGTGATGGATCGCAAGTGACGCAATCTGGAGCGTTGATCGCGAAGAGTCGCGATCTGACTGTTGGTGATGAGACTTGATTGAAGCGTCAGATCGAATCTCGTCTGAGATCAAAAGGGGATCTGAAGGGTTACAATCATCCAGATCTGATGGCTGAGATCAAAGGGCTATTGAAGGGTTACAACCCTCCAAATCGAACGACCAGATCAATCCTAAACCAAAGGTCACACCCACTCACCAAAGGGTACTTCACCTCTTCCCTTGTATAAATAGAGTCCCCTAGATGCTGGATCCATTCATTCAATCATCAAAAGTTCATTAGCATTCATTTCATCCTGTGTATCCAGAGTCCAAAAACCTACGAGAAGGTTCGCTGGTCTCGAAATTTGTAGTGTTGCTATTTCAAGACATCATCGTTGTATCTTGGGAAACGAATTGTTGCTATCCGTGAGCACCTGTAGCGGAGCAATATCGTTTTACGGAGATAGTGTTGAACACTAGCCTCGACGATATATCATATCAGTTTGCATCCTCCTGGTAGCAACCCCGGAACCGACACCCAACAATCGTAAAACGATATTGTACAAATTGATATGACATTGATCAATGACGTTCCGACTGCCATTCCGCACGGAGAGAAGCCGGAGAAATTCAAAGGAGCCAACTTCAAACGATGGCAGCAGAAGATGTTGTTCTATCTGACAACGTTAAACCTCGTACGATTTTTGCGTGAAGACCCTCCAGCCACTAAGGAAGGTGATTTCAACAACAAGGTTGCATGCAATGCATGGTCGCATGGAGATTTCCTGTGCCGCAACTACGTTCTCAACGCATTGGACGACACGTTGTATAACGTGTATAGTCCGATGGAGACGGCAAAATATCTGTGGGAATCACTAGAAAAGAAATACAAAACCGAAAACGCCGAATTGAAAAATTCATCGTCGGTCTGGATTTCAAGATAGTGGATTCCAAGAGTGTAACATCTCAAGTTTAAGACATGCAACTAATGTATGATCTGGATGTCGAAGGCATGAAGCTGAACGAGTCGTTCAAAGTAGCCATGGTGATTGAGAAACTCCCTCCGTCATGTAAGGATTTCAAAAATTACCTCAAGCACAAGCAAAAGGAGATGAGACTCAAAGACCTCATCCTGAGGCTACGAATAGAGGAGGATAATCGAAAGCTATCCAACTCTAGAGGAACAAAGCGGGCTATCGACGAGATGTCAAACCTGGTTGAGCCGAACGCCAAGAAGCCGAAGGAATTCAAAAAGAAGACTCAAGGTAAGAAATTCAAGGGCTCGTGCTACAACTGTGGAAAGCCAGGGCACATGACCAAGGATTATAGACGCCCGAAGAAACCAACCAAGAGTTAGAAGGATGCTGCGAACCATGTCACAACTTCTGATGACAACCTCCTCGATTTTTTGGAACTGGATCTCACTGCGGTCGTGTTTGAAGCCAACACGGTGGTGGACAACCCGAAGCAATGGTGGATCGATACTGGAGCAACACGTCACATCTGTTCGGATAAGACGATGTTCTCAAGTATACTCTGATAAGTGGAAGAAAGCTCTATATGGGCAATTCCACTACATCACCGATTGTCGGACTCGGGAAAGTTGTCCTGAAGATGACATCTGGGAATGAGTTAACACTCATTGATGTGCTCCATGTTCCGACATCAGGAAGAACCTAGTTTCTGGATCGACACTTGTTAAGGTCGGCTTTAGACTAGTGTTCCAGTTAAAACACTTTGTACTTACGAAGAATGATGTCTTCGTAGGTAAGAGATATTTAAAACAGTCTGTTCTAAATTATTGTAATGACTGTACACCGTGAATTTGATGGTAATAAAATAAAAACTTCCAGCTACGTTGTTGAGTGT
The DNA here is from genome assembly GCA_024364735.1 of Boesenbergia rotunda. Taxonomy (NCBI): domain Eukaryota; kingdom Viridiplantae; phylum Streptophyta; class Magnoliopsida; order Zingiberales; family Zingiberaceae; genus Boesenbergia; species Boesenbergia rotunda. The sequence goes on along the minus strand of JAGFNQ010007041.1, from coordinate 52,553 downwards.
TTTAATTTATGGCATGATCGACTTGTACATATTTAATAATAATACTCTGAAACGTCTCGTCAAATTAAATTTATTACCAAACGTCAATGTTGACGAAACACACAAATGTGAAGTGTGTGTGGAAGCAAAGATGACGAGACTACTTTTCATTTGGTCGAAAGGTCAACGACTCCTCTAGAATTGATACATAGTGATCTATGTGACTTAAAATTCGTGCAAACTAGAGGAGATAAAAAATATTTTATTACTTTTATCGATGACTGGAGGTTTGTTATGTCTTTCTTTTAAGAAGTAAAGATGAAGCCTTAGAGGCCTTCAGAACATATAAAACAGAAATTGAGAATCAACTTAATAAACGAATTAAAATAATTCGTAGTTATAGAGGTGGAGAATATGATGCATCGTTTGATGAGTTTTGTTCAGAATCTGGCATAATCCATCCGACAACGACGTCATACTCACCGCAATCAAATGGTGTTGCTGAACGTAAAAATCGGACACTACAGGAAATGATGAATGCCTTGTTGATAGATTCAGGCTTACCCCATAACTTGTGGGGGGAAGTTATATTATCGGCAAATCACATTCTCAATAAAATCCCTCACAAGAAAAGTGATAAAACGTCATACGAACTATGGAAAGGCCGCGAATCATCGTACAAATACTTGAAAGTGTGAGGGTGTTTGGCAAACGTCAAAGTACCCAAACCAAAGCAAGTAAAGATCGGGCGTAAAACGTTCAATGCGATATTTGTCGAATATGCTCATAACAATAGTGCATATCGTTTCATAGTTCACAAGTCAAACATTCCTGATATTCATGTGGGAACAACCATAGAATCTCGGAATGTAATATTCTTTGAAGACGTATTCCCAAATAAGAAGGGAAACGTTCAAAGTGATTGCAACGGAAATTCTAACGAAAAAACATTTCTGAACTTAGTTGTCGTAAAAGGACTATTGACGATCAAAGCTCAAAGCCACGTCAGAGCAAACGGGCTAGAGTTGAGAAATCGTTCGGGCCGAACTTCATGACTTTTATGTCGGAAATGAACCCAAGAACATTAAGTAAAGCTCTCTCTTGTCCCGACACCCATTGTGGCAAGAGGCTGTCAATAATGAAATCGAGTCCATCATGAATAATCATACTTGGAAATTAGTGGACCTTCCTACTGATACTAAACCATTAGGTTGTAGGCGGATACTAAAACGTAAGTATAAAGCTGATGGATCGATTGACAAGTATAAGGTCAGACTTGTAGTCAAAGGGTTCAAGCAAAAGGAAGACCTTGACTACTTCGATACCTACTCACCTATGATAAGGATTACGTCCATATGAGTGTTGATAGTCATCGCAGTACTGTATAACCTTGAAATATATCAAATGGATGTTAAGAATGCGTTCTTAAATGGTGAGTTAGAAGAAGAAATCTATATGGAGCAACCTGAGGGGTTCGTAGCTCTAGGAAAAGAAGAAAAGGTGTGTCGACTTATTAAGTCGTTATACGAACTTAAACAAACGCCTAAACAATGGTACGAAAAATTTGACAAAATAATATTGTCAAACGAATTTAAAATAAATGAATACGACAAATGCATTTATGACAAATTCACACCTGAAGGTCTTGTAATTATCTGTCTATACGTAGACGGCATGCTTATAATAGGCAGTAATCATGAGATAATCATGAGTACAAAGAGAATGTTGACCAACAATTTCGATATGAAAAATATGGGTCGAGCAGATGTTATATTGGGAATTAAAATTCTCAGGACATCTGATAGGATAATTCTGACACAATCCCACTATGTAGAGTCAGTATTGAAAAGGTTCAATGCGTACGAACTCTCAACAGTGAAAACACCTATGGATCTAAGTTATTACTTAGTGAAAAACCATGGTGAGCCCATATCGCAATTGGAATATTCTCGGATAATAGGCAGCTTGATTTATCTCACAAACTGCATACGTCCGGATATTGCCTGTGTGGTCAACAAGCTAAGTCGTTTTACGAGTAATCTAAACGACACCCATTGGAAAACACTGATGCGAGTTCTTAGATATTTGAAATATACAATGAACTACGGATTACATTATGGAAGATATCCCATTATCTTCGAGGGATACTGTGATGCTAATTGGATATCAGATACAAAAGACTCCAAATCCACTAGTGGATATGTATTCACGATCGATGGGGGAGTGATATCTTGGAAGTCTACTAAGCAAACGTACATTGCTCGGTTAACTATGGAATCCGAGTTTATAGTACTAAACAAAGCAGCTGAGGAAGCTAAATGACTGCGGAACTTCTTAGAAGATATTCCGAGTTGGACGAAACCTGTGTCCGCCGTACTTATACACTGTGATAGTCAATCGGCAATTGGAAGGGCACAGAGTAGTATATATAATGGTAAGTCACAACATATACATCGTAGACACAATACCATTAGACAGTTGATCTCGAATGGAGTGATTACAATCGAATATGTTAAGTCCAAAGATAATTTGGCAGATCCTCTTACGAAGGGGCTAAGTCGAGATCAAGTATACTGCTCATCAAGAGGAATGAGATTAAAAATCTACAACTGAAACAACCGTAGCGATAACCCAACCTTGTTGACTAGAGATCCCAGATCTTGGTTCCATGGGACAACGAAGTTACAGAAGATTGTGTTACAGCACACGAGATATATTATCTCTATCCCAATCCTAGGATGAACATATGATGTTCTACTGTATATAGTGAGGTTAAGCTTATGCTTTTAATGACTTCTATACCTTTATAAGGTGGAGTATGGTAGGATACTCTTGATAGAAGTGTCACCTATGTGAGTGTGAAGACAGGTCGCTTCAATGAAACACTCATGAATCCAAGATGGTGTCTATGGCCAAAATGGAATCAACCATGAGAACCAAAAGTAGTGAGATAAGTCCCTGTGTGGTGTTATTGTCTTAGTATACACAAACAGCTGAGCAGTTCAAGACATCACGTTTCACTGCGCAACCTAGTATGCTCGATAGCATTCCACTATAGAAGGTTCAAAGCCACAAGCTACCTCTCCCGATGCATTGACTTATCGATTGGACTCTTGTAAAATGTCAGCATGCATACATGCATTAATTTCTATTCATGTGGGGGATTATTGGATATTTGGGTCTTAAAAAAACCAAATTCATTTTTGCAAAGGAAAATCGAGGTGTAACAATCGATGAAAGTCAGAATTGACTTTAAAAACGAAATCTATATTTCGCGTAGATGAATCTAAACTATTAATTTGCTCAAAACCAATTACGGGTGAATAAGAAATTAATTGTTTAAAGTCAGCCCAAAATTGACATAGAAGGAAGTAAACGGGGATTAGTCCACATCTAAAATTTCCGAAGGTGTTTGCTTCCTTATATGTGTTCCTATGTTAATGGAGTTAAAAAAGAAAAACATAGGTGGTCTCTTCTCATAGGCGAGCAGGTGCTCACACCTACGAGCCCGCCACCCGCCACGTGCGCACACGCGCAATGGGCGCTTTGTTGGCGCACTTTGCACTTGCTCCAGGTGACGTGACACTCAGGTGATGTGTCGTATGACGTGGCAGTGCCTACGTGACACTCAGGTAGGAGGAGAGATGACTGGACTGCTGACTGGGCGAACGAATGGTAACCGTTGGATCGAAGAGGGGTGCTGGATCGCAAGTGACGTGATCTGGAGCGTTGATCGAAAAGAGTCGCGATCTGACCGTTGATGATGAGACTTGATCTGAAGCGTCAGATCGAATCTAGCGGTTGAGATCAAAAGGGATTTGAAGGGTTACAACCATCCAGATCTGATGGCTGAGATCAAAGGGCTATCTGAAGGGTTACAACCCTCCAGATCGAACGACCCAGATCAATCATAAACCAAAGGTCACACCCAATCACCAAAGGAGACCTCACCTCTTCCCTTATATAAATAGAGTCCCCTAGATGCTTGATTGATTCATTCAATCATCAAAAATTCATTAGCATTCATCTCATCCTGATGCATTCAGAGTTCAAAAAGCCTACGAGAAGGTTCGCTGGTCTCGAAATTTGTAGTGCTGCTATTTCGAGACATCGTCGTTGTATCTTGGGAAACGAATTGCTACTATCCGTGAGTACCTGTAGCGGAGCAATATCGTTTTACGGAGATAGTGTTGAACACTAGCCTCGACGATATATCATATCAGTTTGCATCCTCCCAGCAGCAACTCGGAACCGACACCCAACAAATCCGTCATGCTAAAAGATTCTTTTAGGTCTTCTATTCTTCTCTATTTTATTGTATTGTTTTGACCTTCTCTTTTGTGAGAACAATTAGTTCCTAGTTATAGGGATGTTATTTCTTTCACCTTCTCTTGATCAACTCTCGCTTTTCATAATTGAAATTTTAATTAGTTTGAAGGAAACAGCATGCAAACACTACCAAAGTTTAATGCAAATTGCTTAAACATTCTTTACCTTAGTACTTCTCTTCCTAAATTGACTATCTTACTGTAAAGACGAAAAAAATACCTTCCTAAGAAGAGGATGCTCTCTTTGTACTCTAGGAGATCACGCACCATGTCAACATGACCACTAACTGCTCGACCAACTCTACATGTCAATCCAACAATGAGTCCTTTTCTACTCCTTATTGCAGATATCCTATGTAATGTACCTTCGACGCCTGCTCTGTTGTCTCCTCCAAATTCTCCAACCACATTTTGTGCTTCTTCCAACTCTTCCAGTGAAATCTTGCACATGGAGCATAAGGGAATTTAAGTTATGCATAACAGAGTATTAGGTTAGACGATGTGAAACTATAATAAATACGCACATTAAACGAGGAAGAGAAAAGCAAAAAAAAACTTGATTAGCAACAATAAAACAAGATAAATTTTATTTAAATATAAATAATGATATAATAGGGGACAGAATCCAATGGTGTAGAAAGATCCATATAGCCGACCCACTAGTGGTATAAGGCTTGGTTGTTATTGTGTTGTTGTATAATAGAGTATTAGAATATAATATAAAAAAAACTAGCACATAGTAAAAAATTTTTGATGAGTTACTATTATCACCTCTTTGTCTCTTAGATACTTCCCACCGGATTCTCCAAGGTAACGTGCTTCAGGTCGGCGACCCAAATCCAATATAACCTATTACAAGATGGGTAGAACAAAATTCAATATAAGCAACTCTGCGGTTGTTCTAAAAGTCACAAAGAAAAGTTATTCCATAATGAACAAAATTTAACACAAAGACAACTGACAAGTGATATAATGGTCTAGGTGAAGAATGCACTGTTACCTCTAAGAGTTGGTCTCTTCTTGGCTCATTTTGCAGATTTTCTCGCAAATCTCTAGGTAAAACCTGAAAAATATGAGCCACAGAGTGCTTATTCTTGCAAAACAATAATAAATGTAAACTAAAGTTCATGATTGTCACGCGATTTAATCTATAATTCTATATCAGAGTTAAAGACCTTATACATAACTTTGAGAAGAGTTAAATAAGATAAACGGCCGTAAATGTCATTGTTAGACATATGACTAGGTTATGCTGGATATCTGACCAAGTAAACTTCCAATAAGGTTAGATCAAACATGTTCATAAACAGTGTCAGACAGTTAGGAATGAGCATGTTTATAACATTGTCAATTACAGTTAAATTAGCCGATTAACACATGCCATTTAGTAAAAATATTCTATAAAGCAATGGAATCAAGCAACACAGAGACACATACTAACGCTATTACAACTTTTCAAATCCCCTGTCCTTGGAAGATCCTCTATCAAAGTCCATGCAGTAAATGAAGTTTCCATTCAACTCCCGGAAACCTCTCCTTTTTTATTTTTTTACTCAGATTCTTATTTCGCTAGAGTGTCGGACTGCAACCTTCCGGGTCGATTTTCGGCATCCTCACATCATCGATAATCTAAATTTATTCGGAATACAAACGCCCAAAATACAGTTCAGACTTCTAATCTAACATAAAGGTTAAATTTTTGCGTACGCACTTGCAGAGCTCGATCCTTCATGGTTGTCTTCGCTCCCCCTTTCTCAAACGCAAGATCGAAAAGGCAAAAAATCGAGAAGTAAGAAAAAAAATGACCTGCAGAAGAGCCTTGAGATCGTCCTCGACCACCACGAATCCATCCTCTGTGGCTCCGGGAACCGAAAAACGTCGAACTCGAAGATGATTTCTCTGTGGAGTCGGCGAGAAGAGGGATAGATGTGGCCTAGTAGAACAGTGCACGAAATCGAAGCGGTTGGCATGGAATCGAGGAGGATGAAGCGAGAGCACGCCCATTTTGTGGCTGCCTAAGGGAGGAGCTGAGGGATGATGAGGCTGCTTCCGCAAATGCGGGGGCTCGAGGATATTTCAAGGCGTAATTTTACGACATACCCCAACAATTAACAAAAATGTGCAAATTTACTCCAAAATTTAACAAATTTATAATTAACAAAACGAAAATCGGACAATATAACGATCTTTGTAGAGAATATAACGGCCGTTATCTTTTTCGCAGATAGGAGAAGCCACGTGGCTTGCGATGCGCCGCATTCCGATGCGAGGAGGCGACACTTCGTACGCGTCCTGAGGCAGAACAAGCGAGCACCAAATGCTGCGTCGGTCGCAGCAACCTCCGATCAATCCAGCGCCGGCGCCGACGATCCCGCTCGGTCGTCCATCTCCCTTCGTACCTTCCCGGACCCTAATCCTTTCTCCCCTCTTGCGGCTCGAGGCGGTGGCGATCGCCGGTAGCTGCGCTGTGTTATCCTCGCAAAATTAGGGTTTTTTGGAGGGATTTCGGAAGGTGAGGTTGCAAAACCATTTTCCAGGGGAAAAAAAGTTTTTTTTCCTGCTTTACTTGCATTTTACAGTATTTGATTCGTCAACGACTTTATTGGTTCATCTTTGCATTCTGCTAAATGTTTCTCCTAGACGTGGCGCTCAGGTTTGAACGTCTAAACCCTACTAGACCCCAGTGTTATTCAGTAAGGAAAAGTAACAGAATCTTCTCAAGTTTTATTCTTGCAGATAGAATTTTAGTTTGGTAGGAGTAGGAGTGAGTAATGACGAGTGGAAAAGCACAATTGATTACATTCGAGAGTTAACTCCAAATTTCCTATAAATTTTTCTTTGTTGTTTTGCTTTTTCTCTTTAATGACGTAAAGTTTATACACTTACGTAACTACTTTAAGTGCACATTTTCGAAATATTGAATCTTACTAAAAGTTCCATAAGCATCTCTGGATTAGTAAAAACTAAGAGTCTTTTGTCTGCTATATAATTTAGCTATGATACATTGGATGGTGATAATTTCTCCATGGTAGTTCATTTTAATCCAATAATCAATCTTGTCATAGCGCTGTTGTGATAGTGTCAGGCTAAATAATTGCGTGACCACTATTTTTATCCTCTGTGTGTGTTCATCATTTGCTGTAGGGTTCTTATCTATGTATCTGATCCACAGCTAGATTCAAATAGCGTGTTCCTCTCAAATGATGGACCATGTAAAGCAAGCAGAAAATGCTAGAGAAGATGATAAATCTGCAAATGGAATCACTGGAGATGATGATATTGTTGCAGATGATGAGCTTCATAACAGTAAGGCCTCGCATGAGGTGAGTAGGAAAGAAAAGGAGCAATTAGGTGAAATTATCTCAAAAGATAAATTGGAGCCAAGAGTGGGGATGGAGTTTGATGATGATGAGCTAGCATACCAGTTTTATAATGAATATGCAAGACGGGTTGGGTTTAGTATTCGGAAGCAACATTTGACGAAAAACAAATGTGGTCAGGTTACATTTCGCAGATTTGTTTGCTACAGAGAAGGCTATTACAGAAACCGTCCCTTTGATAAAGATGCGAAGATTCTGCGAACAGATGGAAGAACTGGTTGCAATGCACACATAGGTATCAAACGCTTAAAAAGTGGAAAATTTTGTGTCCACCGTTTTGAGCCAGCGCACAATCATGAACTTGCATCATCCAAAAAGGTTCACTTGCTAAGATCACAAAGGCAGGCAGATGAGTCTCAAAATTCCCGAGCACATACTGCAATCCTGGCTGGAATTACACCCAAGCCAACTCTAGATCTGTTATCTAACAATGTTGGACCTACTCAACCCAAAAATTACTTTAATGGGTTCCGTCAACACGAAATGAAGTTAGGAGATGCAGGAGCAATAATGCACTATTTACAGAAGAAGGCTGCTGAAGACCAAAGGTTTTTCTCGGCCATTCAACTTGATATGGGAGATCAAATAACAAATGTGCTTTGGGCAGATTCAAGATCAAAGATTGATTATGAACACTTTGGCGACATTTTGTGTCTTGATGTGACATATAAGCCAAATGGATATGATAGGCCATTTGTACAATTCCTTGGGGTGAACCATCACATACAAACTGTCATTTTTGGTGCAGCTTTTCTGTATGCTGATACAGTTGAATCTTTAAAATGGTTGTTTGAAACCTTTAAGGAGGCAATGAATGGAAAGGCACCTCAACTAATTCTAACAGATGAAGATGCTGCCATTGTCAAAGCAATAGAAGAAACCTGGCCAAACACAACATATCGGCGCTGTGTTTGGCATATTTATGTGAATGCAGTTAAGAACCTAAATTATGTTTTCCAGGCCACCCCGAGTTTTGCAAATGATTTTGGCAAATGTATCTATGACTGTGAAGATGAGGATGAATTTCTAACAGAATGGCAAAGGATGTTGACACAGTATAATCTCACCAGTAATGCGTGGTTATCCAAACTTTTTGAAGATAGGAGAAAGTGGGGATTGATTTATGGAAGGGACTCATTCTCTGCTGACATCAAAAGTGCCCTAAGAAGTGAGCACATGCACCCCATTTTGAAAACACACCTAAATGCTGAGAAAGATCTCCTTTCCTTTTTCAAGGTTTATGAGAGGCTAGTTGAAGATCGACGCTACAATGAGCTACAAGCTGATGTCCATGCTAGTCAGTCAATGCTAGAAGTTCCTCTTTCACGATTGCTGAAACAAGTAGCATCAATTTATACCCTAAAGGTATATGAGATGTTTGTGAAGGAGTTCAAGTTATATGTGGATTGTGTCATAGAGAATTGTGGGAATGATGGAGACCATTACGAAGTTACTAATCTGGAGAAACAAAGTAAAAGTTATGTTAGGTATGATTCGACAGAAGACGCACTTAAATGTAGTTGCAAGAAGTTTGAAGCCATTGGTATACTTTGCTCCCATGCTATGAAAGTTCTTGATTTTAAGAACATCAAGGAAATTCCTCAAAAGTACATCTTGAAGAGATGGAGAAAGGATGTGAAGGATGGGCTATCAATCAGCAGATACGATGGATCAAACGAAATAGATCCTACCATTGCAATTGCAAACCGTTACACCTCTCTTGGACATGCTTATTTGCACATTGTTGCTAAGGGCTCAAAGTGCCAAGAAGCATATGACATTGCCATTGAAGAAGCACAAAAGATTGCCAAAAAGGTGGATTTTGCTTTACAAAATAGATCCCTTGATACGAGCTCACCACAGTCCTCAGATGATCAACTTCAGGAACTGATGGTACATGCTATTTGCACAAATAAGGAAGACGGAAAGCTGAGAAATCAAGGGACAAATTTCTACAAGAACCACAATAAACAACATAGGCGTCGAAAGGTTCTGATAGCAGAAGAAAGGATTACGAGGAAAAGAGAAAGGAAAGGTTGGTAAACTCATTAATGAAATTTATGAGTTACAGATCAACAATAATACTGAAATCCAATTGGCATTGTAGGGCAATCTGATGATGTATTAGCTGGTTCAGGGACAAGTCCACCAGTAAGGATTCAGCCACATTTGACAGTATCTAACAATCAGTATGATCCTTGGCCTTCTTTTAGATGTCTGTCATTGCAATATCCTTCAACTGGTCAGGTAATATCTTGAATCGTGATATATAAACTGAGACACTTATGTTTTTTTTTCCCAGCATTCGCAAATGCCCCTCAATTTTATTAGCAAGTAGGGGAACAAAAAAATGTTGATATTTTGTTGGAAAAATTATGATACTGTAAGTAGTTAGCTAATTGCTATATTTTTTCTGAGGGCAATCTGATGTGCACTTCTTAAGGACTTTCTCAAGCCCCATATTATTATAGCTCATTGAATTACTTAAGGTAGTTGATTAGGGTTGTACTTGAGCAATGCTAGATGGTTTGTCAAGTGAAACAAATGGTTCCAAAATTATTGTCTGCCGAGTTTCTCATGTAGCCCAAATATTTTACTGTTTAAGGATTTAAATAAATTAAAGATATATGATGGATCTATTGCATGATTATAATTTCTAAACTGATCTTTAATATGAAACCTGTTAACTTGTGGATCATAGCTCGTCTAAACTCTATTTTTCTACTTATGCATGTGTTTATTAAAGGATGACCAAGAGAAGTGCTTTAAAAATTTACTAGTTGCTGCATTGTTTGCTTCCTAGAATGATTGGATACAAAAGATTCACATTTGGCCACATATCTCTATATTTCTAATCGGCTTGCCTTCTCCGATAGTGATTGCTTTGCCGTCTTTGATACTATTCACTTTCTCTGCTACCCAATAGTGCCTTTGAGACTCTTAAAGTGAGTTTCTTTTGCAGGAAGGATGCAATGAGCCTGAACCAATGGTTTTAAATTGCTTTATTTATAGGTTACTGTAATAGTAGTAGTTTCTGAAGCTATTCCTCAAGACATTTGATTCAAACTCTGTGTTCTTGATAGGAATCTTTGATTTCCAATCCGTCGCAGCCGCCGTTTGGTATTATCAATCAGCTGAACCAGAACGAGCCCGCCTGTATCATGTTTTCCCAGTCACCAGTCGCGAGTAGTTTTCCCGATGAACCGTCAGAGCAGTATGTGTCTCATATCCTCACATCCCAAACTGTAGCTTGCTTCCTTAAAAAGAAGCTATTGACTGACTAAGTGATGCTTTCTGAATTGCAGTTGAAAATGCCAAACGACATGTACATAACGCCGGTAGGTTTCAAGAAATCATAGAGATTTCCTAACTCAATTTCAGGTTTAGTGCCAATGTACCCCTCTTGTTCCTTAAAGAAGAGTGCTGCGACAGTTCGACTGGATCGTCGTCGACTGATGCAGACATTGCCTTTTTATTGTAACTCAGGCTTTTGTTGTAAGATAATAGTGTTCCGACGAAGCTTCAGTGTCTATTGTTCAGTGAACTCATGGGACCAACCTCTTGTTCATAATATTTTGAATCGTATCGTATCGATGTGTAGACATTCGAAGCTGTAGCTAGCCGATCGAGTTAACCGAATATAATCAATCTTATGCTTCAGTATAACTTTTGTTGACAAGGCAAATTTGGCAAGAACTTTCATACTGTTTTTTTTTTAATTTTTTAATTGGCATTAGATATCAAGTTTATGTCAATTAAATCCGGAGCGATCAAGTTGGTTGTAAGAAAAATTTATTCATTAATTTACCGAAATTGTGGCTTGATCCATCTAGAAAAAAGACATTATGTTATTACACAATTATTTTGGGAGTTTTTTTTAAGGGATAAAAGCGGAAAACTTTTACCCGGAGGAGCCTTCCAAGACAGTCCAGATGACAATTTCTTTCAAATTTAATGCAGGATTCAATATTCGATTCGAATAGAGGACATATTGATATATATATCAAAATTGATTATTTTTTTTATCTCAGAGGAATATATATATATATAATCTATTTTGTAATTATATTTTCTGTTTTTTTACATGTTATATAGTCTGATGGAAAAAGTATTAATTTAGCAGATATTTGATTCTTTAATCAATACGAGTATGGGAATGAATATATGAAATTCATGGATATAGAGATAAAAAAATATGGGATCCAATTTGAATCCGATTCAGTATCATATTGAAAGAGAGTAAATTATGAGAGTTATGTTAGGATCTTGTCGTTTGTTAGGGGGTAAATAGTAACTTTCTCAATCACTCACTTTAATCGTGATTTTCTTCTTACATGTTTTTAGGAATAACAAATAATCAAAACTAACAATTACGAAGACAAATCAATTTACGTGGTTCGGAGATGAAGCTCCTACTCTACGGCTGTCCGTAAGGTGGGCGATCCCGATCCGTCGGTGGATAACTCCCTGGAAGACCTCCGGCTAGCTCGTGTAGCTCCTTGTGGGTAGAAAAACCTCGCCACAATCCGGACAACACTCCTGAGCACAAAGATTACTAATTAACATTTAACCAAAGCTAATTTCGTCAAGAACTCTCAGCCAAAACCGAGCCCCTTTAAATAGTGCTCTAGGCTGAAATGACCGTTACCAGTCGACTGTCCCAGGACCAGTCGACTGATCCCACTCAGATTCGAGCATTGCAACCCCAATGTTCGAATTTTCAGCCACCACCAGTCCACCGATCCTTCATCAGTCGACTGATCTTTCTGTGGCATACATCAGTCGACTGATCCATTTCCAATCCTAAGGTTTTCATTCCCGAGTACAATTCTCTCAGCACTTGCATTCTCACAACTCAGCTAACTCTTCATCCAGCAGCCTCGATTTGTTGCCTTCAAGCCCTCTTCGACTTTGGCTCTCGTCCCTCAGATGCACACACAAGCCCACGGCTTGCCTCTATGTCATTCTTCGCGTATACCTCGAAGTCTGCTTCCCTCGGCTCATTGTTCCTGCTCCAGCAGCCTCGACCTGTTGCCTTTAAGCCATCTTCGACTTTGGCTCTCGTTCCTCAGATGCGTACACAAGCCCTCTACTTGCCTTCATACCATCCTTCACGTATGCCTCGAAGTCCGCTTCCCTCGGCTCATTGTCCCTGCTTTGTCCACGGTCCCTCGGATGCATGCAAGCCCACGACTTGTCTCCCATGCCATCCTTTATCAGTCCCGAAGTCGTCCAGCTAAGTCCATGTATATCCTGCAAGACCTGCACACTCACATACACATATCAAATACAAGGGTGAACCTAACTTAAACCCTTTGCCCAAACATCAAAATACATGATCACTTCGGACCATAGATTACCCCAATAAGTTATTCAGCCAGTCGAATGACCTCTCAAGTGAGGAGGCTTATACAAGATAAACTCTACAATTTGAATCCGATACTTATTATTATAACTTCTCACCCGAATGTTAACTCAACTATGTATGTTAAGGTTGATTATTTGTTATTACATGTTTGTATCATTGGAGATTATTTGTGTAATTTATAAAAACGAATGAGAAATATAATAAAAAAAATATTGATTTATGGTGGTAAAAGATGATTCGCTCGTCCTTAGCGTCTCCGTCAATTCGTTCCAGGACTAACACGGAGGAGGTAAATTATGAGGGCTACTAGGTTGGATGCTATAACTAATACGTGGAGAGAACGGATACACTGACTTTGTTAAGTTTTGACTCCTAAATTTTATAATAGCAATACCCATATATAAACCATCAATCACATCCAACTTCCTAAATGAGGAGGCTTATACAAGATAAACTCTACAATTTGAATCCCATACTTATTATGATAATTCTTACCCGAATACGAACTTGAGTGTATTTGTTGGTACATATTTGTATCATTGGAGATTATTGGTGTAATTTATAAAAACTAATGAGAAATATATATATATATATATATATATATATATTGTTTTGGGAAGAGTCGTCGACGATAATCAGTCGCGGAAGATCAGCCCTGACAAAAGGCTATACAAGCGGGGAACTAAGAAGATCCTGCAAGAGTAACACAAATGTGAAGGGACGCGCCGGCAGGGGCCCAGTGGAGTCCACTCCGACGCTCAAGTTAGGACGGTGTCGAAGCAAACAATCTGATAGAAAGGATAAACCATGTAACTATGATAGGTTTTTTCTCCCCCCTTTACCGGAAGGGTCGAACTACCTTTTATACCGGTGCCGGCAGATTGGTCGTGCCCCCTTTTTCGGTGCCACGTCTCCGATACTTGAACCACGCCCCCTGATTTCGATGGTGAGGGGATATCCCTTGAGACCGTTGGCGCCAATACCCTTCTTTCTCTCATTGGGCCAACTTTACAAGGAAAGAGGTGTTGGTGCAATCTTGGTTAGGTGACAAAGCTAGGGTGAGCTTGAGGTCGTATGTTTCGATGTTTGACATTGATGTTTGTATGTGACAATAATGTTTGAATGTCGTAGGAAGTCAAGTGAGTCAAGGTTGACTGGAGGCTTGACGGCAAAAGACCTAGTGGGACTAGGCACACCTAGTAGGACTAGGTGAAGTCCAGGTAGATCGGGGAGATCGTACGCTGGCAATGCAAAAGACCTAGTGGGACTAGGCACACCTAGTGGGACTAGGTGAAGTCCAGGTAGATCGGGGAGATCGTACGCTGGCAAGGCAAAAGACCTAGTGGGACTAGGCACACCTAGTGGGACTAGGTGAAGTCCAGGTAGATCGGGGAGATCGTACGCTGGCATGAGAAAAGACCTAGTGGGACTAGGTGAAGTCCAGATAGATCGGGGAGATCGCATGCTGGCAAGGTGGAAGTCTACCGAGAGACTAGACCTAACTCGAGGGTTAGGCGAATCTGGTTGGGAACCAGGGTAAGTCCGAGCTGGGAGTAGGCAGGAGAAATCCAAGTTGGTCAACGGGGTTGACCGGACACTTGGTAGAGGATCCTAGACTTGTGGAGACAAGTTAGGTTGGACTCAATCAATTGGGTGATCGATTGGATAGCTGAATTGATTAGGGAAGTTTATGCAAGAGGATAGAAGGTAGCTGAATCGATTGGGTAATCGATTCAGCCTTCCTTAATCGATTGGTCAATCGATTAAGGTGTCTCTTAATCGATTGGGGTAATCGATCACAGAGTTTGCGCGAGAGAACAGAGAAGCTCTGAATCGATTGGGTAATCGATTCAGGGCACGGGTAATCGATTGACTAATCGATTACCGTTCGAAAACTAGCCGTTGAACGGCTAAATTCTACGTGGTAATCGATTGGCTAATCGATTACCAAACCCTAGGCATCGGGTATAAGGGTTTTCGCGCAGGTCTTTGGCTGCAGAACTTCTCCTCTTCTTCTCCAACTACATTGTCATTTCAAGGGAAGCCTTGGAGCTCGTTGCTGCTGCATTTCCAAGGTCCAAGAGGCAATCACAAGCTTGAAGATAGCAAGGAAAGCAAAGTGTGAGCTTATTTGTAAATCTTGTAAGATTTTATCTTGTATTTGCTTTGTTCTTGTTGTATCTTTGTAACAAGCTTGTAAGAGGTTTCTCCACCTCAAGAAGGAGACTTTCATAGTGCATGAGAGTGTGAGGAGAGTGGATCCTTGGATTAGTCACCCGACCAGGGTGGATACCAAGTAAATCCTTTGTGTTAGTGTTTGCTCGAGTCTTCCGCCGCGACAAATCATCAAAGAGCGAATCGAAGCTAATCACCCCCCTCTAGCTCGCCAATCGGTCCCAACAAGTGGTATCAGAGCGAGGTTGCTCTTATTTGGACTCATCGCCAAGAGGGCAAGAGCTAGAGGAAGAAGAAGAAGTTGGAAGAAACCATAATTTCAAGAAGTCATCATCAAAGGGTTCAACTTCAAGAATGGAGTTTGGCTATGACACAAGGGCACCTCCACCATTCGACAAGGCAAATTTTGGTCTTTGGAAGTCAAAGATCGAAAATTATTTCATGATGGAGATAGAGCAATGGTTTGCTCTAATGGAGGGTTTTGAAGCTCCAACAAGCCCAAAAGGAAAGCTCCTCAAGAAAAGCAAATGGAATGAGGAGCAAATCAAGAGATGCGAGGCCAACTACAAAGTGATCAAGCTATTGGTCAATCTTTTGCCAAGCAACATCTTGGACAAGATTGGAGAATTTCAAGACGCCAAAGAGCTTTGGAGAAAATTAGAAAAGCTTCATGAAGATCCCTCCACTCTACCAAATCAAGACAAATCCGAAGAGGGAAATTCATCAAGTGAAGAGGACTCGGAAGTTGAGAGGTGCTCAACATCCGAAGATGAAGCTCAAGAAGCCTCCACCTCAAGGGTTGAAGAGGAGCACATTATGACATTGACGCCGGAACAAGAAAATGTTTCAACATCATCATCCGAGGTCAATGAAGAAGAAGAAGAAGTCTCCACCTCTAGGATTGAGGGGGAGCAAAGGTCATTGATTCCGGAAAAAGAAGGAGTATCTACTTCCGGATCAAGTGAAGAGTCATGTCACACCCCCTACAAACAAAGGTATGAATATTTCAATTTACAAAAATAAAAATCATATCATTTGCTTTGAGTGTAGGGAAAGAGGGCACTACAAGAGTAAGTGTCCAAAATTGGTCAAGAAGAAGGTGCAAATGGCACCCAAGACCAAGGAGAAGGCAAAGGAGGTCGGCCCTGTGATAAAGAAGGATAAGAAGCACATTGTGTGTTTCTTATGCAAAGAAAAGGGACATTATCGAAATCAATGTCCAAAACGGAAGAATCCGACTAAAGTCAAAAGGAGAAGCTCAAGTCAAGGGGGAGCCTCTAAGAACAAGACTAAGGTACCATTAGGTAATGATATTTATTTTCATCATGATAATATGCATGCTAGAGATAACTATTATCATTTTAATGCTATTTATCATGAAAATAGGAGATATAAAAAATCTAAGGAAAACTATAGAGCTTTCCATGCTAGGACTACCACCTCTAAGGATAGGGAACAAATTAGGAATTTCCAAGGTAGACCTACCCAATCCAAGGCTAAGAAAAATAATTACCAAGGCTATATTAGAAAACCAAGCCTTGAGGAGGTATTGATTGAAAATCAAGTTTTGAGGTCAAAACTTGATAAATTAGAAAAATCCCTCAAAAGAATAGAAAATCTATTTAAGGGATCTAAGGATCAAAACCTAGGTTTAGGAAATCAAGGACCTTCTAGGAGCAAGAATGGTTTGGGGTACAAACCTAAAACTAAGGATGATGGTCCATCCTACCATAGAGTTCCATATAGGTATGGAACTCAATCTAGGTCTAGAAGTCAAGTCAAGGCCACAAGGGAAGCCATCCCTAGGGTTGACCAAGACAAGACCAACATGACTAAGGCTTCGGAAAAGCCTAAGAAAGTCTTTAGGAAGGTATCAAGGGAGGTCATGTTGGATCGAGAATTGCGAGAGAGGGGGGGTGAATGTCGCAGTTCGTTTTTCGGAAGATTAAAAAGAGTAAGTGCGCAGCGGAAAAACAATGCTAACAATTTCGTTTTTACTTGGTTCGGAGCCTGTGTCGACTCCTACTCCAAGGCCCACGGTCGTTGACCGTTTTCTGCGGGCAATTCTATACGTGCGAGAAAGTTTACAATAAATATTACAGAATCAGAATAGTAAACTTAATTAGGCTCTTTGTTACCGACGTCCGTTGTAGATCGAAGTGTTGGAGCAGCAGGACGTCGTCAGCTCGAGTTGGAAGAGTCGGGAGCGTGTCGTGGAAGCAGAAGAGCGTGGAAGCTTCGTAGGAATTGATGTCTTATCCTCGTGCCTACCTCACCGTAGGTGATAAGAACTTTGACCAGGGAGCCCCGGATGACCCGGGCGCCCCCTTGAGGGCTTATCCTGTGTTCTGGCTTCGAAATAGCAAAACAGCTACTAATTAGGGCGCCCCGGACGCTCCGGGCGCCCCGGTTGACACCTGTTCTGCAAACACACGTTTGCTGCATGTATTAGTACTGCCTGGGGGCGCCCCGGACGCTCCGGGCGCCCCGGTTGACACCTGTTTTGACTGCATCACGAAACTGCATGTTTAGTACTACCTGGGGGCGCCCCGGACGCTCCGGGCGCCCCCAACAGCCTTTTTCAGCAACTTGCTTTGTCTCCGGTTCTTGGTACCTACAAGAGACACAAATACAAAGCACATATACATACAATGTTAGGCTTAAGGACTTGGTTCGGACTTCGGATTGGCACGCAATCCTAGGTCGAACCGACGCAAACTCCTACCCCCGAGAAAGCGCCTTTCACCTACTCCTTTCAGGAGATGGTTGCCGCCCGGTCCTTCGAGTGGACTTTTGCCTAGCCGCCCTTCGCTAGGTCTTGGATACCAAGCATCCCTTCGCTTGGTGCCTAGCAGCCCTTCGCTAGGTCTTGTTTCCCTGACAGCCCTTCGTCAGGTGCCTAGTAGCCCTTTGCTAGGACTTGTTCCCCTGACAACCTTCGTCAGGTGCCTAGCAGCCCTTCGCTAGGTCTTTTCTTTCTGGCAACCCTTCGCCAGAGCCTAGCAGCCCTTCGCTAGGTCTTTTTCGTTCTGGCAGCCCTTCGCCAGAGCCTAGCAGCCCTTCGCTAGGTCTTTTTCGTTCTGGCAGCCCTTCGCCAGAGCCTAGTAGCCCTTCGCTAGGTCTTAGGGTTTCCATGCCTAGTTTAACTAGGACTTTTCTCAGGCTTAGGTTACTTCTCCTTCGCTCCCCTTTGTCTGTTCAACATATTACTGACTTAAGTACATTGTCAAACATTAAAACACATAAAGGAGAACATCATTGATGCAACTTGCACCAACAATCTCCCCCTTTTTGATGTTTGACAATAACTTAAGTTAGATTGGTTTAAGGGCTAAATTGCTATCCTTGGGATAGAATAAAAGGTATAGGTTTTGGGAGAGTAAAAAATATTCTAACTGAAAAAATTCTAACTTAAGCACTCTCTCCCCCTTTGTCATGCATCAAAAAAACTTGCATCAACAATAAAAAAACTTTGAATTTTTGTTTTGAAAATACTTAGTGCAATTTTGTTTTTAAAAAATTGCATAAATTTGAAAAATGCTCTAGGTTTAAAATATAAGTACTTTGAAAAGATGATTTGTAAGGAGTGCAAGTACTTTTAAAAGATTATTTAAATCCCTTTTTGAAAAAGTATAAGTATATTTTTTTGAGAAATTAAGTACTTAACAATACATTTGAAAATATTTTTTTTTCAAAATTAAGAATATTGGTTTTGAAAGACATAAGTATTTTTTTTTTGAAAATATTTTACTTGATTGAGTTTCTTTTCCAGTCTGACACCATCCTAGGAAACCTTGTTGACCACAAGGGCATTTCCTAAGTGTCCTGGAAAGTTTTCAAACAAGTAAATATTATTATAAATTTTTAAGAAAAATGATAATATTTCATAAAGTATGTGCTGAAAAACTGTGTGAATTTTGAAGATCTAATATTTTACTTAACTTGGTCTATTTTCCAGTCTGACACTATCCTAGGAAACCTTGTTGACCACAAGGACATTTCCTAAGTGTCCTGGGAATTTTCCAACCTAAGTAATTATTATTTCAAAATCATTTCATAAGTCACACAAATTTTAACAAGTGGTATTTTGAAAAACATAGATTTTTAGTATTTTAAAAGCATGTAATTGAATAATTCTTTTAATTTGACCTCCCCCTAAACTTGACTCAGTCCTGGGAAGCTTGTTGACCACAAGTACTCTTCCTTTGAGTCTTAAGGTTTGATTCAAATCAAAGGAATTTTCTAATAATAAAAAATAGTTTAAGACTTGAAAAAATTTGACTCAAACTCCCCCTAAATCTGACACATCCTAGGAGTCCTTTTTAGATTATGAAGTGGACCTTCCTCTGTGTCTTTAGGGTTTATCAGAATCAAAAGAACAGGTAAACATTTGATTTTTGCAATAGGTAAAATCTTTTTCGAAAAGCCACAAGTGATAACGATTAAAGCATGATTTTCGAAAAGATATTTTCAAATAATAGTAATGTTTTTAAAGTGCAGTTCGAAAAATATGAAAAGCACTCCCCCTGCATCAATGCCGTTTGACTCTATCTAAGTGCTCTAAGGAACTTTAGTGTTGTCCTAAGAGGCTTGTGTCTAATTGCGTGAGTCAATCAATTTTTGAAAACAATATACCTTTTTTGAAAAATGTGTAATATATATAATCAATCAGACAAGCATGAATTCCATAAAAACATTATTATGTTAAAGCTCTATTTTGAAAAATATATTTTTAGGAAAATATTCTTACAATTTTGAAAAACAATTTTGAAAAATATTTTTCAATTCATTAGTCCTTAACATCTCACCCATTTTAGATGTATCAATACAACAAGCATGATTGCCTTATAGGTGTATTGTGAGATGCTTGAATCATTTTCCATTATTAAATCTAAGATTTAATTGAAATTTGTGTTAGATTCGAATTTGACAAAAGATAATTTGAATTTGAATTTCAGAAATTGGCTTCCAGGTCTTGGCGAGGCACTAGGCCTTCTTTGGCCGTAGCCTTATGGGATCATCCACCCTTTCCTTGACAAAGCCTTTTAATGAAATTTCATTTTCAAATTAAATTAGGCTATTTTCTGGTCTAACTAGCTTGGGTCTTGGATCGGTAGCTTCGGCTGGTTTCACCAGTCTAAAGAGACCAAGTAGACTTGATCTTATTAGAGTTGGTTTCCCCAACGTACTATCATCTCACCTCCTCCCAATACTATGTTGCCAAATTTCAATTATCTTTCTCTTATGACCTTTCTAAATTATGCATAAAATTTAAATATGAATGACATGTCATATATTTTAAGGAAAATAGCAAATGCATGGCATGGCAATTATGCATGAGTCAAACAAGTCAAGGCATTTTATTTTTGTTTCTAAAAATGTATCAAATTCTCGATTTGATACATATCGTGTGAACCTGCGAATATGTCAACCCACTTTGACATATTTGATTTTATTGAATTAATTGTTGCGGTTTGGGTAAAGTTTTAGTTTGGTTCAGGTTTAAGTGATTTAAGATCTTGATTGGATTTAGTTGAATTAAAATTGAGTTGATTTGAATTAACTGATTTAAAGTGAATTTAATTGAATTAATTTGAATTAAAGTGAATTGAATTAATTTGAATTAAGGCGAATTAATTGAATTAATTTGAATTAAGATGAATTAATTGAATTAATTTGAATTAAGGTGAATTAATTGAATTAATTTGAATTAAGGTGAATTAATTTGAATTAAGGTGAATTAATTGAATTACTTTGAATTTAATTGAATTTAATTGAATTATATGAATTAATTCGAATTTAATTGAGCTTAATTGAATTATTTAAGATTTAATTAATTAATTTGAATTTTTAGGAATTAATTAATTTGAATTTGAATTATTAAGAATTAATTAATTTGAATTCGAATTATTAAGAATTAATTAATTTGAATAAGAATTAATTAATTCGAATTAGAATTATTAAGATTTGATTTGAATTTAATTAATATTTAATTAAGATTTAATTAATTTGAATTTAAATAATTAAGATTTAATTAATTCGAATTTAATTTGAATTAATTTGGATTAATTTGGATTTAATTTGAATTAATTTGGATTAATTTGGATTTAATTTGAATTAATTTGAGATTTAATTTGAATTAATTTGGATTTAATTTGAATTATAATGATTAATTAATAATTGTGGGTTTAAGTTCATCATTTTCATTATTTCAAAAATTTCTTCTTCTTTTTTGTCTTTCTTTTCAAGTTTCTCTAATAATTTTGATTTATTTGAATTTTTGTAATTTTTATTGATTATGGCCTTTATCTTAGAAAATTCTATTTCCTCCTCAAGATTAAGTTTTTCAATATCCTCACAGTAGGTGGAGTAAATTGGACCACTAGTTAAAGTTTTATAATAATATTCAATATTATCTATGATTAAGTTATTATCTAGGAGAATTTTATATTCAAAATTATCCTTAGAATTATCCTCAAATATATTTTCAATATTTTTAATATTTATCTCTAGATTATCTTTAAGAATTTTAGAATTAATTTCTGAGTTAATCTTGAGATTTTCAGAATTAATTTCGGATTTATCCTTAGGATATTCGAATTTGAATTCGGATTTATCCTTAGGATTTTCAATTTCGAGTTCGGGATTGATTTCAGATTTAGATCCAGAATTAGTTGCATCATTATCTGTAGAATTATCAGAGTTTATTTTAGATTTAATATCAGAATTAATTTTAGCAATTATTGAATTGGTATTAATGATTAAATAATTTATTTCTGACATTTTAGCCATATTCACATTATGTAACTTATTATTTAAAATATCTAATTGACTATGCAATAATTCTAACTTCTCAGGAAAATTATCTAAATTATTAAACGACATTGCAGGAATTTGTAAAGTTTTTGGAACATACATTTTTCGTACCTTTGCCGGACATTTATTTTTGTAGTGTCCGAATTTTTCACACTTGAAGCATTGCACGTGATCCTTGTTTTTCCGGACTCCTGGCGCTGGTATCTCCTTTGCCGCCGGTGACGAACGATTCTTACGAGTAGGGCACTGATTTTTGTAGTGCCCTCTCTCCCTGCACGTGAAACAAATAATATGGAATTTAAAATTTGACATTAAAATAAATATACCTGATTCACCCCTGAGCTCCCCCTCAACTCCTGGCGTCGTTGCTCCGTCGGCGGTTAGTCCGGTGAAGAGCGGCTCGGCTCTGATACCACTTGTTGGATCGAGAATTGCGAGAGAGGGGGGGGGTGAATGTCGCAGTTCGTTTTTCGGAAGATTAAAAAGAGTAAGTGCGCAGCGGAAAAACAATGCTAACAATTTCGTTTTTACTTGGTTCGGAGCCTGTGTCGACTCCTACTCCAAGGCCCACGGTCGTTGACCGTTTTCTGCGGGCAATTCTATACGTGCGAGAAAGTTTACAATAAATATTACAGAATCAGAATAGTAAACTTAATTAGGCTCTTTGTTACCGACGTCCGTTGTAGATCGAAGTGTTGGAGCAGCAGGACGTCGTCAGCTCGAGTTGGAAGAGTCGGGAGCGTGTCGTGGAAGCAGAAGAGCGTGGAAGCTTCGTAGGAATTGATGTCCTTTGAAGAGGGTCGAGGCCCTCTTTATATAGGGCAGGGGGCGCCCGATTTGCGCGGGGCGCCCCCCACGTGGCTTCCGATCCGGTGAGCTCTCGGTCGTGGCTGATCGCTTCGACTTCGGGATAATGGCAGACTGGGGCGCCCGATGCGCACGGGGCTCCCGATTGACCGGTCAAGTTTTATCACCGAGGCTTCTCGATGGTGAGCTGCAGCCGCCTTCAGTAGCGTGGCACAGTGGGCGCCCGAGACACACGGGGCGCCCGACATGCGGGGCGCCCGATTTGCGCGGGGCGCCCCGAATATAGCTGCTGTCGGGGCGTTTACTTCTCTGCTGACTTTGGGTTGACTCTGGGGCGCCTGACACATCCGGGGCGCCCTACTCAGCTAAGGCCTCACTCCTTTGAGGCTCTCTGAGCTGCAGAAACACAGTCCTTCGGTCCTGCATCCAGGGTTAGTCCAAAACAGCAAATAATAAGTTAGTTAAAACAGCCTTAGCTGTCTTGGTTCTGACTTTGGATCTCCAAAATGGAGCCCTAGGTCGAACCGACGCCTAATGTTCCCTCGAGGGGAACGCGTCCTCACCTACTCCTCTCGGGAGAGTTTTACCTGGTGCCAACCGGATCTTCCAGTTGGACTTTTGCCCAGCAGTCCTTCGCCAGGTCTTGAGGTACCAAGC
The DNA here is from genome assembly GCA_024364735.1 of Boesenbergia rotunda. Taxonomy (NCBI): domain Eukaryota; kingdom Viridiplantae; phylum Streptophyta; class Magnoliopsida; order Zingiberales; family Zingiberaceae; genus Boesenbergia; species Boesenbergia rotunda. Next base: position 29,043 of record JAGFNQ010007041.1, on the reverse strand, counting down.
TGCCCTTCGCTTGGTGCCTAGCAGCCCTTTGCTAGGTCTTTTTCTTCTGGCAGCCCTTCGCCAGTGCCTAGCATTCCTTCGCTAGGGCTTGTCCTGTCTGGCAGTCCTTCGCCAGTGCCTAGCAGTCCTTTGCTAGGGCTTGTCCTGTCTGGCAGTCCTTCGCCAGTGTCTAGTATTCCTTCACTAGGGCTTTTCCTGTATTCTCAAGAAACTTGTTAGACAACCATTAACCCTTAACTTTTGAATCTTGTTGCCAATATCAAAACACAGGTTTGACTTGGGTGCATACTGCACCAACAATCTCCCCCTTTTTGATATATGGCAACCTAGTTCAAAAGTTAAGGAAAAAAAGTGCTAAATTTAAAATCCTAAGTTAGATTCCCTCCCCCTAGAAGAAATCTCCCCCTAGGTTTTTCAAAAACAGAAGATTTCATGTTTTGATAATAAGTTAGGAAATCTCTACACTCTTTGCTAAGTTTTGAAAAAAAACATTCTTAGTTTGGGAACCTTTAGAAAATTTTCACTTTTGAAAAAATTTCAGACTTAGAAAATTTTCAACTTTCAAACTTAGAAACCATTAAGTAAAAATCATTTTAAGCAATCTCTACAGTTTTTCAAAAGCATTCTTGGTTTGGGAACCTTTAGAAAATTTTCATTTTTGAAAAAAATTTCAGACTTAGAAAATTTTCAGAAAATAGTTCAGAGCTTAGAAATAGAATTATACCATATTTTCCAGTTCAATTTTTTTTGAAAAGACTATGAAAAAAAAGATTTTCTCAGTTTAAAATTGTTTTCCCTGTTTCCTTTCCAACTCTCCCCCTTTGACATATATCAAAAAGAATGCAGAAAAGAAACAAAATTTGCAATATTTAAATAGAGCATTTGCTGTACTGAATCAAAATAAGACCTAAGTCTGGTTTATCCTTTAGGGACCTGTCTAACCCACTTAGCTACTTACTAACTGTTATAAACAGTAGTTTTGGCTAGGGTTAGTCAAGTTAAGTGTGCTGTTCAAGTTAGATTGTCTAGACTTGACACTTAACTTGATTGCTATTCAGTTTGTATTTAGTGCCCCAACTGCTGCAGATGCACTGACTTAAAGCATCTTGAGTTAAGGCAAAGACCTAAGCATCTCAACCCTTTCTAGGTTATCATTCAAAAAGTGTCCTAAGGTGCTTGTGAGATGCTGGCTTCTAGATCTATAGGTGCATGCAGTTCTAAGGTTAGAGCCTAGGCTAAGTCCATTTTCGAAAAAGCCCTAGTTTTGAAAGGGGTAGTTTTTGTAATAAAACTAAGTAAAAACTTTTTAAAGTTAAAGTAATATTTTTACCAAAAACATTTTAAAAGACATTTTAAGTTCAATTTAAAATTGAAAATCCAAAAACCAAATGATTCTATTCTACTAAGCATAACCCTAACTTAATTTAGTCAAAGAACAAGCCAAGCTAAGATTAGCATAGTTCAAGTAGAAGTCTAGTACAAGTTTAACAGAAGTCAACCCTACTCAGTAGGGGTAGTCAAATGGGTACATGTCCAAGTCATCTAAGAGGAGGGGCCAGGAGGATCAAATGGGCCCGGCTGCCATGCATCAAATCGTGCCATGATCTCGTCGTACTGTGCATTCCAGGCTTCTCTATCGGCTGTGAGGGTACTCATAATGTTGTTGTAGTAGCCTAAGTTTGTCTCTTGGTCTTCAATATGGTACGCTTCCACTTCTTCTCTCAAGTTCTGGACGTGCGTCTCGAGTCGTGTAACTCTCTCGTACAAGGTCGGTGGAGCGGGCTGATCTACTTCTGCTGCTAAGTCGGCAACGTCGACCTCGACCTCCTCGTCGGCAATGTCCTGTGCGGCTGGTTGGCGTCGCCAAGTCAGAACCCCGGTGCCCGAGACGTCTATACCGGCTAAAGAAAAGTTTCTAAATCCTATTTCGTCGAATTCGGTCATCGTGGTAATCTCGCCGTCAGCGATATTTCGGCCGTGGTGGTGGAGGATAGAGGTGATGACGTGGCAGTAGGGAGTGCGGATCCGCCCCTTAGTGGATACACTAGAGGCATGTAGGATACAGTGGAAGAGGTGAAGGCCTATATCTATGTCCAGATGGTGGATAAGGGCATAGAGAAGAAAAGTGTGAAAGGGTTTCATGGTGGCTGTGTCCCTAGTGGACAAAGGAAGGATGCAACGGACAATTACTCTGTAGAGAGCGTAGTCCTGAATCGGGAGTCGGGTGGAGTGGAACTGCCCTCCTGCAGGGTCCATGTCTTCTCCAAAGAAATAGTTGTATAAGGTGTTCAGGTCAATATCAGAGTAGGGGGCGTCGAAGGGCGGGTTCCTTGGAGGGTAGCAACAAAAGATGGACTGAGATGGTCGGAGTCCCAAAAATCGGTTCAGTAGAGTAGGAGTGATGCTCAAGGGCATTCCTTGAACGGTAGTGACAAAGCTCAAGTGGTCTTGCCTAACTATGTTGTTATAGAATTCTGCACATAGGGTGTTGTTGATCGAATGTGTGCAGAATACGAGGTTATCTAGTTGATAGAAGTTAATTGCTGACATTGCGACTGGACAGGATTGGGAGAAGAAATGACGGTTAAGGTAGCTTGTTTTAATCGGAATGTAGGTGGTTTGTGCGAACTTGTTACAAAGTGCTAGGTTAGGAAATCTAGGGTCGGGACTGGGCTCATTACCGGGGTTCGACTGAACTGCTCGGCGTTTTCTAAGTGTATAAAAATAAGTGATTGAGTGTTAAAAAAATTTGTAATTAAAAATAATTGCATAACTAAATTTCATACCTTGGAGGCATGGTTGAGGCAAGGGAAGGCTTAGGTTCACTTGATCCACAAGAATGAGGCAAAGGGAAGAAGGAGTGTGAGATGTGGTGTGGGAAATGAGGGAGTCTCGGGTCCCTTTTATAGGGGTTGATGGGGGGGGGCGCCCGACGGGTCACGGGCGCCCTCCACAGTTTGGTTTTGCCTCGGACAGGGAAAACGTCTGTAGGGGCGCCCGACAGGTCACGGGCGCCCTTAACAAAAGCTGTTTGTCAGCAGCTTTTGACTGCTTTAGTCAGCGTGGGGAACAGGTTTTGACCGGGGAGCCTGACATGTCACGAGCGTCCTACTCAAGGGCTGTTTGACTGCAGCTTTTGACTGCTTTAATCCGCGTGGGGGACAGGTGCGTATGGGGGCGCCCGACAGCTTACGGGCGCCCTACTCAAGTTGGTCAAATGCAGCTTTTGCTGCTTTGACTGGAGCTAGCACCTTTTCAGAGTTGGAAGGGGCGCCCGATAGGTTACGGGCGCCCTAGGTTCAGACTTTTGACTGTTTTGACCAAGTTTGACTGTTTGGCTCAGTTTGACTGTGTTTGACCATGTTTGACTAGGTTAATCATAGTTTGACCATGATTATGAAAGCACAAGCAAGGTGGTTTAATTTGAGCTTAATTTTCCTGTCTCACTGAATCTAGGGTTTTCAATCACATTAACCTTAAGGTTTTTGTGAGACAGGTTTGAAGGTAAAAATTAATTTTTGAAAATGAAATTTCATTAAAAGGCTTTGTCAAGGAAAGGGTGGATGCTCCCATAAGGCTTCGGCCAAAGAAGGCCTAGTGCCTCGCCAAGACCTGGAAGCCAATTTCTGAAATTCAAATTCAAATTAACTTTTGTCAAATTCGAATCTAACTCAAATTTCAAATAATTATAGATTCTAAACTGTTTTTCAAAACCACCTGTCTCACAAAAACCTTAAGGTTAACGTGATTGAAAACCCTAGATTCAGTGAGACAGGAAAATTAAGCTCAAATTAAACCACCTTGCTTGTGCTTTCATAATCATGGTCAAACTATGATTAACCTAGTCAAACATGGTCAAACACAGTCAAACTGAGTCAAACAGTCAAACTTGGTCAAAACAGTCAAAAGTCTGAACCTAGGGCGCCCGTAACCTGTCGGGCGCCCCTTCCAACTCTGAAAAGGTGCTAGCTCCAGTCAAAGCAGCAAAAGCTGCATTTGACCAACTTGAGTAGGGCGCCCGTAAGCTGTCGGGCGCCCCCATACGCACCTGTCCCCCACGCGGATTAAAGCAGTCAAAAGCTGCAGTCAAACAGCCCTTGAGTAGGACGCTCGTGACATGTCAGGCTCCCCGGTCAAAACCTGTTCCCCACGCTGACTAAAGCAGTCAAAAGCTGCTGACAAACAGCTTTTGTTAAGGGCGCCCGTGACCTGTCGGGCGCCCCTACAGACGTTTTCCCTGTCCGAGGCAAAACCAAACTGTGGAGGGCGCCCGTGACCCGTCGGGCGCCCCCACCATCAACCCCTATAAAAGGGACCCGAGACTCCCTCATTTCCCACACCACATCTCACACTCCTTCTTCCCTTTGCCTCATTCTTGTGGATCAAGTGAACCTAAGCCTTCCCTTGCCTCAACCATGCCTCCAAGGTATGAAATTTAGTTATGCAATTATTTTTAATTACAAATTTTTTTAACACTCAATCACTTATTTTTATACACTTAGAAAACGCCGAGCAGTTCAGTCGAACCCCGGTAATGAGCCCAGTCCCGACCCTAGATTTCCTAACCTAGCACTTTGTAACAAGTTCGCACAAACCACCTACATTCCGATTAAAACAAGCTACCTTAACCGTCATTTCTTCTCCCAATCCTGTCCAGTCGCAATGTCAGCAATTAACTTCTATCAACTAGATAACCTCGTATTCTGCACACATTCGATCAACAACACCCTATGTGCAGAATTCTATAACAACATAGTTAGGCAAGACCACTTGAGCTTTGTCACTACCGTTCAAGGAATGCCCTTGAGCATCACTCCTACTCTACTGAACCGATTTTTGGGACTCCGACCATCTCAGTCCATCTTTTGTTGCTACCCTCCAAGGAACCCGCCCTTCGACGCCCCCTACTCTGATATTGACCTGAACACCTTATACAACTATTTCTTTGGAGAAGACATGGACCCTGCAGGAGGGCAGTTCCACTCCACCCGACTCCCGATTCAGGACTACGCTCTCTACAGAGTAATTGTCCGTTGCATCCTTCCTTTGTCCACTAGGGACACAGCCACCATGAAACCCTTTCACACTTTTCTTCTCTATGCCCTTATCCACCATCTGGACATAGATATAGGCCTTCACCTCTTCCACTGTATCCTACATGCCTCTAGTGTATCCACTAAGGGGCGGATCCGCACTCCCTACTGCCACGTCATCACCTCTATCCTCCACCACCACGGCCGAAATATCGCTGACGGCGAGATTACCACGATGACCGAATTCGACGAAATAGGATTTAGAAACTTTTCTTTAGCCGGTATAGACGTCTCGGGCACCGGGGTTCTGACTTGGCGACGCCAACCAGCCGCACAGGACATTGCCGACGAGGAGGTCGAGGTCGACGTTGCCGACTTAGCAGCAGAAGTAGATCAGCCCGCTCCACCGACCTTGTACGAGAGAGTTACACGACTCGAGACGCACGTCCAGAACTTGAGAGAAGAAGTGGAAGCGTACCATATTGAAGACCAAGAGACAAACTTAGGCTACTACAACAACATTATGAGTACCCTCACAGCCGATAGAGAAGCCTGGAATGCACAGTACGACGAGATCATGGCACGATTTGATGCATGGCAGCCGGGCCCATTTGATCCTCCTGGCCCCTCCTCTTAGATGACTTGGACATGTACCCATTTGACTACCCCTACTGAGTAGGGTTGACTTCTGTTAAACTTGTACTAGACTTCTACTTGAACTATGCTAATCTTAGCTTGGCTTGTTCTTTGACTAAATTAAGTTAGGGTTATGCTTAGTAGAATAGAATCATTTGGTTTTTGGATTTTCAATTTTAAATTGAACTTAAAATGTCTTTTAAAATGTTTTTGGTAAAAATATTACTTTAACTTTAAAAAGTTTTTACTTAGTTTTATTACAAAAACTACCCCTTTCAAAACTAGGGCTTTTTCGAAAATGGACTTAGCCTAGGCTCTAACCTTAGAACTGCATGCACCTATAGATCTAGAAGCCAGCATCTCACAAGCACCTTAGGACACTTTTTGAATGATAACCTAGAAAGGGTTGAGATGCTTAGGTCTTTGCCTTAACTCAAGATGCTTTAAGTCAGTGCATCTGCAGCAGTTGGGGCACTAAATACAAACTGAATAGCAATCAAGTTAAGTGTCAAGTCTAGACAATCTAACTTGAACAACACACTTAACTTGACTAACCCTAGCCAAAACTACTATTTATAACAGTTAGTAAGTAGCTAAGTGGGTTAGACAGGTCCCTAAAGGATAAACCAGACTTAGGTCTTATTTTGATTCAGTACAGCAAATGCTCTATTTAAATATTGCAAATTTTGTTTCTTTTCTGCATTCTTTTTGATATATGTCAAAGGGGGAGAGTTGGAAAGGAAACAGGGAAAACAATTTTAAACTGAGAAAATCTTTTTTTTCATAGTCTTTTCAAAAAAAATTGAACTGGAAAATATGGTATAATTCTATTTCTAAGCTCTGAACTATTTTCTGAAAATTTTCTAAGTCTGAAATTTTTTTCAAAAATGAAAATTTTCTAAAGGTTCCCAAACCAAGAATGCTTTTGAAAAACTGTAGAGATTGCTTAAAATGATTTTTACTTAATGGTTTCTAAGTTTGAAAGTTGAAAATTTTCTAAGTCTGAAATTTTTTCAAAAGTGAAAATTTTCTAAAGGTTCCCAAACTAAGAATGTTTTTTTTCAAAACTTAGCAAAGAGTGTAGAGATTTCCTAACTTATTATCAAAACATGAAATCTTCTGTTTTTGAAAAACCTAGGGGGAGATTTCTTCTAGGGGGAGGGAATCTAACTTAGGATTTTAAATTTAGCACTTTTTTTCCTTAACTTTTGAACTAGGTTGCCATATATCAAAAAGGGGGAGATTGTTGGTGCAGTATGCACCCAAGTCAAACCTGTGTTTTGATATTGGCAACAAGATTCAAAAGTTAAGGGTTAATGGTTGTCTAACAAGTTTCTTGAGAATACAGGAAAAGCCCTAGTGAAGGAATACTAGACACTGGCGAAGGACTGCCAGACAGGACAAGCCCTAGCAAAGGACTGCTAGGCACTGGCGAAGGACTGCCAGACAGGACAAGCCCTAGCGAAGGAATGCTAGGCACTGGCGAAGGGCTGCCAGAAGAAAAAGACCTAGCAAAGGGCTGCTAGGCACCAAGCGAAGGGCAGCTTGGTACCTCAAGACCTGGCGAAGGACTGCTGGGCAAAAGTCCAACTGGAAGATCCGGTTGGCACCAGGTAAAACTCTCCCGAGAGGAGTAGGTGAGGACGCGTTCCCCTCGAGGGAACATTAGGCGTCGGTTCGACCTAGGGCTCCATTTTGGAGATCCAAAGTCAGAACCAAGACAGCTAAGGCTGTTTTAACTAACTTATTATTTGCTGTTTTGGACTAACCCTGGATGCAGGACCGAAGGACTGTGTTTCTGCAGCTCAGAGAGCCTCAAAGGAGTGAGGCCTTAGCTGAGTAGGGCGCCCCGGATGTGTCGGGCGCCCCAGAGTCAACCCAAAGTCAGCAGAGAAGTAAACGCCCCGACAGCAGCTATATTCGGGGCGCCCCGCGCAAATCGGGCGCCCCGCATGTCGGGCGCCCCGTGTGTCTCGGGCGCCCACTGTGCCACGCTACTGAAGGCGGCTGCAGCTCACCATCGAGAAGCCTCGGTGATAAAACTTGACCGGTCAATCGGGAGCCCCGTGCGCATCGGGCGCCCCAGTCAGCCATTATCCCGAAGTCGAAGCGATCAGCCACGACCGAGAGCTCACCGGATCGGAAGCCACGTGGGGGGCGGATCCGCACTCCCTACTGCCACGTCGATAGAGGGGGGGGTGAATATCGACCGTGAAAACTTTCGTAAATATTTCGTAAAACTTCTGGACTCAGAGCGTTAGTGCAGCGGAAACATAAAAATAAAATAAAAGAAAGCAAAACAGGGGACACGGCAGGTTTATTTACTTGGTTCCCAACCCCCCAGGGTCAGTACGTCCAAGGCCTATGTACTCGGCGTTGAGTCCACTAATAGTCTCCTTTCCGGAATTTCCGGAGGCGGAGAAACCCGACTTACAGTGCAATATTACAAGCAATAATAAAGAAAAATAAATACTGTAATTAATTGCAAACCAAGCAAAAATGTGAAGCTCGGCCGATCTGGACCTCCGAAGTGCCGCGCACTTCCTCCTGGAGCCTCCCGGTCGCAGAGCCTCGTCTTTAGCGCGTTGTCGTCGGTCGGAATGAATAGAATCGCAGTTGGAAAGTGTGTTCGAAGAAGAGGGGTCGAAGCCCCTTTTATAGCCCTCCTGGGGGCGCCCTGGTCGACGGGGGCGCCCCGAAAAACTCGGTCAACTCTTATCCTCGTGCCTACCTCACCGTAGGTGATAAGAACTTTGACCAGGGAGCCCCGGATGACCCGGGCGCCCCCTTGAGGGCTTATCCTGTGTTCTGGCTTCGAAATAGCAAAACAGCTACTAATTAGGGCGCCCCGGACGCTCCGGGCGCCCCGGTTGACACCTGTTCTGCAAACACACGTTTGCTGCATGTATTAGTACTGCCTGGGGGCGCCCCGGACGCTCCGGGCGCCCCCAACAGCCTTTTTCAGCAACTTGCTTTGTCTCCGGTTCTTGGTACCTACAAGAGACACAAATACAAAGCACATATACATACAATGTTAGGCTTAAGGACTTGGTTCGGACTTCGGATTGGCACGCAATCCTAGGTCGAACCGACGCAAACTCCTACCCCCGAGAAAGCGCCTTTCACCTACTCCTTTCAGGAGATGGTTGCCGCCCGGTCCTTCGAGTGGACTTTTGCCTAGCCGCCCTTCGCTAGGTCTTGGATACCAAGCATCCCTTCGCTTGGTGCCTAGCAGCCCTTCGCTAGGTCTTGTTTCCCTGACAGCCCTTCGTCAGGTGCCTAGTAGCCCTTTGCTAGGACTTGTTCCCCTGACAACCCTTCGTCAGGTGCCTAGCAGCCCTTCGCTAGGTCTTTTCTTTCTGGCAACCCTTCGCCAGAGCCTAGCAGCCCTTCGCTAGGTCTTTTTCGTTCTGGCAGCCCTTCGCCAGAGCCTAGCAGCCCTTCGCTAGGTCTTTTTCGTTCTGGCAGCCCTTCGCCAGAGCCTAGTAGCCCTTCGCTAGGTCTTAGGGTTTCCATGCCTAGCTTAACTAGGACTTTTCTCAGGCTTAGGTTACTTCTCCTTCGCTCCCCTTTGTCTGTTCAACATATTACTGACTTAAGTACATTGTCAAACATTAAAACACATAAAGGAGAACATCATTGATGCAACTTGCACCAACAGGTCATCCCTAGTGAATACCTAGAACACCCAAGGAGCACCAATAGGTTTTGGGTTCCTAAGAGTGTGTTCGCCACACCCTAGATAGGTCTAGGGAGTGTCAACTATAATTGGAAGGGTAGTTAACCCAACCTTGTTAAAGTTGGCACTTTGGGACATTTTCAAAGAATTACTATCCTTGAAAATGAAGGATTTATTTATTTACTCTAGGAGAAGTAAATTTGTGCCAAACTATACTTTTGAGAGATTAAACTTGATAAAGTTGGCACAACTAGGTTAGAATCTAAAGATAGGCCAAGTTGGGGAGTTTTGGCATTATCTTGGAAATTAGGACAAATTTAGGATTATCAATGACTTAGTGATGAGTTATTGATACTTAGATAGGAAATCTAGGTTTTTTTTTGTCATATTTTTGTATGCCCTATCACATGCCATGACATCATATTTCATCATTCATAGTTTATTATGAAAATATTACATGTCATGTCATACATGCATCATATAGTTATAATTTTCTTTGAAAATCCTAATATGATGCATGTCATAGTCATTAATCATGCATAAATCAATTTTTATTGAAATTAAGGACATTGACATTAATTGACATCCTAGGTGGATGATCAAGGTTTATAATGCCTAGGTAGAAATGCATAAACCCTTAGATTAGGGAGAACATGACTTTCACATCTCACTAAGACCATAAGTTGACTTGTGTGTGTTTTTGAGACACATGAGAAACAAGTGAGATGTTAGGGTGATGAACAAAACTCAAGGTGTTGATAAAGTACATCATATTTGAGTTTTAGTATCATCAAAACATGAGATTCAATGAACTCCAATCATTGAGAAAGCTAATGTACAAGTCATGTGCATTTAGCCCAAGGAACATGGTTGGATATTGTTTTTGAAAAACATTTTAAAACTATCATGGAAAACCTTGGTGAAGACTATCTTTTGATAGCACTCATCATTGATGAAATGGATACAAAATAGAGTAAAACATTGAAATGTTTCAATGGTTTCTCATTTTGTGTCAATCTTTGAAAAAGAAGGTTATTTTCATAGAAAATTATTTTTTCATGATAGTATATGGTATAAATAATGTCTACACGAAATTTTAGGATTTTTCAAATTTTGTAGAATTATTTAGGAGTTTCTGAAATTCGAATCTAAAATTATTTTCAGATTTCAGAAACTCTCAATCGATCAGGTAATCGATTGGGGCAGTAGCCAATCGATTGGTCAATCGATTGGTGGATCTTTTTGCGAGCACAGAAGCTCGCGTAATCGATCATTTGATCGATTACAGTCAGCCGTAATCGATCCGTTGATCGATTAAGGCTAGTTTAATCGATTGGTTCCCAACACCAATCGATTGGTGAGACTGAAACTGTCAGTTTTCAGTCCATTAACCCATTTTTGAGTAACCTACCAATCCCAAACCCCTTGGAATACATTTTTAAGTATATTTGGGTAAATTTCATTGTGAAATCAAAAAGGGAAACGGTTCGGTGAACATTTAGGGTTAAGGAGAGGTTTTGGTTCAAGTTTTGAATCCCAAAATCTCAATCACCTCAAGTTGAGTTTTCCTAAAGGTTTTAGGAACTCAAAAATCATTGTTGGTGCAATGATAGAGGTTTAGAGCATGTTTTGAGGGGGAGATCTTCCTTAACAACATGTGGTTGTATTTTTATTTTTGGTAAAATGAAAGGATGAAGATTGGAAATCTTCATTATGATGAATGCTTAAGGTTGAGCATAGGTTCAATAAAAAGTATGGGATTTTCATTGTGTACACTTTTGACCATATAGACTCTCAGGGAGAGTGTTTGATGTGTGTCAAAGGGGGAGAAAATTGAAAGGCTAATAGGGTTTAGTCTTTCTCAAACATATTGTCAAACATCAAAATGGGGGAGATTGTTGGTGCAATCTTGGTTAGGTGACAAAGCTAGGGTGAGCTTGAGGTCGTATGTTTCGATGTTTGACATTGATGTTTGTATGTGACAATAATGTTTGAATGTCGTAGGAAGTCAAGTGAGTCAAGGTTGACTGGAGGCTTGACGGCAAAAGACCTAGTGGGACTAGGCACACCTAGTGGGACTAGGTGAAGTCCAGGTAGATCGGGGAGATCGTACGCTGGCAAGGCAAAAGGCCTAGTGGGACTAGGCACACCTAGTGGGACTAGGTGAAGTCCAGGTAGATCGGGGAGATCGTACGCTGGCATGGGAAAAGACCTAGTGGGACTAGGTGAAGTCCAGATGGATCGGGGAGATCGCATGCTGGTAAGGTGGAAGTCTACCGAGAGACTAGATCTAACTCGAGGGTTAGGCGAATCTGGTTGGGAACCAGGGTAAGTCCGAGCTGGGAGCTAGGCAGGAGAAATCCAAGTTGGTCAACGGGGTTGACCGAACACTTGGTAGGGGATCCTAGACTTGTGGAGACAAGTTAGGTTGGACTCAATCAATTGGATGATCGATTGGGTAGCTGAATTGATTAGGGAAGTTTATGCAAGAGGATAGAAGGTAGCTGAATCGATTGGGTAATCGATTCAGCCTTCCTTAATCGATTGGTCAATCGATTAAGGTGTCTCTTGATCGATTGGGGTAATCGATCACAGAGTTTGCGCGAGAGAACAGAGAAGCTCTGAATCGATTGGGTAATCGATTCAGGGCACGGGTAATCGATTGGCTAATCGATTACCGTTCGAAAACTAGCCGTTGAACGGCTAAATTCTACGTGGTAATCGATTGGCTAATCGATTACCAAACCCTAGGCGTCGGGTATAAGGGATTTCGCGCAGGTCTTTGGCTGCAGAACTTCTCCTCTTCTTCTCCAACTACATTGTCATTTCAAGGGAAGCCTTGGAGCTCGTTGCTGCTGCATTTCCAAGGTCCAAGAGGCAATCACAAGCTTGAAGATAGCAAGGAAAGCAAAGTGTGAGCTTATTTGTAAATCTTGTAAGATTTTATCTTGTATTTGCTTTGTTCTTGTTGTATCTTTGTAACAAGCTTGTAAGAGGTTTCTCCACCTCAAGAAGGAGACTTTCATAGTGCATGAGAGTGTGAGGAGAGTGGATCCTTGGATTAGTCACCCGACCGGGGTGGATACCAAGTAAATCCTTTGTGTTAACGTTTGCTCAAGTCTTCCGCCGCGACAAATCATCAAAGAGCGAATCGAAGCTAATCACCCCCCCTCTAGCTCGCCAATCGGTCCCAACAAGAGGGACGTGGACTTTTTCTAGTCGAGGTCGGCTATTGTGAGGACCCCGCCTAGGGATGGTAATTTTCCACGCGGATTTGGATATCCGCGGGGAAAATCCGAAACGGGGCAGGTTTTGGGAGGTATTATCGGGTTTGGATTTGGATTCGGGGATTTTTAAAAATCTCTGAAACAGATCGGGACAGATATGGGGATGCTATCCCCATCCCCGAACTCGCCCCGATTTTTTTTATTAATAATAAATTATTAATAATTATTAATGTTTCATGGTAAGGGAACTACCGTCCCAAGTTAATAAATAATTTATTAATAATGATTAATGTGTGTGGACCCCACAGCGTCAAGTAATAATTAATAAATTGTTTGTGAGATGTGAAAATGGAAAACCCTAATGGTGAATCGTATCACTCGTGACTCGCCGCCTCCCACCAATCCACCATTTGCGATTCTTCAAGTCTTCTCTTCTCTGCTCCCAGTCGCCGCTTCGGCGCTCTCAGCCATCTTCAACTCTTCTCTTCTCTGCTCCCAGTCGCTGCTCCCAGCCGTCTTTAACTCTTCTCTTTTCTGCTCCCAGTCGTCGTCTTCTCTGCTCCCAGTCGCGACTCCCAGCCGTCTTCAACTCTTCTCTTCTCTTCTCCCAGTCGCCGCTCCCAACCGCCGCTCGCTCACTTGTCTCTGCAGAAGTACTTGGCTGTGTGCACTTGGTGAGTGACGAAAACTCGAAAAGTTCCTCATTTTTTTGATTGATCGATTTTTTCGCTCTGTTGTTCGTTGTTTTTGACTCTGATCAGAGTCTCATGTTCGTTTTTTTCTGATTTTATCTGATATCGCTCTGAGACAAAAATCGATCTTATGTTCGTTTTTATCTGAGACAAAAATGACAAAAATTGATCTGATTTTATCTGATTCGTTTTTCGCTCTGATATTGTTATGGCTTAACTTCCATTGTCAATTGACTACGGTTAAACAGGAACTTTGATATTGTTATGGCTTAACTTCCATTATCAGATAGATGATGTATGTATGGATCATTTACTTGTTCATTATTATTATTTATGCATTTTGATATAATGATATATTATCTCAGATGGAAATGAATGATAGAGAGATTGAGGATGCTATGGAAATGCTCCAACTATGGGAAGTCAAGCACCTGGATTGACAACATCACAGTCCCAAGATGAGAGTGTTTCAATCGATGCAAACGAAACATCTCCAAACGAGAATTTAGATGCTGAAAGTAAGGGATTAGAGGGTGGAAATAAAAGAAAATTTAGATCTCCTGCATGGGATCATTTCGAGAGAAAGCTAATTGGAGGAAAATGGAAAGCGGTTTGCAAAGATTGTAAGAAGTCCTTAGGTGGTGAAAGTAAGAATGGTACAAGTCATTTATTTGACCACATCAAATCATGTTTGTTCAAAAAACAGAAGACCATAAAACAATCAATATTGCAGCCAATAAAATCCGATGATGGAGCAACAATGCTTGGGACCTATCATTTCAACCAAGATCATTGGAGGGCAGAGCTTGCCAATATGATTACATTGCATGAGTATCCTTTATCGATGGTTGATCATGTAGGGTTTAGAAGGTACTCTTATTCCTTACAACCATTATTTAAAGTTGTTTCTCGAAACACAATCAAAAACGACATCATGAAGATATTTGAATATCAAAGAGATCAAACAATGAAATTATTAGACTCAAATGCTAGTCGGATTACATTGACAACTGATATGTGGACGTCAAGTAATCAGAAAAGATCGAGGATTTATGACCATCACTTCACATTTCATCGATGTTTCATGGAAATTACAAAGTCGCCTTGTGAGGTAAAATTTGTTCAGCTCTTTAATGTTGTACTTGTAATTACCATTAAAAATATTACTATTATTATTAAAATTTATTCTATTTGTTTTGTTACTAGATTTGTATATGTGTCATGTCCGCATACTGCTGAGGTCTTTGCAAATGTCCTTGTCGATTGCCTCTTGGATTGGAACTTGGATCGTAAGTTATCTACTTTAACTGTTGATAATTGCACAACTAATGATGCAATGATTGATCTTATTCTAGATAAACTTCCTCCAAGTTCACTAATTTTAGAAGGAAAGTTATTTCACATGCGGTGTTGTGCCCATATTTTAAATTTGGTTGTGAGGGATGGGCTAGACTTAATTAGTGATAGTATTGAAGTTATTCGTTATAGTGTTGGTTTTTGGACAGTGACGCCAAAAAGAGATGAAAAATTTGTTGAAACAGCTCGACAATTGAAGATTCCAAGCACTAAAAAATTGGAACTTGATTGCAAAACACGATGGAACTCTACATATTTAATGCTTAACACCGCATTGGAATATAAAGATGTGTTTGCTCGTTTGAAGCAACGTGAGACTTTATATAAAAGAGTTCCCACAGAAGAAGATTGGTCAAAAGTGGGATAAATTTCTTCTAGATTAGAAATATTTTATGATGCCACAGAGTTATTTTTAGGGACTAAATATCCCACTATAAATCTTTTCTTCTCAACTATTTGCAATATTAAGTTGGCAATTAGTGATGGGCTTCTTTCAGATGATAGCGTGGTGAAAACAATGACAACAAATATGAAAGTAAAATTTGAAAAGTATTGGGATGTGATGAATTGTTTGTTGGCAATTGGGAGCATTTTAGATCCAAGGTATAAGATGAAGACAATTCAGTTCTATTATCCTCTTGTTTATGGTGATTTGTCTTCATTTGAGATTCAAAAACTAAAATACAAGTTATGTGACATGGTTGAAGAGTATAAGAAGAAATCTAAACAATCTCAAGAAGTGAAAGTTTCACAATATTCATCTTCAAGGCCTCCACTTCCTAAACGTAGTAGTTATGCCGATAAATTTGAGATGCTTATGGATTCTAATATTAGTACTGAAAATGAAAAGTCGGACTTGGATTATTATTTAGAAGAGTCACTCTTGCCAAGAAATACAAGTGACTTTGATATCTTATGTTGGTGGAAGACAAATGAGATCAAATATCCCATCTTGCATGATATTGCTAAGGATGTGTTGGCCATTCCTGTGACAACTGTTGCTTCTGAATCAACATTCAGTACTAGTGGTAGAGTTTTAAGTGCTCACCGTAGTAGGCTTCATCCTAAAACTGTGGAGGCTTTGATGTGTGCTCGAGATTGGTTATGGAGTGAAATTCAAGGTACTAAAAAGTTTCAAATGAAGTTATTTCAAATATTTTATTCTTTTCATTTGTAATATACTAATATTTGTTATTTATTTTGTCTTAATTATTAGATTCTACAATTTCAAATGATCAAAAGTTCGATAATGATTTTGATATAAAGGTAAGTAATAAGTTGTTTTTGTTATTGTATTAAAGTGTTTTAAGTTTATCTATATATTTTTTCCTTGTATACCTTAATATCTTGTAGGAGTTGGAGTCATACTCATGCATGGGATCTCTCTCAATCTTTTAATTATCTGATGGGGAAGTTGCGTAAACCATTTCAATCTCTGCATTTCCAGGCAGAAAGGCAAGAAGAGTTTTATTTTTTGTGATGTATTTGATATGTAAAAGAAATCATGATTGTGATGAGTTTGATACTTAAGTTTGGGAACATGTGATCCTAAATATATGTTAATCTCTGCTGCAGAACTTTATACTCATTGTCGTTGAACTTTTTTGTGATGAGTTTGCTGCAGAACTTGATATGTGATGAGTTTGCTGCAGAACTTTTTTGTGACTATATTGATGTTATACTAATCTCTTCCTCTACTGTTGAGTTGAAGAGCTCTGCCTCCACTGTTGTTCTTTAGCCTAATCTTTTCCTTGATTGCTTAATCCATCTTTTCAAAGTTTAATTGCGACAGAAATATCTTTTTCATTTGCTTCTCGAACTAATAATGCAGAGATATCTTAATTTCTAATTATTTAATTGTTAATATCATATTTCACTGGAATGCTAATTAAAATTTTTTGCATTATATTTTTAATGGTTATAATATTGTCTCCGTATGTCTTCATTAATTTGATTAGCTATTTGCATTAGGCTAAAGCAAAAAAAATGGGAATGAGGAAAAAATGGATATTTCAAGTGGGGATGGGGACAGAGATGGAGATTTACTCCCCGTGGGTTCGGGGACGGGGATTTCCTGATTAAGTAGAGGTGGGGATGGGGACGGGTTCGGGGATGGAGATTTACTTCGGGGATGGGTACGGGGACAGCAAACCCATCCCCGACCGCCCCATTGTCATCCCTGACCCCGCCTCCCGAGGGGAGCTCTGGAGTCTCGGGCTGTTATGTCTCTCGAGGTTATCTTTCCCGGGTGCCTCTTTGAGAAGGGGTCCCGGGACCCAGGAGAGAAAGTCGGACCGTGTCCGTGGCTTCTTCATCCTTGTGTCTAGCTCGGGTTATCCAACCCCATTATATATATATATATATATATATATATATATATATATATATATATATATATATATATATATATAAAAGAATGCTGATTTGGTTCAATGTCATGGCAGTAAGTGATAGGGCAGGACCAATTTATTTATTGATTAAGAAATGTGTAAAAACTTTTGAAATCAGAGGCAGAGTCTCTCTCCCACTTTGCCCCTATTTCGTCTGTCTCATTTTTCGATGACGGTCGACGAATTATGTAATTGTCGATCGGACATTACCAGCGGCTCGATCGTTATCTCGAATAAAACTATTTCCTGGGAGGTACAGGAAATCCGTCGTAATCGCCACAATTACGATCTCGTCGGATTCATCGTCGAATCTGACGAGATTGCAATTGTAACGATTCCGACCGGTTCATCGTTCTTCCATAATATAATTTGATTCGGTACGACGATAAAAAATCATCGATGATATTCGATCGATAATCAAATGACTCATCAATTATCGTCGACGAATACGGATAGGCAGGACAAGGATCATATGAGACAGAAGATCCCGTCTGCTTGTTAAACTATGCGATAGTTACACCACGACATCAATTTGTAATCACGTTTTAGTTTTTTAAATACTATATGTACTTTGTTAAATGTCCATTGCGCCGTTATTTTGACCATGAACTTCTCGGTAGATTTCCATAACTGTCGTGGAATCTTTAACGTGGCTGCTAATTCATTGCTGCTCTTTCAATCTCATCCGTTGGTTCTCACAAATACAAATCTAATAGTGAAAACTTCTTCTTGGACAAGGGTACTTTAGGAATTTAAATTAAAAGATATATATATCTATATATATATATATATATATATATATATATCGCCTGCCTTGTTGAGATCTTCCCGACGAAGCAGAGCCCTAATTCGCCTCGTTCTCGTGTCGAGGGAATCAACGTAGCCGCTGCGCATGGATTCTTGCAATTTGATCTCCGTTTCCGTGCCGCGCCATCTTGTTAGATTCGCTTGCCACCCATCAGATCTCCCTTTCGTTGTCCGTTCGACGCCATGGTTTCGAGAGATGCGGAACCGGGATTTGAAGTAGCGGGAGAAAATAACCATCAATTTATTTCTTCACGAGTATGTGCTCTTCTGTATTGTGTTAAATATTTTTGGAGAAGTTGCAAATTGTCTTCCTGCTTTTGGATTTTCGTTATTTATGTCAAAATTGGCTCTTTTTTTTGGCCCCCTTTTGCTTCTTGTCAATTTTGTCACTTTATTATATTATTAATTGCTTTGTAGGATTTGTTAATTTTTGTTTGAACTAGTTTTGATGTAAAGGCGACGTCTTTCCGATTCAAGTTTTTCATAACTTCTAGAATACGAAATGAGGGAAACAAATGCCATGTTCAGAAATTGAGTTTGTAAAATTGAAACTTTAGTTATTTGCATCAGTTGCTACACTGAAAAAGTGATATTCGTAGTGATGTATCACATCATGGAATGACCTTAAAACCCAGACTTCCGTTTATACAAACGAGCTAAGTGGCACAAGACTGTACTGCGGAGTTTTAGTGAAAATGCGCTCTGCATGAATGGTTAAGAACACAATTTCAACAAGATTTTAGTTCACCAATACATGAAGTTATGAAAGAAAACACATGATACTCATATGGTCTAATTGATGTAGCCCCACTAAGTAGTAGGAAAAATTCATGAAAGAAAAAACATTTGTTTACGTAGCATAACTAAGTTAAGCCTGCTATCACCAAATGAAATTTAATTAGGAATTTAGCTCACTGGTGGAAGAATGGAAGGTTTTGTTCTGAAGGTTCTGTAATATGCCTATGCAACAGAAAACATTTGATAGTGTGTGGGTTATCTATGGACATTTGACTTGCAGAGTGTTACCTTTTTTTTCATATCCTTATTTTGCTTCAAATGTTAGACTCTGGTGGAGTATTAATATTTATTTCTCTGGTAAAATAATTTGTCTTGGTGAGGTTTGAGTCTCAAGTAGTTGAAACTACAGTACTGTAATTTGCTTATTGTCAATTTAAAAAGCTCTATTATCTTCGATGCTCATCTATGTTCTTTATTTTTTTTTGTGTTTGCTTTATTTTTTAACATCACTATAGAAAATTCCTTACATACTGAATTATCTTCTGCTCGCCTTGTACTTATTATTGCAATTGTCAATGTGATGAACGACTATTCTACTTGTTTTCAGATCAAAGATATTGACAAATTGAGTTGGGTTACAAAGTAGTGCAGTATTCTCAAGTTATTTCAACTTGCTGGGAAGAAGTGTCCAACTTTCTTGCATTTTCAAGATTTGAAACATATTTTGGGTCCAATATGCAGCAGCCTAGGGTTGAAAATCCTGGTTGGGCTGCCTTTGATCGCAAGCATCGTAAAAAAGCATGTCATGGGCCTGAAGAGAATGTGGATGCCTTCCCCTCCCTCTCAAACCTACATTCTTCATTGGCAACAAAAAGTTTGATAAATAACAACTTTAAACCCATGAAGCCCTTTACTTCTGTAATTCAACGCAATCTAGAACTCCCACCACTTGAGGCTAACTTCAAAATTGGGGAAAAAACTGAGAGCATGTGCCAAAAGTATGCTGATCATCAGGGAACTGCTAAAACTCAAGGAGTTTCTGCTATGAAGCTTCTAATGGATATCCATACTTGGGCTGATCAACAGTTGATTGAAGATGTATTATCTGCCGTTAATGATGACATAGACCAAGCTTCTGTCCTTCTTAAAGACATGGCTTCAACTGATAGTAAAACTGAGGCAGAAGCTAGCTTTTCTGATCCAATCGCTCTGATAACGGAGGACAAATTTGAAGACAAAAGTAACTGCATCCAGAAAGACAGTCTGCTGTCAGATACTGTACATAAAGTATCTATATCAAATAAATTATTCTGTATACCAGCTGAACCTGAATGGGAAGAAGATGATATCTACTTGAATCACCGAAAAGATGCATTGAAGATGGTGAGGTATAATATTTCATAGGGTTGGCTTTTACTGCTTTGCAATGTTAATTTCATAAATGGGAATAAAGATTATGAAAGCTATGACCAGAGCTGCAAAGACCTTAGGCATAATAAATTATGTGACATGGAAAAGATGCCAAATGCACTTTGGGTAGATTCCAGATCCTGTAATTGATTTTGCAATTCACTGTCGATAAGAAATTCATTTACAAATGAGTCAACCTCATCTTTGTAGTTGCACCTGTTTGGCTGAACAATCTAGTTGCGTGACAAAACACAAATTATTTCACTTGCATCCGACTAAATTTTTAAAATATGAGATTGCTTGGAATATTTTGAGAAGGCTAAACAATTAATTGGATGATAGAACCATGAAATGTTCTAAGGTAGGTTTTGGCTGAGAGAACCATCCATCACTGATTGTGGTTAGTGTTTTGTTGCATAATCTGAATATTTTATTTGTGTGTTCTTGTACAAGTTCTTAGACTCCCAAGGAGTTAGGATGTTTACAAGTCTATCCAAATACTCCAGGAAATTGGCATTTTGTTATTTTACCTGCCTTATGTATCTCTAAAACAATTTTGATGACAGGGCAGCATCACAGCATGTGCGGGCTGCTAGTAATGCATACTCAAGGGGCGATCACGTTTCTGCACGGCAGTTTTCAGTGAGAGCTCAAGAGGATTGGGTAGCCGCTAATAAACTGAACCACAAGGCAGCAGAAGAAATTTTGCATGCCAGAAACAGCCAGGATGATTGGTGGAAGTTAGACTTGCATGGTCTGCATGCATCTGAAGCAGTGAAGGCACTCACTCAACATCTTCATGTACTGGAATCTGAAATCAGGAACCGTCATACTCCACCTACGCCAAACCCTTCTCTGCAAAGGCAATCAGTATTACAAGTAATTACAGGTATTCACATTAGTTTTTGTAAAACCACTTCAGCATGTAAGCACATAAAGACACAGAAGCTTGCAATCAATTTCTTGCCCATGTTTTATGGACTCTTTTTAAATGTACCATACCATTTTGTTTCTCTCAGCGGGAAATGCTCATGTTTTTGCAGGGATAGGTAAACATAGCAGAGGACAAGCTTCACTTCCTTTGGCAATAAAAAATTTTCTCACTGAAAACAGGTGAAATAGTGGATACACACGGCACTTTAATTTTCTGATATGTTAAACATCTTTCATGCCATTGTGTATAGATATCATTTCGACGAAGCACGACCTGGTGTATTTGCTGTGCATCCCAAATTTCGCTACTAAAATCTGAAAGCCCTTCAAAGATCACTGAATGAGTTATTTTCCTTGGTATCTGCTTCAAGCCCTTCCAGATCACTGAATGAGTTCGCAAGCCTCAAGTTTAGTCCTCAGTTTAGAGTGATTGTATGTAGCTCAGCCAGTTTCCTGTTGTTCACTATTGATTGGATCTACTGATTTAATCAATATAATTTTATGCCGGTTCTTCCTTGTTTGACATTGTATCTTAATTAGTACTAATAATTATAATAACACTCCAATCATTGCCACTGTCTCCTATTGTTTTGGATTTTTGAGCTGAATTATAAAATTATATGATTTAGGCACATAAATAAATAAATAAATAAATGGATAAGTATCTGCATGGCTCATGATCACCTCCCTGTTCCAATGCCAGTAGCCCACATACTCCTCTGTCCTCATGTCCAATCAAACCCTGAGAAATTCCCACTTCACGGGATTTATTTCAATATTAATAATGATAATAAATAATAATAAAATATAATAAATTGCACTGTTTATCTGCCGCCTGTCGCGTGATGAATGCAGCAAACAAAGCAGCCTTCCACACGCTACCGTGTCCGTGGCATTTCCGTAGTTCCGACCAACTCTCCTCGACCGCGAACCCGGATCCGCATTTCCGGTAAGAGCCAAACGGATGAATCCGTTCGCGGTTCGGGTTTCTTGGGGATTCGGAAGGTGGCGCGTTGCCGCGAAGTTTCTTGCAATGCCATAGGGCGCTCGCCACGTCGGCTTTCTGGAGTCGGGTGGTGAAGCACGGACGGTCGATGTTGCGCCGTGCACGAAATGTTGTTGGTAGGAGACAGCGTCGCCGGAGGCTTCGTGCAGGGTCTCGCAGGAGCAGCACGGCCATTTCTTCAAGAAAGCCACCCCTTTCCATCACTCTTCTTCTTCTTCATCGATTTCGCTCTCGCGTGTCTGGGCTCTCTGATCGCAGTTCTCTCAATAAGGAAGAAGAAGAAAAAAGCGAGTGTTCTTGATCAATTTGGCAACGGCTCGATTGTTGATTTGGAGAAGTGACAGGTTTCGAAGAGATTTTTATTTTTCTTCTTTCGTTTCTTACGTGATGCTGTATGTTGAGTTTCTTTCTGCTTCAATCGATATGTTCTTTCTCTGTTTGAAGGATGCTTGGAGAAACTGGAGAAAGTTGGCTTTCGGGTTCGAAGAATTCCAGACTTGTTCGTCCTTTGGCGATTCAGATCTGTAATAATCATTAAGAATTTGCACCGGAGCAGTTTCATTTCGGGCGCATAGCTTTCGGTATACACGGAAGAGGCTAAGCGGAAATTTAAAAGCCGACTGCTATGGTGTTAAAGTAGAAGAGGAGCAGTTTTACAGTTTCCGGCGTTCCCCTTCTGTTGCTGTAAAATAATCAAGTCTGGTTCCTCTGATAGGCTTCGGATTCGAATTAGGTGTTGCATTCCCGTCGAAGTTATCCACGTTGGCCCGTAGGGATTTATAGAGGAGGCTAGGTTCGGAGCTGGAGTTAATGTCCGGATCAGTGCGCTTTTATGAGTATTTATGCCGTCTTTTATAGTTAAAGCTTGAAGGAATAAGAGATCCTGACCAACTTTGTTTTTCCTCCACTTTAAACTCCTTTCCTTGGTGATGAAAGCTTTATGATGGGGTAATGAATCCAGAAGCAGTGGGGTTTGTGCATTGATCTAAAGTTCGACTCCTTTCCTTGGTGTTCTCATGGCTGTGGCGCTTGCAAATAGCTCACCAGGTTACGGTTAGTTCTACTCACCTGATCCAATATTTAAGTAAGCGTTATGATTGTGTGATGATTATTTCTAAGAACTAAATTTATATGGAAGGTTATCTCTGATAGTTCTTACATTTCAGTCAGTAGTTAGCTTGTTCGATTTCATTTCTCTCTCTCTCTCTCTCTCTCTCTCTCTCTCTTTTTCTCTTGCTTTGGTGTTTGGTGACGAACCCCTTCTGCAAATTAACGTTTGGTAGAACTACATAAAGTTTTTGAGTGTGATTTCTAATTTCACTTCTATTTGAATCTGTCTTTTCATCTTTCTCGCTTGATGCCAGTGGCTTTTGCTACCTTCTTATTTTGCTACTAAGTTCTATTATAGTTCATTCTGTTTATTTCTTCTGGGCAGATAGTATGCTGTTAGGGTTCCAGGATTAGTTCAATTCTCTAAAGACTTTGCTACCTCTATTTTTATTCCAATGGAAGCAAATTTGTTATTGGCTATAGTTGCATCATGAAGTATTCTTCCTAGTGCTACAGTTCAACACTTTGATGATGTTGTAGTCATTTTTCCCATTCTTCAGGGACTTCTGGTGATGCATTGTATAAGGAATTATGGCATGCATGTGCTGGGCCCTTGGTTACGTTACCCCGTGAAGGAGAGCGTGTTTATTACTTTCCTCAAGGTCACATGGAGCAGGTTCTTCTACTGTTTTTAATTTTGCTTTTATCTACTTGCTTCAGTATTTCACATTTCTTGCTGCTAGTGAGACAGCCCTTCGAGGAAAAAGGTTGTTTGTTGGCTCGATCACCATGTTAGACTCAATTGTTTTTTTTTTCTTTCCACCCTTTTTGTTATAGCTGGAAGCCTCAACAAACCAAGGGCTAGACCAGCATGTGCCAGCATTCAATCTACCCTCAAAGATCCTATGCAAGGTGGTCAATGTTGTTCTTCGAGTAAGTTCTGTCTTCCATTTGGTATCTGCTTTTTCCTATCCTACAGCATTTAGATGCTCTTAACCTAAGTGAGTGCATTCTATTTTCATCAATATAGGCAGAACCTGATACAGATGAAGTTTTTGCGCAGATTACCCTCTTACCCGAATCAAATGTGAGTCTTTCTTGACTGAGTTTATGTTTTTGTAGAGAATCATGTCGTGCAATGAATATAACAAGATGCATATTTTGATTCAGCATAAGAGATTTTGATTTTTAGTTTGCTTTAGTGAGTTGAAATGAAAGTTTTCTGCAGTTCTGAATTCTGTTGGCGTGTGCCTGTTTCCAAGATTCTGATATCTCTCACATGATTCATCTGCATTACTAGTGCCATTATGTTTCTATTTCTTTGTTAATATTTTGACTTGCGGTTTCAGCTTGGTGAGGTCACTAGTCCGGATCCTTCTCTACCTGATCCTGAAAGGCCCTTGGTTCACTCCTTTTATAAGACATTAACCGCCTCTGATACGAGCACTCATGGAGGTTTCTCAGTCCTCAAAAGGCATGCTGATGAATGCCTTCCTGCACTGGTGCGTTGCTACGCTATTCATATGCCATTCATATCAACCTTATTCAGCATTGGAGTGAAAAATTTTTTCTGATAACTTTGTTAAATCATTTGTAGGATATGTCTCAGGATCCACCTTGCCAAGAACTCCTTGCCAAAGATCTTCATGGAAATGACTGGCGATTTCGTCACATCTTTCGAGGTCTACATTATTTTCTATAAATTGCATGTCTTATAATCTTTCTCTTAAACTCAAATCTTGCTTTTTCGTATAAAAGCAAAGCCTTGTATACAGACATGCAGTGCTGTTTTTACAAGTCACGGCGTTACTTTGAGCTCTAATATCAAGTATAGCAAACCACATTTTAGGGGAAAAAATTGTGGTGATTAAAGTAATTTTAGTTAGTCAAATTCTCGGCTTTAGTAGGTTGTAACTTGTAAGTCACTTGTCACATTGACTAACTATTTGGTTATCGCACTTAACCATTTGAATTACTAGTCTCTGAAATGAAGGTTACTACTCTATTATGTATTTCTCTTCCAGGTCAACCTAAGCGCCACCTTCTTACAACTGGTTGGAGTGTATTTGTTAGTTCAAAGCGATTGGTAGCTGGTGATGCGTTTATATTTCTAAGGTCAGGAAATTGTTTGTTTAGTTGATTATGTTCATTTTAAGATGCTAAATTATAGCACTTCCCATTCCCCAAATAAAATGCCATCTTTGCACATTAATGGCAGAGGCGAAAATGATGAACTGCGTGTTGGTGTCAGAAGGATCAAGAGACAGTTAAATAACATGCCATCATCTGTCATATCCAGTCATAGCATGCATCTTGGAGTTCTTGCTACAGCATTCCATGCTATCACTACGGGCACTCTTTTTTCTGTCTTCTATAAGCCACGGTAAATTACATAATCTCTGTTGTTTTCTGCTTCCAAAAGATCTGCTAGCTTGGTGTCGATGCTGTTCTTGCTATTTTTTTTTTTGTGAATACTCCATTGCACAATTCTTTCTGTAATTTTGAATGCGTAGTGTGAAGTTTGGAATTTTTCATATTCGTCATCTACCTTGCTAATTTCCTTCTCTTTTCATATTATTCATTGTCTAGTTTCTAATTTCCAATACATCTGAACTAACTCATTAATCTTAAGTATCAACTTGTATTTCTTGATGGAACAACTAATAAAGATGAGTGCAATGCTTTAGAGCAAGCCAATCTGAATTTATCGTAAGCCTGAACAAATATCTTGAGGCTAAAAACCACAAATTGTCTGTCGGGATGAGGTTCAAGATGAGATTTGAGGGTGATGAGGCTCCTGAAAGAAGGTACTGAAACAATTTCTGGTCGATTCAGGCATTTACTATTGCTAAGCTAATTTCCACTTGATGATGCAGATTAAGCGGCACTATCGTTGGTGTAAATGAGAAGGAATCTTCTCAATGGGAAGATTCAGAGTGGAGATCATTAAAGGTAAAACTTCCTTCTTCGAGTAGTAAAAGTGCGATCCTAACTGAAACTTTGTAAAATTCTTTTTTGGTTGGTGTAAAACTGCTTGTTTTATAGTTGTTGAGATCCTTTAAAAACATGTTTGTATTTTCTGATTAGGTCCGATGGGATGAGCGATTATCAGTTGCCCTTCCAGAGAGAGTGTCTCCCTGGGAATTGGAGCCACTCGTCGCAGCTATTCCTCCGATCTCCCAACCATTTCAGAGAGTCAAACGTGCACGACCACCAGTTTCACTTCCAGTTTCATCTGATGTATCAGCTGCATCTGGTATGGCTTTCCTTTAACTGAATCAAAGATCATCTATGGGTTTTAGTAATTTCAAATGTTTTCTTTGAGCCTATTTCTAGATGTATTATACTTGTATCAACACTCATGTGCTGATCAATGCAAATGCCTGTGTTTGGTAGTTCAACACTTAATCTGGACATCTTATTCTTGTTTGATTCCCTGCTAATAAAACCGAACGCATTATTCTCACTGTTACTCGCATATAGGTGCATGGAAATCGCCATCCCAGACTACCCAAATGTTCTCTTTTTCAGCATCGCAAAGAGTTTCGGAGCTATATTCACCATCTAAACCAATTACTGGGTTCTCATCTGTATCTAATCCTTCTGTTGGACTTGAAACAAAAAATTCTCCGACCGTTGCCAGCAGCCACATGTGCCGGCCGGTCAGACCAGAAACTCAAAGTGATGCCTTGTCGGCAAGCAGCAATAAGGAATCATGTGATAGATGGCAGGAGACTCACAAAGGCTGCAGGCTATTTGGTATTCAACTAATGCAAGTAACATCACCGGTCCCGACTGTTGCAGGAATTGGGGAGGACAAGCCAATGACATCTTTGGAAGTAGATTCAGAGCAACAATCACAACCATCTGCTGACCAATCTGGCACACCTGCGGTCACCAGTGAGACCGATAAGTTGTGTTTGAGGGAGATGCAAACCCGGCAACTCAGGAGCTGCACCAAGGTTATGAAATTTTGTTCCTCCAAATTCAATGCCTTCTTTCGATCAAGAACAATTTAGGTTTCCTGTATTACCATGCCTTATTGACAATTCGAAACTCCGCTTCTTATGCATCGACAGAAGTTTGGAGCTTAAAATCGGTAGCTGAGACTCCTTTTCTTTGTGCAGGTGCACATGCAAGGAATGGCGGTTGGCAGGGCAGTGGACTTAACTAGATTATCCGGATACGATAAACTTGTACAGAAGTTAGAAGATATGTTCAGTATCAAAGGGGAGCTTACCGGTGCACTCAAAAAGTGGGTAGTCGTCTACACAGATGATGAGGACGACATGATGATGGTCGGCGACGACCCCTGGCTGTAAGGCTCCAAAAAACATTTCTTAAATTCATCTCGTGCCATTGTAATTTGGTTCAACAAACATCTATATGCAGTGAGTTCTGCAACATGGCGAGGAAGATATACATCTACACAAGTGAAGAGGCCAAGAGACTCTCTCCCAAGAAGAAGCTGCCAGTGATGGCTGAGGCCATCAAGCTTGGCTCGAAGAAATCCTTACTCGATGCTGATGCGGGCGCGGGTGCTGATTGGAGCAACCTTGAAGACGGCCACACTGGTGGTGTTGCTTAGAATTGCTGACTTGTGCTCACTCAGCGGGAAAAAACCTATCAGTTTTTGTTAGAAAGTTTGGTCACTAGTTTGTGTTATGTAACTTGGTCATTAGCTTTCTTTCTGCTAGAGATGTAGAGGTGAAATGGCTTGTGCCTGAGCCATGCTGGATTAAATCACCACTTTCTTTGTTCTTGAACCTTGTTGAATGGAATGGAATGGAATATTCATCTTTATCCATAATCGTCAGTCAACTCCATTAGGTAGATTTGAATCTTTGTAATAAGAGGTAATGCAAAGATGTTCGAAGGTTTCGTAAATTTCATAACTGAAAAAAAAATAAAGAAATTGAGGTTTGAGAATTTATACGGAAGATTATGAACATGAAATCGAGTCGGATTGAATCTGATAGAGTATGTTCATGGAGATATTTACAGCAGATCAAATTCAAGTAGCTGGTTCTGATTGAACGATATCTACAAGAAAAAGAGGTGTTTTGGGGAGGAGCAGATCCAAAAGATACATGGACAAGGTGCTTCAGATCATCGCCGGCGACCGTCAAACTCGTTAAAAATTGCATCTTTTTATCCGATTGAAGACGCGAGAATGCCGACGGGAAGCATCAAGAAACGCATTGGAAACCTTCGCAGATGACTAACCAGATCGCGAACATAGCGAGACAGAGCAGCACATCGACGGCGGCCACGATCTTCAGCTGGCGCCACCACAACTTCCGAGCGCGCTGCTGCGCCATGAGCCTCAAGCTCAAGCTCTGGCTGAGAGAAATCACGCCCCCCGCCGACTCCGGGAACGCCTCGATCTTCAGAGCCCCATCGTCCTTCGACCCGTGCCTCGATTTATCGCCGGATCTCACCCGGAGGACCCAGTTGAGCACCTCCCCGTCAATATTGTCCTTCCTTGGCGCATTCTTGTAGGCGTCGCGGAGGCGCTCGAGGAAGGAGAGCATCTCGGGGTTGCCGGAGCCGGCGGCGTCGTCGATGGCGAAGAAGGTGAGGCCGTCGCGCATCAGGAGGCCGAAAGTCTTGTTGGCTTCGGTGTGGGAGTGCCACACGTGGTATCGCTTTGCGTTGCGGAGCCAATCATGGGCAAGCGCCCGGAGGTCCTCGCCACCGCCATTGTAGGAGTGGACGAGATCCTGGTCCTTGGAGATGCTGAAGAAGACGATATTGCCCAGCCGACGCGAATCGGGATCAGAATCCATCGCCGATGAGGAATCTGGATTAGCGATTGGAGAGGAACGCTGGAACGGGGGTGAAGAGGAGATTCCCGGCGATCCCAACGAAGGGAGGAGAACAAAAGGGAGCGCTTAAGGATCGGAGCTGCCTGCGAGGCAAAGGCTGGAGAATTAACCGTTGGAAGAAACGGAACGGATACAATTAGGTCATTGATATTTAATGTGACTTAAACGTGCATAACGGTATCGGTGTATGTTATAATAGATTGTTCGGAATTTGTCAACGGGACACACAAACTGTCTGAATTCATCAAAACATATATC
>JAGFNQ010007040.1:349579-405735 GCA_024364735.1 Boesenbergia rotunda | reverse complement strand
TAGAAGTGGAAGCGTACCATATTGAAGACCAAGAGACAAACTTAGGCTACTACAACAACATTATGAGTACCCTCACAGCCGATAGAGAAGCCTGGAATGCACAGTACCATGAGATCATGGCACGATTTGATGCATGGCAGCCGGGCCCATTTGATCCTCCTGGTCCCTCCTCTTAGATGACTTGGACATGTACCCATTTGACTACCCCTACTGAGTAGGGTTGACTTCTGTTGACTTGTACTAGACTTCTACTTGAACTATGCTAATCTTAGCTTGGCTTGTTTACTGTTTTTTGACTAAATTAAGTTAGGGTTATGCTTAGTAGAATAGAATCATTTGGTTAAAAATTGAATTTTAAATTGAACTTAACATGTCTTCTAAAATGTTTTTTTGTTAAAAATATTACTTTAACTTTAAAAAGTTTTTTTTACTTAGTTTTATTTCAAAAACTACCCCTTTCAAAACTAGGGCTTTTCCGAAAATGGACTTAGCCTAGGCTCTAACCCTAGAACTGCATGCACCTATAGATCTAGAAGCCAGCATCTCACAAGCACCTTAGGGCACTTTTTGAATGATAACCTAGAAAGGGTTGAGATGCTTAGGTCTTTGCCTTAACTCAAGATGCTTTAAGTCAGTGCATCTGCAGCAGTTGGGGCACTAAATACAAACTGAACAGCAATCAAGTTAAGTGTCAAGTTTAGACAATCTAACTTGAACAGCTCACTTAACTTGACTAACCCTAGCCAAAACTACTGTTTATAACAGTTAGTAAGTAGCTAAGTGGGTTAGACAGGTCCCTAAAGGATT
Organism: Boesenbergia rotunda; assembly: GCA_024364735.1. NCBI lineage: Eukaryota > Viridiplantae > Streptophyta > Magnoliopsida > Zingiberales > Zingiberaceae > Boesenbergia > Boesenbergia rotunda. The sequence goes on along the minus strand of JAGFNQ010007040.1, from coordinate 404,928 downwards.
AACCAGACTTAGGTCTTATTTTGATTCAGTACAGCAAATGCTCTATTTAAGTATTGCAAATTTTGTTTCTTTTCTTCTGCATTCTTTTTGATATATGTCAAAGGGGGAGAGTTGGAAAGGAAACAGGAAACACAATTTTTTCTTTTCCATAGTCTTTTCAAAAAGTTGAACTGAAAAATTGGTACAATTTTATTTCTAAGCTCTGAACTATTTTTTTGCTTAAAATGATTTTTACTTAATGTTTCTAAGTTTGAAATTTTTCCCAAAAACTGAAAATTTTCTAAAGTCTGAAATTATTTCAAAAATGAAAATTTTCTAAAGGTTCCCAAACCAAGAATGTTTTTGAAAAACTTAGCAAAAACTGTAGAGAATTCCTAACTTATTATCAAAAACATGAAATCTTCTAAGTACTTCATTCACACCACCTGTTTTTGAAAAACCTAGGGGGAGATTTCTTCTAGGGGGAGGGAATCTAACTTAGGATTTTAAATTCAGCACTTTTTTTCCTTAACTTTTTGAACTAGGTTGCCATATATCAAAAAGGGGGAGATTGTTGGTGCAGTATGCACCCAAGTCAAACCTGTGTTTTGATATTGGCAAAAAGGTTCAAAAGTTAAGGGTTAATGGTTGTCTAACGAGTTTCTTGAGTGTACAGGAAAAGCCCTAGTGAAGGAATGCTAGGCACTGGCGAAGGACTGCCAGACAGGACAAGCCCTAGCGAAGGAATGCTAGGCACTGGCGAAGGACTGCCAGACAGGACAAGCCCTAGCGAAGGAATGCTAGGCACTAGCGAAGGACTGCCAGAAAAAAACCTAGCGAAGGGCTGCTAGGCACCAAGCGAAGGGAAGCTTGGTAACTCAAGACCTGGCGAAGGACTGCTGGGCAAAAGTCCAACTGGAGGATCCGGTTGGCACCAGGTAAAACTCTCCCGAGAGGAGTAGGTGAGGACGCGTTCCCCTCGAGGGAACATTAGGCGTCGGTTCGACCTAGGGCTCCATTTTGGAGATCCAAAGTCAGAACCAAGACAGCTAAGGCTGTTTTAACTAACTTATTATTTGCTGTTTTGGACTAACCCTGGATGCAGGACCGAAGGACTGTGTTTCTGCAGCTCAGAGAGCCTCAAAGGAGTGAGGCCGCAGCTGAGCAGGGCGCCCCGGATGTGTCGGGCGCCCCAGAGTCAACCCAAAGTCAGCAGAGAAGTAAACCTCCGACAGCAGCGCGTTGGGGGGCGCCCCGCGCATGTCGGGCGCCCCTCTTGTCGCGGGCGTCGCGCATGTCGGGCGCCCGAGACACGCGTGTCTCGGGCGCCCACTGTGCCACGCCACTGAAGGCGGCTGCAGCTCACCCTCGCGAAGCCTCGGTGATAAAGTTTGACCGGTCAATCGGGCGCCCCGTGCGCGTCGGGCGCCCCAGTCAAATACAATCCCGAAGATAACGAGATCAGCTTTGACTAGAGCATCGCCGGATCTGCAGCCACGTGGGAGGCGCCCCGAGCATGTCGGGCGCCCCCTGCCCTATATAAAGAGGGCCTCGACCCCAGGTTTAATATATCAATTCCATTGAACGCAATCACGCTCTTCTGCTCCCGCGCTCTGCTCCAGAACCCTCCAGACTCGAGATACAAGCGCCGGCGACGTCCAACTGCTCTGGAACTTCGATTTACACCGGACGTCGGTAACAAAGAAAAGCTGTCTTTTTCCTTACTGCAATTTACTGTAATCAATCTTTGTAAAATTGTTTTGCGCGATTATAGTATTGCCCATAGTAAACGGTCAACGACCGTGGGCCTTGGAGTAGGAGTCGACCCAGGCTCCGAACCAAGTAAAAATCTTGGTGTTCGCATTGTCTGATTTTGATTATTCCGCTACGCACCTGCTCTTTTTAAATCCGAACGAATTGCGACATTCACCCCCCCTCTCTCGCATTTCTCGATCCAACAAAAACAACTTTCCTTAATGGAAACCTGCTTGAGGATTTGAGGATGTATACATGATACAACCTGAAGGTTTCACATCGGTTGATAAAACCAAAGTATGTAAGCTTCGACGATCCATATATGGACTAAAGCAAGCATCCAGGAGCTGGAACATCCGTTTTGATGAGACAATCAAAGAGTTTGATTTCTCACAAAATCCTGACGAACCTTGTGTGTACAAGAAGGTTAGTGGGAGTGCAGTCGTATTCCTAGTGTTATATGTCGATGACATATTACTTATAGGAAACGATATATCAGTCTTGCAGTCAGTTAAAATTTGGTTAACCAAAACTTTCTCCATGAAAGACCTGGGAGAAGCAACCTATATCTTTGGGATTAGAATCTATAGAGATAGATCAAAACGGTTGCTTGGTCTTTCGCAGTCTACATATATAGACCGAGTGCTAAAAAGGTTTAGCATGTCGGAATCCAAGAAATGTTACCTTCCCATCAGGCATGGGATCAACCTTTCAAAGTCTATGTGTCCGCGCACAGAGGACGAGAGAATTTGCATGAATAAGATTCCTTATGCATCCGCGATAGGATCTATCATGTATGCTATGTTATGTACTAGGCCCGATGTATCGTATGCTCTGAGCGTCACAAGCAAATACCAGTCTGATCCAGGAATGGATCATTGGGCGGCTGTCAAGACAATCCTCAAGTACTTAAGAAAAACTAAGGATGTGTTCCTAATATATGGAGAAGGTGATATGGTAATACGTGGGCATACAGATGCCAGTTTCCAGACAGATAAGGATGACTCCAAATCTCAGTCTGGATACGTATTTATTTTGAATGGAGGCGCAATAAGTTGGAAGAGTTCCAAGCTAGACACCGTAGCGAATTCTACCACGGAAGGGGAATATATTGCAGCTTCGGAAGCAGCAAAGGAAGCAGTCTGGATCAAGAAGTTCGTCTCAGAACTTGGTGTGGTTCCAACCATTGATGAAGCAATACCGGTTTATTGTGACAACAATGGAGCTATTGCACAAGCAAAGGAACCAAGGTCTCGTCAGCGATCCAAACATGTGCTTCGCCGCTATCATCTAATCAGAGAGATTATAAGTAGGAATGATATACAAATTGAGAAAATTCCCACTGAAAGGAATTTAGCGGATCCTTTAACTAAGGCCTTGCCTCAGAGCAAGTTTGAGGGTCATATTAGAGCCAGTGGTATTGGATACCGTAGCGATTGACATTAGGCCAAGTGGGAGTTTGTTAGTATTATGAGAGAAGTGTCCTAAGGCAATCGCCTTATCATTGTAATCATTTACTTTAATAAATGAATATTCACTATTTGAGTATACATGTTCATGTATTTGATTGAGATCTTAAACTCATTTACTGAATGTCCTCAATACAATTCACAGCATGAGAGAATTTGTGATGAATTCACAACTAGTGATTATCTCTACATGTGCAATTGTGAAGTATTGAAATTGTCCCTAGTCGATGAATTGATAAATATAGACATTGTCAATTCTGTTGAGACTAGCATGGGTTATTCTCTAATCAGCTGATTCTCACTGGCTAGTGACATTGGGATGTCCGGAGATAAACATGGATGCTAGTTAAGGGAACTAGTTCATTGGAGTGACTAGCTGTGAAACTTCATATGGTAATCTACATATAGATATGTCAATGAAAGTTCTTACTGCAGCTTAAGTGCGATGTTCCTTTGACTTGCGGTGTTCAAGTCATCTTGGTCACGGAGACTTATACTTTGACATCTTAAGCAAGCATCTCTAAGGAGGTGTGGACCCAGGATGGTTGGGTATAAGCCGAAGTGTCCGAAGATGTTTGAACAACCTACAAAAGATTCACCACTCCTTGCGAGGAGATGTATACCCAAGGCCTATCGTCGGATTGTTACTCGAAGCCTCTGGCCAGAGCATAACATGTTCCGAGTATGAATCTCTAGGAAACATGAGAGTAATTAGAATCCGTTGGACGAGAAAGACATTACTTAGGCTAGGTGTGACGTAGTCAGCCTAGTGGGGACTGACACACATAGACCGTGTCCTGAACCAAGTGGGTATAAGATGGTGAAGGGAATGAGGCACGATTCATTAAAGCTGCTGAAGGGTTTCAGAATTATATCTGAGGTCAACCGTTGATCTTTCGATTAATTGGGGTCATGATGTACTACTAGGTGTCACTCATGATCATTCTATAATTGGTTGATTATAGACGACCAACATAAATCGAAAGCCTATTTAGTCACACGCACTACGAGTAATCCGAGGGATTTAAAACGAGTTGAAAATTGAATTTTCCGATCAAGAGAAATAAGTCGAATCTGAATTTATCAGAGACGCAACGGAAGCGTAAAATGGCTAAGTCTTTTGAATGCTTATTGGACGAATTAAATGAGTTTAATTCGTAAGGTAACGGCATGGATTTGGCCGGCCAAAGAGGGTCCCCACCCTCTTTGGTTTGGCCGGCCAAAATAAAAAGGGAATCCAAATTTTTTGGTTTAAATTATAAAATAAATCAAGCGTGATTTGTTTTATAAAATTATGGATAAAGAAATTTATATATAGAAATTTATATAAAGAAATTTATATAAAGAGATTTTTTTTCATGAAAATTAAAATAAACCTTGGATTGGTTTATTTTATTTTATAAAATCAATTATGAATTAATTTTTCCATGATAAGAAAAATTTATATAATAAATTTCTTGTGTAAATTTATTCCATAATAATAGGGGAGACATGGTTGTTTTTATTATAAATTAAGTTATAATAAAAACTTGGCATAACGAAATAATTCATACAAAAATTTATAAGATAAATTTCTTATGAAAACTAATTCCGTTAATAGGAGACTTGGCGATAAAGAGACTACTATATAAAGGCACCAAGGCAAGGCTTGGAAATTAATTCAAGAGATCAAGGATTCTTGCCTAGCCTCTCTTCCTCTCCTTTTCTCCCTCTCCCTCTAGGGCCGGCTACCCTCTCCCTCTCCTAGGGTCGGCTGCCCTCCCTTCCCTTGCCATGAGCCACCACCAAGAAGAGGCCGAAGAAGAAGAAGAAGCGGGGCGCGACTCCTTCCTTCCTCCCGGAATCTTGATTCCGTTTTTCTTTTGGTGGTTAGTTTTCCATCTCTCTCTTGTTACTCTTGTCGTGCCTTTGGAGAATCTAGTAGTTCTTGTCGGCACGAAACTCATGGCTTTGCGAAGTCATCCCGAAGAGAACTCGGCGTGGACGCGAATAGAGGCGGAGCTTCCAAGGGACGCTACGGTTGGATCTCGTCCCTTACTTCGAGTTACGCGAGGTATTGAGTAAATTAGTTTACTTTCTGTAAAATTTTAATTTATGATCATGTCCACACATCATAAGGTTGCATGCTAAATACGTGGTTAAAATAATTTGAGAAATTATTTATGCTAATTCTTCTGCTGCACGTAATTAATTTTTTAAATTACGAAGCCGTATCCATGTCAACATGCACCCGGTCCCAACAGATTAGTCGGATTGTGAGAATGAGATATTAAATTATAAAAAAAGTTATCATATCCATCTTATTCATTTGATGTTTTAATATATGTGACAATGATAATATGGTTCATTTTATTTAGGCAGGTAACTAATTATCAGATATTTACAGTTCAAACTTCAGTTATGGTATATTTTATAAGATTTTTTTCTTTAAATGAAGTTATGGTATATTTTATAAGATTTTTTTCTTTAAATGAAATGCGCAATAATGGGATGTTGAGCTTTTAGACTATTTATCGTAAACGATTCCCAATTTATTCTAGCGGTTAGTGAGAAATTTTCATAAGACCGGGTCGATCATCTCATATTCGACTATTGTCTGGTATATTATTTTAGGTGGTCCAGTATCATCGGCCCTTTGACTAGATATTCCCTTTCAAAATCAATCTTTTGATTTATTTGTGGCAACAATATTATATGAACCTGGAGGACCGTTGGTAGGCCGACAAGAAGAGATGAATTGTCCTACAAGTCAGAACTTTGATCTTTTATAAATTCTAACGAAGATAAAAGTTAGTTTATGCAGTTAAAATAATTGAACATATAAATAATAACAACAAAAGCTAGTAAGAGACAAAAGGATATAGTTGTAATTAAGATGATTGTTAATCTAAGACAGTAAAAATGTACTTAGTCAGTTGTAGGCGGAGTAGCATAATTAATATAGCAATAAAATAACTAATTTTTTAGTATATGATCATGATAATTTTAATTAATTATTCAACAAATTCGATTGGTTGATACGCGTTGATTTTTTGTTTCGATGAATCGATGAAACAAAAGCAAGTCCAATAGCAGCTTCTACAGCTCCAACGACTATAATAAATATAGCCTTTTACAGACTTTGAATAGCACATAGAAAGACTAGGAAAATTGAGTATAAGAGTTGATCCTGAAATCTAACTTGTGGGGATTATTTATAACCACAAAACTCAAGATATCGTTGTGTTGATGTGGACCCGAGATGTCTCAGTTGTGATCTAAGGCAATTCAGATGGATAAACTTTTATCTACGAAGCCAATGGTAAATTATTGATAAAACTTGGCTCGAGGCGCCTCAGATTAGAACTGAGACATCTCTGGTTCAAACTGTGGCACCTCACTCAACATCCGAAGCACCTCTTGCTTGTCAAAATCAACATCCACATTGACTTTAGCATTTTCGTCCTTCCGTTTGGGTGACTTTCAGCCAATCAGAGTTAGGCTCATTCGAACCCGACTTTGGCCTTTCGCCTTGAACGAGCTTCCTCCCTGGCTTCTCGTCCTTCGGACGTTGTGCACGCCCTTCTCGCTTCACCGGTGTACTCTTCCGCAGTCTTCGCGTCCCTTGGATGCACCAAGTTCGTCGCCTCCCTTCCCCGTGTCGTCCTTCTCGTTTGCTGCGTCTTTCGTTCTACTTTTTGTGCTGCTAAGCTCCTGTAGACATAGGGATTAAAACAGATCAGGACCCAATTTGACTTAGTGGATGATATTAAAACCAACCTATGACACTTAGAAAATCATTTATTCTCCTGACAACGACCCATGTTAGGGGAGGAAAGTTATATATATATATATATATATATATATATATATATATATATATATATATATATATATATAGGAAAAATTTGAGAAAACTCCCCAATATTAAATTGGGCTTTGCATGCACTCCCCAACCGAAATTTTTTTTGCATACACTCCCTGATGGGATTGACAAAACAGTTTTGTGTATTATTTTTTTATCAGTATAAAAGAGTAAAAATTCAGTATAAATCGTAAAGATTTGAGTATAAATTGTTTGAGATTAAGTACTAATTTAAGAAATTCGAGTATTATTTGAAAAATTTTGAGTATCATTGTTTCAGTATATAGTAAAAATTTCAATATACATTATCCAAATTTAAGTATGAATTTATTTAGATTGAATATTATTTGAAAAAAATTCAAGTATAAAATTTAGAAATTTGAGTATGTGAGATTGTATCCACCACATCAAGATTTTCACATGAAGGGTTACCGAAATTTTATACTCAAATTTCTTAAATTAGTATTTAATCTCAAACAATTTATACTCAAATCTTTATAAGGTATACTGAGTTTTCACTCTTTTATACTCACCACATCAAGATTTTCACATGAGAGGTCACCGAAACTTTGTACTCAAATTTCTTAAATTAGTACTTAATCTCAAATAATTTATACTCAAATCTTTACAATGTATACTGAGTTTTCACTCTTTTATACTCAATCCATCAGGGAGTGAATGCAAAGAATTTATCAAGTGGGAGTGCATGCAAAGACCAGTTTGGGATTGAGGAGTTTTCTCTAATTAACCATATATATAACTTTCCTCCCCTAACATGGGTTGTTGGCAAGAGATTCACTAATCTGCCGATTCCATATTTTATTCTAACTCGATTGAGCTTTGATGTTGGATCAGGTAGCAGATAAATTTAGAGTGATCGTTCTAGTTTTATAGAAAATTTTCATCAATCATTAAAGTAAATCAGAAAGTACTCACGATGGACGATATAGAAGCCCAATATTTCATTATTCACGTCTAATTTGCAGGAACTGATTGGGGTTTGATACTTCAATATGAGCCGTCAAATGATGTCACCTAATGATATCCATCCTCCGCTTTTCGACGGCTGTGATTTAACTCATCGTTTGGACATATTAGGGTAAAACTGGAATTTTAAAGAGTCTCCCTCATCACTATAAGAGGGGCACTCCCCGGTCTAGAAACCCTAATTCGCCGTTGTGTTCTCCCAGCTTCCTACTGCGCTTGGCCGAAGGTACATCCTTTCGCCTCTCAAACGCTTCTTTCTTCTTCATTTCATCTGAAGCTGTGCGGGCGTCTCTTTCTTCGAGTTTTTTTCTGCGTGTGTGCTTGTCTGTGTTCGTTCATTTCTATTTTCCCGTTACGATCTAGCTTAGTCTTAGAATCTGTTTTTATTTTTGTTATTATTATTATTATTATTATTATGAGCTTTACGGTGCGGTCCTATTCCATCTGTAAACCTTCATCCGTTGAGCACTGATGGCTCAAGTTGTTGTTCATGGTCCAGTTGATTTTTGTATTATAAGTTTGGCTCATTGAGTTTCCTGTGCTTTTTTTATATGTTCCTTTAGATGGGTGCTAATTTTGTTTAATTTCACAATGCTGTTTTAGTGGAGAGACCTCTGTGGATCATATCAGTACTTGCTTGCCATTAAACGTGTTATTTAGCTCTAAATCACCACTTTATTATTTTCCATGTATATGAGTTTTAGGATGAAAGCTTTTAATTGTCGAATTCTTAATTTGAATACAAGCCTGGTAAACCATTCTATTTTCAATTCTAACATGCCTCCTTAATAACATTAATTGTTCTCTATTTTAAATTTAAATTTAATTTTTGTTTGCATTTTTTGTAACAGGTTGAATAATAAGCAATCAAAATGTTTACTGCAAGGAAGAAAATACAAAAGGAAAAGGGATTGGAACCTACAGAGTTCGAAGACACTGTTGCTCAGGTAATGATACATATGAGCGTGATGATTCTTTTCAATATTTATTTTAGGTACTGATTGGTTGGGTCTTCCTACAGGCCTTTTTTGATTTGGAAAATAGTAACCAGGAGCTGAAGAGTGACTTAAAAGATCTATATATCAATTCAGCAGTGTAGGTGCATCCAATTTACTTATCTTTTTGTTCATAGAGAGCCGATAGGCTGAATCGTTTGATTGAAATTTGCTCTATGATGCAGCCAAATAGATATTGCTGGCAACAGGAAAGCTGTTGTTATTCATATTCCTTATAGGCTCCGGAAAGCTTTTAAGAAAATTCATGTGAGGTTAGTCAGAGAATTGGAGAAGAAATTTAGTGGAAAGGTGAGGCTTCATTCACTTTCTTTTTCTTTCTTATCTTTAACAATGTTAAATAAATAAACGAAACTATATGCACTCAACTATGCTGAAGATGAATATGTGTTAAGTATGCTCTCCCTAAATCAAATGCAAGATTGTATATATGCTTACTCATATTTTTAATCATGGCTTTGAATAGGATGTGGTTCTAATTGCGACAAGAAGGATATTAAGACCTCCAAAGAAAGGCTCTGCTGTTGTGCGTCCTCGCAGTCGAACACTCACTGCAGTTCATGATGCAATCTTAGAGGATGTAGTGTTCCCTGCTGAGATTGTTGGGAAGCGTATAAGATTTCGTTTGGATGGCTCCAAGATAATAAAGGTTGTTCCTTGAGGTCTCTATCTCTTGTATTTTTTTGTGTTGATCTTCTGATTGGGTTAGTGTTTTTTTCCTTTACTAATGTAATATTTTTGGAAACACCCAACAAACATGAAGAACCTATCAAAAAATTATATTCCATTAGAAACACTACAAAAATGATGTTGATCTTTTCTGAGACACTTTCAATGGGTACCAATTGTGGACCAGGATCGACCACAGCAAAAATAATGTTGATCGTCTTATTGACTTGTGCATATCACTGGGTTTTCTAAAATTGGATTTCTTACTAGATAACGACAGTGGAAGACATGCAAATAAACCGATTGCAATAGCATTTGCTTACTGTTCTTTGCATATTGTTTGCTTTTGTAATTGAAATCCTAATTCTTTTAAGCTCACTTTGTTGTTGGAATCGATCTGTGTAGCTTAACATGATTTCTTGAACCAGATTTTCCTGGATCCGAAGGAACGCAACAACACAGAGTACAAACTGGAGACATTTTCAGGTGTCTACCGGAAGCTATGTGGCAAGGACGTTGTCTTCGAGTACCCAGTGACAGAGAGTGCATAAATCAATTCTACGCCCCAAAATAGTGATGTTCTAGATGATTTTATCTGGTATTGGTTAATTTAGAACTCGAATTCCGACTACTATGGACGTCTATGCCCCCTCTTCAGCTTCTGAACATTGAAAAGTTGTCATATTCCTTGCCTTCTGTTGGTTGATTAATTTCAAACAAAATTAGATTTTATCTAAACATGGATTTGTAACGCATGTTTTGGTCGAGTTTGTAGATTGCTACGCCAACATGACAAAAGTTTGGAGCAGACACATTAAGTTTTCAGACAATTATTTTCAGTGCACCAGTTTTTTGTGTTATATTTCGAATTGACTTATAGTGTGTTATATTGATACTCAGTCAGCCTTGTTTTGGATCCTTTCTTGATTTAAGTAGTTTGTTTACTTTTTCATAATTCTGATAAACTAGATATCTAAATCCATTTGATTGGGTTGAAATCAATGCGTGGTAGCTTTTAATATAATTTGTATGCATATGATAGATTTCAATAAGTGAAATATTTTGTTAGCTTTGAGAAAATGGAAAAAGTTATTAGATTTATATATTATCTCATTTATGCAATTTAAGTTTTTTCTATCGTAATTTAGCATAGATTAACTTTTAAATTTAAGGTTTCCAAAATAGATTGATTATTCTATCTCTGTTAAAATAATTCTATTTTGTAGTTTGTTTTTATAAGATTTAAATTTGAAAATGAAGGTAAGTGAGTTGAAAATTGATTTCATCCCATCAAGAATCTGAAAATTGCAATTTGTATCGGTGTACATGAGGTCTGTGTTAAGATGCAACAGTTTGCTACTGGATACTAGATTTTTAAAATAAGATTTAAATATTATATCAAATTACATAAAGATGAAAAGGTGTATAAGTTTTTAGAAAAAACTTATGCTATTTAGTGTACTAATCATTCAGCCTTTTTAAGTATCTATTTAGATGGGCAATTGGTTAATATATGAGATATTATTATTATTAGATTTAAAAATTATTTTTTAATTAATAGTTATACGTGATTTATTTTTTTCATAATAATTTCATGATTTATCATCATGTGAGTAAGGGTGTAAATAAATTGAGTCCGTATGTGAGTTTTTTCATATGGTTTGTAAAATATTTTATTTCTATTTAAAATTATAAAATTTGAGTTGAATTCGAACATGCTCGAATATTTTTTCAATCAAATTTGAGCTTATATTATTTTGTTTAATTGTTAGTGAGTTGCTTGTCAATTATTTAAATATATTTAAATTTAAATTTGAATAATTCAAATTATAATTGAAATATGTTCGAATGAAAGTTTAAAAATTCAAATCGAATACGAATTTAAAATTTATTTCGAATTGAGTTTTAATTAAAATTATTTATATTTTTCAACTTCCAATCAAGTTTCAAATGTAATATATATTTTAAATTTAAATATTAATATTTTTATATTATTAGATTGGGTTGACCCTCGTACTTAGATGCTTAGGATGAAGATTATCTTATTCCACCGTTAAACCTTTTAAAGAAAAAAATCGATAATTTGGGTGCCAAATTGGAAATCTATCCTATTTCAATAATAAAAAAACGGAAAACTAGGTTAATTACCCGACTCTGCACCTTTTTTACTACTGGTGCATCTTGGAGACAGAAAGGCCAGATCTAAATTCCGAAAACAAACCAATGGGCATCCTCCAAGTGTTACCTTTTTTGCCAGGAAAGGAAACTTGGAATTGGATTCGTTGACCTCTTCCTCCTCCCCCATCGAATTCATCCTTCCAATCGATCGGATAGCAGCCAGCAGAGAGAGAGAGAGAGAGATGGGCAACTCCCTCTTCAAATTCCTCTGCGGCAAATTCTCCGACCAACCCCACCACTCCTCCTCCTCCGCCGCCCCTCCCGCCGCCACCGACGCCGTCTCCGCCCTCGCCCACGATCTCCACCACTTCGGCGTCACATCGCAGGTTATTAATCTCCCCCCATTCAGCCACCGCAATCAATACCTCGTCGCCAATTTCTTGTAACACTTAATTGCTGATGAGCCAAGGTTCCGGAGAGGTTGAGCCACCACGTTGTCTCCTCTAAGAAGGCACAAGCCAACTGGTACGCCTGTTCCTCTCTTCCCCAACAACCGCCACTCTCCCAAACCTCATCTTTGCCTGAATTAATACTTGCAGGTACAGAAAATTGCTGGACGCGTGGAAGGAAGCCAAGCCGCCGCCAGAAACACCAGAAGCAGCTTCGAGGCTCGTCATCCAAACCTTAAAGAGGCATCAGAGAGTAGACGTTGAGGTACTGCACTAGACCATGACAACCTGCACTGGTTGCTTACTTCTAACCCAATCTGATTCTTTGAAACCAGGGCCTCTTGGCTTACTACGGCCTTCCACTCCCTCACACTCTGCCAGATGCTGCCCCGGTACGCCCTTCATCGAAGCCCGAAGGAGTGAAGTATGAGCTGCACACCCTTCCAGTGAGCTCTGATCTCTTCTCTATGAACTATGGTCATTGTATTTGGGGTAGTCTTGTAACACGAGTGCTTGATACTTTAGGTGGATGCTAGAGCTGTGGCAGATGGAGATACAATTACAGTGTATGTCGACACCGCTGACCCGAGAGAGTCAGCAAATGTCCCTCGAGCCGTGCACGAGGCAGCCATTGAGAGAGCACGAGCACGAGCTGCCAAGGACTACAACAAGGCAGATGCACTCCATAAAATTATCATAGACGCAGGATACAGGTGATGCACTACTTCTTCAGTATCCCAATTGACTATGTTCATAAGCATTGGCACATTTGCAGAGTAATTGCTGGAGCTAACAATGAGGAGGTCCTTGCGCGCAAGTATCGAATCAGACTAAGGTACAATGTTTAGTTAATCTTGCTTTGATCGAGCGCCCTAATAATGGCAACAGGGGAATTGATGCGCCGGAGAGCTCCATGCCATTTGGGAAGGAAGCCAAGGAGGCACTGATGAAGTTAGTCCAAGGAAAGTGCTTGAAGGTTTATGTTTATGGAGAGGATCGATACGGCCGTTGCGTAGGAGATATTTACTTCAATACTGTCTATATCCAAGTGAGATACAAACTGATGGCATGCCATGTAATCTCAATTGAGTTTCTGATACTTGTTCATTTTTCAGGAACAGATGCTTAAGAAAGGGCTTGCATGGCACTACATTGCTTATGACCAACGTCCAGAGCTAGCAAAGGTGATCCTACTGTTTCAGTAACTTGTCTTCTTGTAAGGAGATGCTAAAGAGTTTGGTTTCAGCTCTATTTCACGAGATTATCGATTTCAGTGGGAGAAAGAAGCAAGGGCTAAGCGTGTTGGCTTATGGGCTTCTTCACACCCTGAGAAGCCATGGGAATGGAGGAAAGAGAGAAGAAATGCAACATAAAGAAAGTGTTCTGAAACATTCATACAACCGCAGAGGATGCAAAGTCTTGTCGCTTGGAGAAGATTTGTGAAGCATTAGTTGTTTGAATTTGCTGAAACTTGTGTGTATCGTTTATGTATTGTGATTGTTTTAATGAACTGAATCGTCCCAAATACTTGAAGAGGAAGAAGTACCATCAACTTTCAATTGCAAAATACAAAATGCCCATGTTTATTTGTTGAAAATATGGTAACATTCATCATCACAGATGGTTGTAAAATTCCTGAGATTCTTGGTCATTTGATGTTTGAAAACAATTCACAGAAACAATTATCTCGACAGTGTGTCGACTAGAGCTAACAATATTAAACACCATTTTTTGACTAATTTCAAGTTATAATAACAGTCACATGTATTATAAACTGGGGTGATCCTGTCGCCGAGCGAAATGGAGCCGCTACCGGATGACGGTGTAGAGAGGAGTGACGTGGATGCCGACGGGATGTCCTCGCTCCAGAATGACTCAGCAAGTGGGGTGGGGAAATTTGATCCTGTCGCCGAGCGAAATGGAGCCGCTACCGGATGACGGTGTAGAGAGGAGTGACGTGGATGCCGACGGGATGTCCTCGCTCCAGAATGACTCAGCAAGTGGGGTGGGGGATCCTCCGACCGAATGGAAGAAGAAGTACCCTGGTGGATCTCCGACGGGATGACCTGAACCTGCTGAAGAAGATGACCGTTAGCAACCTAGCCGGGAAGCGTCCCGACAAGGCCCTCCGACGGTCAAGTCAGTACTCCGGTGAACAAGCAAATAGAGTACTGTAGACGAGAAGCTATGCGCGCGTGTGCGTACCTGATAAAGAGGAGGGGAGGGGCTTATATAGCCGGGGAAAAGGACCAAGTCTGACATGTGTCAGGATCTTCTGACAGGGTCAGAGGATATGGTATGGTTAGGTCGATTTGAGTATGACCTGTGTCAGGATCTTCTGACAGGATCAGAGGATATGGTATGGTTAGGTTGATTTGAGTCTGACCTGTGTCAGGATCCTCTGACAGGGTCAGAGGATACGGTATGGTTATGTTGATTTGTAACCAACATTCTTTGTCGTATACTGTTTGTCTTATGTGAGGACAAAGACAAGTTTCTGTAAATCAGCGTGTCAGTTCATACGAATGGTGATAGCTTATTATCTGCAGCGGGTGCAGGTGTATTCTGTCTTTATCCCAGGGTGATTCCAAGGGGGTGCCCGAGTGTACACAGGGACGGCACGCCCGGCTGGATATCAAGCCTGGGTGTAAAGGACTGCCGGGCGGATGCACTCGGATGAGCGAGGCATGTAAGCTTTAATGCGGTCGGCCGGGTTTGACCGGCTAGACGAGGCGTGTAAGCCTTAATGTGGCCGGGCGGAAATACCCGGATAGACGAGGCGTGTAAGCCTTAATGCGGTCGGCCGGGTTTGACCGGCTAGACGAGGCGTGTAAGCCTTAATGTGGCCGGGCGGAAATACCCGGATAGACGAGGCGTGTAAGCCTTAATGCGGTCGGCCGGGTTTGACCGGCCGGACGAACCGCCATATTTATTCTAACCAGCCGCCTTGAGTCCGTCCGGCCGGCGGGGACCCTGGGCCCGGCTAGGGTGTCAAGCTGGCTACCCGTACAATGACGTGGACCCTGAAGTTGGCCAGGCCGTTTGCCACGATGGCTGTCCGTACGGTGCCAAGGATAGGGATCCTGTCGCCGAGCGAAATGGAGCCGCTACCGGATGACGGTGTAGAGAGGAGTGACGTGGATGCCGACGGGATGTCCTCGCTCCAGAATGACTCAGCAAGTGGGGTGGGGAAATTTGATCCTGTCACCGAGCGAAATGGAGCCGCTACCGGATGACGGTGTAGAGAGGAGTGACGTGGATGCCGACGGGATGTCCTCGCTCCAGAATGACTCAGCAAGTGGGGTGGGGGATCCTCCGACCGAATGGAAGAAGAAGTACCCTGGTGGATCTCCGACGGGATGACCTGAACCTGCTGAAGAAGATGACCGTTAGCAACCTAGCCGGGAAGCGTCCCGGCAAGGCCCTCCGACGGTCAAGTCAGTACTCCGGTGAACAAGCAAATAAAGTACTGTAGACGAGAAGCTATGCGCGCGTGTGCGTACCTGATAAAGAGGAGGGGAGGGGCTTATATAGCCGGGGAAAAGGACCAAGTCTGACATATGTCAGGATCTTCTGACAGGGTCAGAGGATATGGTATGGTTAGGTCGATTTGAGTATGACCTGTGTCAGGATCTTCTGACAGGATCAGAGGATATGGTATGGTTAGGTTGATTTGAGTCTGACCTGTGTCAGGATCCTCTGACAGGGTCAGAGGATACGGTATGGTTATGTTGATTTGTAACCAACATTCTTTGTCGTATACTGTTTGTCTTATGTGAGGACAAAGACAAGTTTCTGTAAATCAGCGTGTCAGTTCACACGAATGGTGATAGCTTGTTATCTGCAGCGGGTGCAGGTGTATTCTGTCTTTATCCCAGGGTGATTCCAAGGGGGTGCCCGAGTGTACACAGGGACGGCACGCCCGGCTGGATATCAAGCCTGGGTGTAAAGGACTGTCGGGCGGATGCACTCGGATGAGCGAGGCATGTAAGCTTTAATGCGGTCGGCCGGGTTTGACCGGCTAGACGAGGCGTGTAAGCCTTAATGTGGCCGGGCGGAAATACCCGGATAGACGAGGCGTGTAAGCCTTAATGCGGTCGGCCGGGTTTGACCGGCTAGACGAGGCGTGTAAGCCTTAATGTGGCCGGGCGGAAATACCCGGATAGACGAGGCGTGTAAGCCTTAATGCGGTCGGCCGGGTTTGACCGGCCGGACGAACCGCCATATTTATTCTAACCAGCCGCCTTGAGTCTGTCCGGCCGGCGGGGACCCTGGGCCCGGCTAGGGTGTCAAGCTGGCTACCCGTACAATGACGTGGACCCTGAAGTTGGCCAGACCGTTTGCCACGATGGCTGTCCGTACGGTGCCAAGGATAGGGCGGGATCATGGGGGGTTTCTGAAAAGAACCAAGATCAGAGTCATTCTAAATCCTCTTCGAACAGACAAAGCATGCAGCAACCTTCCTCCCTCCCCACGACTTCTTGCAGGCTTCGATCTCTAAATTGGATTCAGTTTGTCATTGTCCCAGTTGACCTGAAATAATCTAATTAAATTAAAGTCAAAAGACATTGTCGCCCAAGATACATCCATCCTCGTCATCAAGATCTAGTTGAGTGTGGCCAGTTTCCATTTAGTTGTGAATTTGACATTGCCATCAGAAGCCATCTCCAACGTTCAAGTCGTTTTACTGACTTTGGAATATATATATACACATATATGAAGTTGTCTATTACAATTTCTTAGAATATATATCATTAATGTTTGATTATATTTTGCTTTTAAATATTTAATTATTAAAAATCATTAATTTTTTATTATAGAAAGTTTTAAATGTTTGATTATTAAACATTGATTATAGAAAATTTTAAATGTTTGATTATTAAACATTGATTATATAAAATTTTAAATGTTTGATTATAGAAAGTTTAAAAAATCATTAATGTTTGATTATTGAAAGCTTTAAATGTTTGATTATTAAACATCATTAATGTTTGAGTATAGAAAATTTTAAATGTTTGATTATTAAACAGTTATGATTGTGGAAAGTTAAAAAAATCATTAATGTTAGATTTGATTATTGAAAGCTTTAAATGTTTGATTATTAAACATCATTAACGTTTGAGTATAGAAAATTTTAAATGTTTGATTATTAAACAGTTATGATTATAGAAAGTTAAAAAAATCATTAATGTTTGATTATTAAACATCATTAATGTTTGATTATAGAAAGTTTAAACAATCATAAATGTTTTATTATAGAAAGTATAAATGTTTGATTATTAAAAATAATTAATGTTTGATTATAGAAAGCTTTATTTGTAACTTTATTTTCAATAAATAGACCTAATAATCTGGAAAATGATTATACAACTTTGATACGTTCGATTATTAAAAATAAGATCTTCCAAAAACAAATTAGTATTTGCTATGTTAAAACTATTATTATTATTATTATTATTATTTTAGGTAGAAAAAAAGCTCCTTGGTTTAATGTCGTCTGAGATGTTAACCCTTCGAAAATGTAGTGGCCTCTGAAATGCTTGGTTCGTTATTATGATCTACCTGTATTTGGAAACAACAGAGATTTTAACTTGGAACGTGTCTTTCATGATAAAGAGATATGCTAATATTTACTTTATATATTTATCTATTTTTTTACATTTTTATGAATATTTACTCTATCTATATTTTTGTAGAGTGAATGCATACATGGAACAATAAAACATCCGGTCACAGAAAGAGTGAAACTCATTCTTAACGAAGGTCATTTATTTGCTATAAAAATATCATTATTGTAGAGAATCGGATGAAGTATAAAATAACAATAAACAAATACAAGATTTATTTTATTGCAAAAACTCATGTGTATGAAATTTTTGATGATACGTTTCCATCTATACATCATATGAATTCAAGTCCTTTAGTTTACTGAAGGACACAAATATTAATGAGACTATACTATTTGGTGTGTTAATTTATTTTTGTGTTTTATGATTAATTGATCTAACATTTTTTTCTTATAGTTTATAGTTTATGATCTTTTCTTCAAGATGTCATTGGTAAAATAGTTGCACGAGACTCACCACGAAGTAGAAAATTTGGTGACGTCTTACAAAACTTCTTCAGTATTTTAATAATCCAGTATTTTAACCTTATGTTTAAGGAGGTTTTCAAAATTTATAAATTAATTATTTTTATTTTCTAATTATAGAATCTATAATCAATTTAGTTTATTTATATTTTAATTATTTATTCAGAATTAGTTTTAGAGGCTAAAGCCAAGCAACATTGCATCGAAATTCAACTCTCTGGCTTCTCTATTTAAACCATCACCACCTTTGAGCTTATGTTGTAAGCTAAATCCTCTTGTACTCCTTATCAATGGCTTCTAAAGCTAAACTCATCATATTTCTCCTCCTTCTCCTCACGTTTATTTGCCTGTATAGAGAAAAGGAAGCATATAGTACAAAACAAGCAATGCAAATGCTACTTATATGGGCAAGAAGGACATTTCGCCGAAGAATGCCCAAATAAAAAGAAAAATATTAAAAGAGTAGCAATATTTGAACAACTAGATATTTCCGAAGATTATGATATTTTATCAGTCCAAGAAAGAGAAGCACAAAGTGATGCTATCTTTAGCATCTCCGAAGGAGAAGAAGATTATGATGAATTACAAAGCTTTGTCCAAAGCCTTCATTTCTTCAACGAGATAATCTTAATGCTTGGACATGTAGATGGGATTACCGCCCACAAATACGAGTAACAGAGGAACAGATTAATTGTCCTCATGAATGACACCATAATAAAGAAATATATCCCCCACAGAAGAAATACGGTGCAAAGAGCTAGGATTCATTGCCCTAATTGTCTAATTACCGCGTGCAACCTATGTGACCCTTACTACTTCAACAAAAAGGTACCTGTAGCACCTGCTAAACCAGCTCCTTTCTTTCCTCAGAATTTACTTCATGAGCAACAATATTATATATCTTGGTGCAAAGGAGAAATTGATAGATTGCAAAAAGAAGTTACATATTATAAATCTCAGTATGAAAACTTACTACTAGAAAAAGAGCTGGAAAAGGACCTCTACACCTTAGAAAAAGGAAAGAGTCTAATTGAGGAAGAATTAGAGTAGGCTGCTAATATGCTCTATGAGGAAACAACAAGCCGTATAACAGTAGCTCAGGAGCTGAAGGGGCCAAGATTAGTGAAAAACATGCTCTATAATCTACAAGTTGAAATTGAAATCCCTAGAATCCTGAGGTTTTCTCTAAAGGCGATTCTAGATATGGGAGCAACAACTTGTTGCGTGGACTAGAAATCTGTTCTCAAGGAAGCCCTGGAAGAAAATACATTCATAGTACACTTTAGTGGAATTAATTCTCAACAATCAGCCAAGATGAAGTTGAAACAAGGAAAGATGTTTATCGGAGGGAATATATTCAGAATCCCCTACACATATAATTTTCCAATGGTTCTTAGAGATAATATTCAGATGATTATTGGTTGTAATTTCATCAGGGCAATGTATGGAGGAGTCCGAATTGAAGGCAATGTGGTAACCTTTTATAAAAATTTAACCACTATTAATACTTTGCCTTCTGTCACTGCAGCGACAACTATTATTGAGTTAGAACTCGAAGAAGAAGAGTATATTCAAACCAGAGAAATGATGTATTATTCTTCAGAAGAAATATCACAGAAATTCATGAAGAACTTCAAGCCTCTGCTAACATAACTCAAAAAGCAAGGATTTATTGGAAAAATCCCCTCCTTCACTGGTCCAAGAATCAAGTTCTATGCCAATTAGATATAAAAAATCCTGATTTTATTTTTGAAGATAGACCACTGAAACACCTGACTCCTCAACAGAAAGAAGCATTTACAAGACATTTGAAAGCTCTATTGGAGCTGGGAGTTATCAGGCCCAGTAAGAGCAGGCACAGAACTACAACGATTATTGTGAATTTCGGAACAACAATTGATCTAATAATAGGAAAAGAAATAAAAGGCAAGGAAAGGATGATATTCAATTACAGACGCCTAAATGACCTAACTCACAAGGATCAATATAGCCTACTTGGGATAAATACAATTCTCTGCAAGGTTAGTAATAGCAAAATTTATTCAAAATTTGATCTAAAAAGCGGATTTCATCAGGTAGCTATGCATCTGGACTCCATTGAATGGACAACTTTTTAGGTACTCGATGGTTTATATGAATGGCTGGTCATGCCCTTCGGGTTGAAGAATGCTCCAGTAATTTTTCAAAGAAAAATGGACAACTGTTTCAAGGGTACAAAACATTTTATAACTGTCTATATTGATGATATATTGGTATTATCTCAAAATAAAGAAGAGCATGCAGAACACTTGAAGAGTATGCTCTAGATAATTCAAGAGCACGGGCTCATACTCAGTCCAACAAAGATGAAAATAGCAGTTCCAGAAATAGAATTTCTTGGGGCAATTATTGGTAATCAGAAAATCAAACTTCAGCCTCATATTATCAAGAAAGTTGTGGATTTTCAAGAGGAGCTATTAACAAAACAAGGAATGCGTTCCTTGGCTCGGCCTTTTAAATTATGCCAGGAATTATATTCCTAATCGGGTAAACTATTAAGCCCATTATATGCAAAGACCAGCCCAACTGGTGACAAGAGAATGAATTCACAAGACTGGGCTTTGGTGAAGCAGATTAAGGAAACAGTCCAACGATTGCCTGATCTAGAAGTTCCATCCAAAGATTGCTTCATTATTCTAGAAGTTGACAGTTGTATGGAAGGATGGGGAGGCATATGCAAGTGGAAGCGAAGCAAATTTGATTCTAAAACAAACGAAAAGATTTGCGCCTATGCAAGTGGAAAGTTTTCTCCTATTAAATCAACTATTGATGCTGAAATTTATGCCGTTATGAATTCCTTGGAGGCTCTTAAAATCTACTATTTGGATAAAAAGGAATTGGTGATCAGAACGAACTGTCAAGCAATAATCAGCTTCTTTGGAAAATCATCTAATAACAAACAATCTAGAGTCAGATGGATAACTTTCACGGATTACATCACCAACACAGGGATCCCTATACATTTTGAGCATATTGATGGCAAAGATAATCAATTAGCGGATTCTTTATCCCGACTAATTAATTGTCTTATTGTTTCAGAATGGCCGGAAAATGCCCTAAACAAATTAAAACTTGTGGCGCCAGCACTCCAGGAGATAGAGGAAAAACCTCACAAGGAGGCCCAAGTTCAAATGACGAAGATCCTCAAGACCCTATGTTCATTGCTAAGCAATACTAGCAATTATTGCAGTCTCTACGAAAGCAATCTCCAATTACCCTCGAGGACAACGGAAAAATTGAGCAACAACTTCACGAGCTTCAACAGTCAGCAGCAGTGCAGGCTACCAAAGCACTCCAACAGCTCAGGCTGCTGCATTCCTTGAAAAAGCATGAGTGTCAGTTAAGAAGCACATCCGATAATTGGTGGTCAGATTGGTATATCTAGCAACAAAGTAAGTGGACAAACAACTAGAAGACACTGTCAACCTACTACATGATGCTGTCAGAAGGATAGCTTCTTTCCGTCTCTAAAGATGCTTTCGGAACGTGCTGGACCCAAATGACTCAACCCACTTTATCCTGTCCCATATAAATCCAAAGTAATGAGTTGTAAAGTAAGATTCTACCGAGTGACTAGACCCTACTGAGTGAATCTCGGTAGTAGAAGTCCTGGTGAGTTAAGTGAGGCAGTGAAAGTTTTAGCAAGTGAAACTAGGCTCTAGTGAGTGAAACTAGGTAGTGGAAGTTCTCGTGAGTGAGGTTAAGCAATGAAAGTCTTAGTGTAAACTAGGCCCTAGTGAGTGAAGATAGATAGTAAAAATTCTAGTGAGTGAAGCTAGATAGTGAAAAATCCTAAAAGGAGATAACCTTAGATAATAAGAAGTTTTGGAAGAGTGAACTCTAAGCAATACGATCGAGTAGTTTCCAATCGACCACGAGGAAATCTTTTGAAGTCTTCTTTCAAAAGTTAGCTTTGAAAATCTATGAAAATTCTTTTATTTTTTTTCAAAAGTCATTTGAAAAATCTTGAAAATTATTTTGAAAAGTTCCTTAAAAATGTATTTTCAAAATTATTCTTTGGAAAATTTTTAATTTTTTTTTCAAAAGTCATTTGGAAAATTTTGAAAATTATTTTAAAAAATTTCTTAAAAATATATTTTCAAAATTATTCTTTGAAAAATTACTTTTAATGGGACAAACATTGGAAAATCATCTTGCGACAATTTGAAAATACTTTGACAAATATTTTTGAAAATATTTTGAAAGATAATCTTCAAAAAATAATATTAAACAATAATCTTTCGAGAAGGGTTAACGAATATGTTTTGACCATGGTGGCCATTTATATTATTGGTGCAAATGGAAACATAGATATCTTTTTAATATATGATAAGGGGGAGAAGAAGTTTAAGTTAAAAAATCTAGTAATCTTCCCAGATTGATAACATATATCCTTAACATCCAAGCTTAACTTAATAAAATTGTCACATATTAAAAAGAGAGAGATTGTTGGTACAATCAATCTCTAAAATTTCAATATTTGACCATATAACTAAGTCTGGTCAGTTTGACCAAAGGTTGATGCAAATATAACTTATGGTTTGAATGTGAGAAAAGTCTAGTCAGGATTAGATGACTAGTAAAGGAAGTCTTAACTCGAAGTTAGGCAAGGGATGAAAAGTCTATCGAGTGATTAATCCTAATTGAAGGTCAGACAAGGGGGTGAGAAGTCTACTGAATAATTTATCATAACTGGAGGTTAGACAAGGGAAGTCCTAGTGAGTGAAACTAGGCCCTAGTGAGTGAAGCTAGGTGGTGAAAATCTTAGTGAGTGAAGCTAGATGATAAAATTCTCTGTGAGTGAAGTAATATCCTAGTGAATGAAATTAAGTGGTGAAAGTCTTGATGAGTGAAGTCAGATGGTGAAAATCTTAGTGAGTAGTGAGTGAAGTTATCCTAATGAGTAAGTAAAAAGTCTTATGGAAGCTAGCAGCCTGCGAAGACAAACAGTCAAATGTATTAACATTGTGTCGACTAGAGCTAGCAATATTATACACCAGGTTTGACTATTTTCAAGTTATAACCACAATCAAATGTATTACGAACTGGGGGGTTTCGGATAGGAACAAAGATCAGAGTCATTCTAAATCCTAGTCGAACACACAAAGCATGCAACAACCTTACTTCCTCCCCACGACTTCTCGCAGGCTTCGATCGCTAAATTGGATTGAGTTGGTTATTGTCCACGTTGACCTGAAAACAATCTAAACTAAAGTCAAAAGACATTGTCGTCCAAGATACATCCATCCTCGTCATCAAGATCTAGTTAATTAAGTGCCTGGCAAGTTTCCCTTTAGTTGTGAATTTGACATTTTCAAGGAAGCCACCTCGAACGTTCAAGTCGGTTTACTTCGAAGAGTTTCAGAGACTCAAGCCAAGCAGCATTGCATCGAAATTCAACTCTGTTTTCTCTATTTAAACCTTCGCCTCCTTTGAGCTTCTGTTGTAAGCTAAATCTTCTTGTACACCTTGCCAATGGCTTCTAAAGCTAAACTCATCATATTTCTCCTCCTCCTCCTCGCGTTCAGTACCTTGCATCAATCCATGGCCGCACGAGGCCTCAGCATCGAGGCAGGCTCCTTTGCTCATATGACGACGACGACAACGATGACTAAGATAGAGTTGAGTTTGGAGATGATGGTGAAGGAGAAGGTGCCAATGGCGTTTGTTATGCTCCCTAGAGCCCCCGTCCCACCCTCGGGTCCGATCGGAGGCATCGATGGGGCAAATCCTTAAAAGTTTTGCTAGGAACAATTCCTTTCTTCTTTCGATTGATGAAAAACATATTATAAGCTTGTTTGTTTTGTCGATAGGCAGGTGATGTTTAATTATACATGGATTCCTTATGATATGTACAATTCTGTATAGATATGTTAAATTTGTGACTTTCAATGACTTGCCTTGTGTTTCAAAAACTCAAGATTGGAATTTGACTAAACACACGTAGGATGCCTTGTGAAAAGATGAAATCTCTTATTAATTAAATGCCACTAAAGTTGGCTCAAGCCATAGCATGATGACTAATCATCTATCTATTCTTCAATACTGATATTTAAAAAGACAAAAGTCATCTTCAAACCGATTTGGTTGGTGGAGTGTAGTTTGTCCTGAGTCACTGGTGCATCAGCGGGAGTCTTCTCAATTTTTCAGATATTTAAAAATCAACGAATCAACGGTTAAATTTCTCTTAATAGGTAGTTCAACCTAAAAATGTTAGATCGATGAGCTACCTGTTGTAAGTATTTTTCAATTTACTTTGTTGGTTGATCACAAAATTAATCGGCATCTAATATCAATTAAAAAAAAGTAAAATTGGGTCAGCATAACATGACAACAAATCATCTCTTCATTATGTTCCATATAACATTTTTGTTATACGAAAAGTGATGAAGGCGGCAAGGCATTCAACCACAATATTTTAAAAATCTGGAAGCTTAGTTACAAGGAGTCGTTTGTGCTTCTGGATTTACCCAATGAGCGAACCAAGGAGAAGGTCGTCTGTCTCCTCAATTAGTTGATCTCGAAACCTAGGTACCTGTATAATTAAAATGTTAAAATGATAACTGACAAGTTGTTGGATTTTAGACAAGGTAGACGTTGAGATGTAAAAGGTCATTATAGTGTTAAAATACAAGAGTGGAGCAAGCATCTATCATAAAAAATCATGTATAAGGGTTTTGATGCAAATTATCAAGTTGTAGGGATATATGGGGTAGGTTCTCATCTTAGATGTTTAGGGTTTGGAATTTGAAGGGTTCAGCATCTGTAATGATCGTGGGATGAATTGAACTTCTTTGACACAAATACTTACACTTTTGCATGATAACTTTTAACACATGACCAATTAGTTGTGAAAGGATCATTGTAGTATCAAAAGTAGATTATCCTCATCTCATATATCCCTCACAATTCGTCATCATATTATCTATAATGACAATAATAAATAATAATCTCAATTGATTAATATACATAAATTATATTCTCTGTTTTTATATTATTTCTTCATCTTCTCTTTGCTTTTTTATAGGGTATAAGAGCTGTGATCCTTGATTTCTTTCGTCAATCACTCCTCTTCCCAATGGAGGGATCCTCACCATTGTGCACCTGCAGTCCCGCCATGTGATAATGGTAACTTTCGCCTCTCTCCACGCATTCACTGATCCCTCCAAGGGTGGAGCCAAGCTTTGGCTTACTCGGGTGGTAGCTCGAGGGGCCAATGTGAAATTTACATTAATTTTACATATTTACACTACTATTTTACATATTTATATTATTTATTTTGAATTTTTAAATCAAATGAAAGAGTTTTTAACCCAAGAACTATTCGGATAACATTTTTAGCCCGGGTGGACTATCATTCCTGCTCCGTCATTCATCCCTCCTCTTTTTTTCTTATTATTCTCCCCTGTTCCTTTTCTTCCGGCCAGAGAAAAAAAAAAGATGATCCTTCCTTTTCTTTCACTCCGTTTGTCCCTGCAGTTTTCTTCAATTTTATTTTATTCATCCCTAGCAAGAGGTATCCTGTTCTGCGGACGGGATCATCTAGAGGATCCCTGTCCTGTCTGTCTCATAGCCGTCGACGATTACCGGCGAGTCGTCCGATCGACGATTGAACACCACCGATAATTTTTAATCATCGTCCTGAATCAAACAATATCTTGGGATGACAATGAATCGGTCGAAATCGCCGCATTACAATTTCGTCAGATTCGACGGTGAATATGACGAGATCGCAATTGCGGCGACATCCGACGGATTCACCATACCCCCAGGATATAATTTTATTCGAGATGACGGTCGGAGCCGCCGATAATATTTGATCGACGATCAAATGATTCACTGAACATTGCCAAAGAGTAGGACGGAGGGACAGAGATCCCGTCTCCCTGTTCTGACAGTCAACAGCAAGTTCGCTAATCACCTTTCTTCCAATTCCGATTCTGTTTTTTTTCCCAACCAGCAAAAGATTTTTTTTTTCTTTTTTTCCCTTATCTTCTTCTCCTTGACATCCGCACTGTGAAGAAACCTCTTATCTTCCTCGTTTGATCCTTCTTTCAATTCATCTACGGTGAATTCATTTATTGTCCTATTTTCCAAAGCAGAATATTTGATCGTTCAACAGAAGCTAGATAATTTCTTCGATCACTTCTCTTCCTTTTTCACGGTTTCTTCTCTTCCACCACACAAACGGCTAGCTTCTCATTTTGTTTTCAGCAGCCATACCGTCACGCAAAATGGAGCACCATCATTAGAACGACTTTTTACCAAACGACGCACATAAAAATTCATAATTATCAAAAAGCATACTGTGATTTGATTTTTACCAAAGGGCACATCAAAATTAGTATTCTTCCTCTTATACCCCTCCCACCAACAAATCTCTTTCTCAGTTAGAATTCTGAAACATCTGAACCAGTTTTTCAGACTTTTCAATTTAAAATAATATATTATGGTGGTCGGCTACAAAAGCGTAAGATCGGTATTGCTATTTGTTTGATGATTAATTACGCCTATGCCCTATGCAGTTATATCTTTTATTTTTTTTTAAAAAACCATATATTTGGTCAAGCAAAAGTAAATAAGATCTTTCATGCTAATTGATAATATCAAACTAATTCGAATACTAGTTTATTTGAGAAATTGATTCGACGAGGCGTATAACCTATCACAACACTATTGGACCTTAGATGGCTAGAGAAGGGGGTGTGAATAGCCAGACACTTAAAAGTTTGGCTTTTGAAGTTTCTTTCTGCACTTGGGGTTAGCAGCGGAAGCAATAACACAAAACAGAAAGAACAAAATAGAGAACATAACAACACAGAAAGACACAGAGGGATTTACAAGGTTTAGGGATAACTTGCTCCTACTCCTTGGTGTACTCGTGAGGTGGGCGATCCCTTGATCGTCGGCAGATCAAGCTCCGGAAATCCGGATAATCAAGACTCCTTCTCGGTGGAGTAACCTCTCCACAGATCTCAGCAATGAATGAATTAAGTACAGGAGATCACGAGAAAGAACTTTCAGTGCACGAGCACAGAAAGCACAAAGAAGAGAACACTTCACCGAGCTCAACCCAGCACAATCCTCACGCAAGAACCTTCAGCTCTTCGTGTCTGCTTACTGATCGACTCGCAAAGCTCTCAACTCATTCAAAGTTCTCAAGAGTACTTTCTCTTCTTCGCCAGCCTTCTCTTAAACCTCTGCTCATCACCAGGTCATCCCAGACGCGTCTGCAACCAGCTCATCACCAGGCGTGTCTGCAACCAGCTTCGTCACCACTGACCCACTGACCTCTACTGGGCTCAGTCCACTGAAACCTCTTCAGCCGAGTCTCAAGTCAGTCGTTAGCTCCCGCCAGACAGTTGCCAGTCCACGCTAGAAGCCGTTGAATCCTGGGAATGGAAAACAGACAAACCTGCCCGAAGCGAAAGTCTTCAATTGATCCTCCTTCTTGGTTTGTGTCATCCTTGTATTACCTGCACACTCATCAGAGGATTAGCACTACAAATCAAAAAGAAATCAGCAGGTATCAGAAAGAAATCAGAGCGAAATCAGAAGTCTGACAACGATTCAAATTAAAGTTATCAAACACTGATCGGTCATCCTGACCGATCAGTTACCCTTCTGACCAATCAGAATCACCTCTGATCGATCCAGCAAGGATCTGATCGGTCACCCTGACCAATCAGAGATAAGGGATCGGTCACCAGACCGATCCTCAACCATAGAACCTTCAGATGATTTCCAGCAAGGCACTGATCAATCAAAGAGACCGATCAGTGATGGGCCTGATCGATCCAGTGAAACTCTGATCGATAACACTGACCGATCAGAGATCGAGAATCGGTCACCAGACCGATCCACCAGCTCACTGGAATTTCCTCCAGCTCCCACCAGCTCCCTAACCTGATCAGTCACTTGACCGATCAGGTTAGGACCTGATGTCACGCCCCCAGAAGTATATGCTTCCTCGAAAATCGGGCAACATCTCCCCTGTACGGCGGACAATATGGGGCAAAAATACATACTATTTCACATATATATAGCTTAGCCACATGCGGCTAGCATCACAACAATATATAAAAGACACACAACCACGCAGTTTAAAATAATTTAATGGGTGGCTCAGCCACCTTAGGCATAAAGAAAACACAACTTAATAAGAAACTCCACAACGAATAAACCCGACCAATAAGACATGACTACAATTTTTATTTTATCAAGACCATACCAGAATATAATACAAAATGCGGAAACAAGGAAACTACGGAGAACTAACTCTGAAACAACTCCAAACCAAAATCACCCGGTGAAACTGAAGGACTGAGGGACTGGCAATTGGATCATCTCCTGGCTCCAAGCAATACCGCTACCTGCTATCTGAAACAACAAAAAGGAAAGCAGGGGTGGTGAGTTCGGGTGGACTCTGCGGGTATATGAGTAGACAAATAAGCATGACATAAATAAGATAACGAAGTAGAGAATCAAAAGGTACAGTCCATAAGAAGTATCAGATTTACCTAATCATGCATAACCAATATAATACGACATGGTATAAAGTCCGAATAACGACTAAGCAGGTATAGAACAACTCAACAACAATAATATCAAGATATACATGCATGTCAAACATATGCAACAATCATAGCTCATATAAGTGCATCAAACACAAGCAAATGCATAAAAGAAATACGTATGCACATGATGCAATGACATGTGTCACCCCTGACGCCAGTCAAGCCGTCAACACATCCCATCTGTGTGACCGAGTGGGTAGGGATATGACAACTGTACCACTCTAACAACAACAATAATACCACATAAGGCGTGGTTGAGTGGACAGGATGCTGGGGAGTCCACACTCCAAACCCATGGTACATCGGGGGAGCTATCACAGCTACAAAATATCCCTAAAAAACAAACAACAGTGAGGGTGAGCCACCAACAACTCATCCCTCTAAAAACAACGGTGAGGGTGTCACTGTTTGACATAACAGGACAAACACTCGCACTCTAATAACTACCACGATAACAAGTGGTTGAGTGAATCGAGCAATAATATGACTAACGACGGCTTAACTAAATGTAAGCCTAACAGTCGTTAGTATGCAACGTGCAAGTATGGTACATGATATACGATGCACGAACAACCGGAGAAACCACGATGCAATAAAAACCCAACAAGTAAAACATGCATCGATACAACCAACCAGAAATCGAAAACCAACGATTATGCACCTACACTACTAGGTAGGGTATTTTCTAATGCCAAATAAACCTTATTGTGTTTAATGAACTTCTAAGTGCTCCGTACAAGCGGCACTTTACAGAACAGAAAATCAATAGAGGACTGTACGGATACGAATTCGGAATACTCAAAGATCAACGAAGAATAAGTCTCATCGGCGATGTTTCAAATAACGACAAAGAACAAGGTCAAGCAACCTATAAGACATAAACTAGTCATGCTTTAAGGTAAAAGAACTACTCGAGTACAAAGGAGAAATACCCGCCTTTATTTTAGAAGTCCGTAAACGAGAACCTTCCATGATCAACTGAACGAGTCCGAATCAAGGTTCAAGGTCCTGTATATATGATAAGGTTTAGCTAATTATAAAATCAACCAATTAGCTAAACAAAATACTAAATAAAATTAGGGCAAATCCTAATTATAACCTCTATTTAACTAACTCACAATTTACAAGATTAGATCATTAAGTTAAATCCAAACCAACCTAAGAAACTACCATCAATTCAAAAGCAATAATTACCCCTTAGTAATCCAAATCAAATTCAACACCAAAGGAGGGTAGACACCTACTAACTCAACTCACCCAAAACACAATACCATTAAGATATTACTTAATCCCCCTTGATATATCCAAATGTTCTGATTACAATCTGTAAACCATTATAGGTTACTATAAAATCAACACAGAATTTTCCATTACAATTTCAAAACAAAAACCTAACTTGGTCATCCATACCCGAAGCAAGACATATCCCTACAGAAACCAAGTTTCGAAACCCAACCTCTATCCCTCATGGAACTCACGACGAGAGCACACAAAATTAATCCATAACACAATTGGAGTCCACTGCCATGTGCCACATCGAAATCCAAACCACAACCAAAATTGTAATCTAAAATCTTCTTACCTTCTACGATACGTCGGCCTAGGGTTCACGCGAGGAGAAGTTGCGGCGCCTTGTTGGTGTGCGCCGGAGAGGGGAAGTCGACTTCTCCTTCGTGTGCGCTGAACCAGACGAAAAAGAAGAACAAGGAGGAGAAGGAGAACAGAGGGTGCGGCGGCGACAGCGTCCCTCGCTGCGGCGTCGGGCGTACGACGCCCTGTTCTTGCGCGCCGGAGAAGACGGAGAGGTGGCAGCGACGCGCGAGGAGGGAACCGGCGCAGTTTCGGCGTCGAGGTGAAACCGCTCGTGCGGCGTCAGGGAGAAATGGCAACAAAAAGGGAATTGAGAGAGTGAAAAGAAAACTGATTCGGTAGAGGGATTTTAGGGTTTTATTATTGTTTTGGTTTTTTTTGCAAATAAGCCCTCCAAGTCTGAAAAATCACAACTAGGTCCCTAATTTGCAAAGAGACCCTCTAAAATTTCGGTTCTCAACACCTGATCGGTCATAGTAACCGATCAGGTCACTCCCTGACCGATCAGAAACCATCCTGATCGGTCAGGATGGCCTTGATCGGTCAGATAGACCGATCAGGGTTTCTTACAGAAATCTTCTGATCTCTCTCTGATCGTTCACCAGAACGATCAGAAACCACACAAAATGTTTTGTTCTCTTTCTGATCGTTCACCAGAATGATCAGACTCCCTGGATCGGTCACCAGACCGATCTATTAACAAAGGAGCTCGTGCCAACTCCTGATCGGACTCTAGACCGATCCAGCTGTGACAATTTCGACCCTAAGTCCAGAGAACAGGCTCCCTTGCCTCCTCTGACTCATTCTGGTCCCGGAGGACGAGCTCACGTGCCCTCTCCGACCAGTACACTCAATGCTCAGTTCCTCGGATCAAGACTTCATGCCCAGCTTCACTCACCAGGACTTTGTTCAACCTAGCTTCCCTCGCTAGGACCTGGCTTCACTCATCAGGATTTCCTTCACCTAGCTTCCCTCGCTAGGATCCGGCTTCACTCACTGGGGTTTCCTTTCACCTAGCTTCACTCACTAGGACCCAGCTTCATTCACCGAGGTTTCCGTCACCCGGCTTCACTCACCACCGGGGTTTCGTCACCCGACTTCACTCACCAGGACCCGGCTTCACTCACCGGGGTTTTCGTCTCCCGGCTTCACTCACCGGGATTCGTGCCCAGTCCCTTGCCAGGACTTTCCTAAACTTAAATCGGTGTCAACACCAAAATAACAATCAGGTTAGACTGCATCAACAATCTCCCCCTTTTTGTTGTTTGACAACCTGATTCTAAGTTTAGGTATCAGAAGTCTAATCAAATGAAATCAAATTTCACTATTGCAAGGGAATCAGAATCCTCCCCCTACAATAGTTATATCCGTAATAACCCTAAACTTAACTAATCAAACTCTCCCCCTTTGTCAAACACCGAAAAGGGTCTGACTATTATGTTTAAACAACTCCCCCTTACGTCTTCCCCCAAAATAAACAAGAGATAATAGGTCGAAAGCATATGAAGAGCATATGAAATAAATACAGCAAGACAGGATATTCATATGCATCATATGAAAGTGAACATGGACTATAGAAATCCATCAGAATGTCATCACACACAAAGTCATAAAATAGTAGTCATAATCAGTATACAGCAAACAATATCACTCTTGATCAGCGGGATCGTCAGACTGCATCAGATCGAACGAGGTGTCATCGACAGGTAGGAAGCTCTCCGGAGCAGTGCTGCTGGATGGCGGAAAGCCAAGAAATGTCTGTTGTGGCTGATGAGCAGCCATCCAAGCACACCACTCAGCAAACATCTCCCTCTGATCGACACACATCCCAGAAATCTCAGACCGGATCTCAGACTGAAACTCTTGTTGACCGGCACGCAACCCAGAAATCTCAGACCAGATCTCAGACTGAAACTCCTGCTAACCAAGCTCCAACATGTGAAATCTGTGGTCGAACGTCTACTCGAGCTCGACGATCTACCATTTGAGATCTGGATCCGCCTTGTAGTCGTCCTCTGCTGCAGCGGATGCATCCTGATGTCCAGCTGGAGCTGCTGCTACCTGAATATGTGCTGCCCGTGGGAGCTCCCCAGACCCCTCCCATCCTTCCACATAAGGCCATGAGGATCGGCAATAATGCCAGACTTGGCAAATGCGCGTCTCCCAAGTCTGTAGTCTTGCCGAACCATCGGCACAGTCCTGCCCTTGGACACATCAATACTAACTGACTAGAGCCAGTCAGTAATAATGTGACCGAAGGGCATATAAACTGTACGACGCTTGGCCTGACTATAGTCGATAATGGAAAAATAGATAGCCATCATGATGTAAAAGTCTAGCTACCGATACATCCCGTAGATCATCACGCAGTGATAAGGACGGATCTCTGCTAGGGGTTTTGAAGTAATAGGTAGAAGACAGTTGGTGATAATCTTAAAGAGGATATAATCAACTGGGGATAGTCAGAGCGCAGCAAAAGTGGGGAAGTCACCAGCAAGCTCATCAAGGCCATCCGGCCTGGGGTGGTCGAAAAAGTACTCGTAGATGGAATCAGGGGTGACTTCATCGAATGGAGCTGGTATAGGGTTTGGAAGACAAGGGTAGAGCGGAAAGTCATTACCGATCGTCGACACGCTAGGTACTCAGAGAAGATGGTGTAAGTAAAATCGAGGTTGGTTCGGGCGACTCGGGTGGTATACCCCGTACCACCGTCACTAACAAGATTGTTATAGAATTCTGAAACTAAATCAATATTGATTTCCTGCTCAAGAAAAAGTATTGATTCAAGATCATAATACTCTATAATCTGTTTCACTGATGGACAGTGTTCATATACAAATGATCTATCCACAGATCGACAGGGGAGGAGTTTGAAGGTATTATTTTGGAAGGCCTGTTCGAAATGTGCATTGGGAAATCTGGAACTGGAGGATGGTTGAGGTCT
Organism: Boesenbergia rotunda; assembly: GCA_024364735.1. Taxonomy (NCBI): domain Eukaryota; kingdom Viridiplantae; phylum Streptophyta; class Magnoliopsida; order Zingiberales; family Zingiberaceae; genus Boesenbergia; species Boesenbergia rotunda. Next base: position 371,404 of record JAGFNQ010007040.1, on the reverse strand, counting down.
GGAAGGTTGGGTAGGTCTAGATGATGAAGGAGCTTTGGACCTCGAGGTTCCCTCAGCAGGGGCCTTCTCCTTGGAAGATTTTCTAAAGATAGGAAAGAGGGTCACGCCACAAAGTAGGATTACAGCACAAGGTACGATCACGACACAAGGTTGGATCATGGCACAAAATTGATTTGATCAGGTGAAGTTAACCAAAATAGGATTTGGATTTGGGTTTAAGGGCACAACACAAGAATCACAAGTTATGAAACACAAGTTATGAAGCACTATGGTTAGCACAAAAATCACAAGTTATGAAACAAACAGAAAAGGAAAACCACAAGAATCAAACTTACTTGGGTGTCATTGAAGTTGGTTGATTGGGAGAGAAGAACACACAAGTTGCTCGTAGGAACTTGCACAACAGAAGAGCTCGCGACCTCACAGATCGCGTAGAAGACAGAAACTTGTGCAGGAGACGAACTCAAGGGCTTGAGCAAGAGAGAAACTCAAAAGCTTACGGGAGAGGAAAGATCTCGCAAGAGGGAAGATGCAGAGAATACTTGCATGAGAGGAACTCACAGTAAGGAGTGTTCAGCGGCTAGGGTTGGAGGAAATGAGGGGAAGAGTGATTTAATGGGTTGGTGGACCGATCACCAACCGAAATCAATGCTGCTGATTGGATCGACTGTCTGATCCAAAGTACCCAGACCGATCAAGAGACCTCTTGATCGGTCAGACTGGGTTCTGATCGAACTATGTGACCGATCAGGGAAGTCCCTGATCGGTCTGCGGATCGATCAGGGAACCGAACAGAATGTTCTGATAGCTCTCTGATTGGTCTGTGGACCGATCAAGAGGATGGCTTGATCGGTCTATGGATCGATCAGGAGGTCGATCAGTGGTTTTTTGAGAATCGATTCCTAAGCTTTGTTCGGTCTATTGACCGATCAGTAACAGCCCTGATCGGTCTCCTTGACCGATCAAGGTGAGTCCTGATCGGTTGGTGGACCGATCAGGTTCGATGTAGAGGGTTTGATTCAACAAAATGATTTGAGAGGTGACCCTGACCAGTCTATGGACCGATCAGATTTCAGAGGAGTTTTTGAAACTCCCGACATGCTTCAAAAATTCTCGTTTCAAACACCCCTAAACCTCTAATACAACCAGAATTGATTCCTCTTACCCTAAAAGGGTTCACTTATCCGATATTGTATTTTTCCATATTTGCAATCAAGATAAGGTTGTGTCCTTATGAATTAAAAAAAATTCTGAAACGGATTTGTATCTCCAAACAATTGAAATCAAGTTTGTATCAAAAACAAATCTCCAATCAAGTTTCCTTTATTGGAATGTCCAAGTATGTTCTTGGAACCAAATACACATGTATTATGCATTGGTTTTCCCCATACTTGGTCAAATTAATGATTTTTGTCTCTTCAACCTAATTGCTCAAGGGATGCATGAACATTTTGAGTAATTAGGTTGATCCTAACATCTCACCCCATTTCTAGCAATCAAAAACATTTTGTTAACCCTTATAGTTTGTGTGAGATGTCCCCAAGTTGCCCAACTATTGTTGCCCAACAATTTGAAATGATCATGAAGAGTTTTTACAATCCTATTGAGCACGACACATTCCCAACTCTCTTCTTAAGAAACTAAATTCATTTTCAGGGAGTGGTTTAGTGAAAATGTCAGCTAGATTCGATTTTGACTCCACATGTGAGAGTACAATATCTCCTCTAGCAACATGATCCCTAATAAAGTGGTGATGCACTTTAATGTGTCTGGTCCTTGAATGGTGGACTGGATTCTTTGTAAGGTTTATTGTGCTTATGTTGTCACACAACACTTGCACACCCTTGTAGGATAATCCATAGTCCTCTAGTGTGTGTATCATCCACAACAATTGGGATACACTCTCTCCCATGGCGATATACTCTGCCTCGGTCATGGAGAGAGTAACACAATGTTGCTTCCGACTTGACCAACTTACTAATGATGATCCTAAAAATTGGCAACCCCCACTTGTGCTTTTCCAATCCAACTTGCACCCAGGATAGTCGGAATCGGTATAGCCAATTAAGTCAAACGACTCTGTACAGGGGGTACCAAAGACCGACTCCAATTGTGCCCTTAAGGTATCTCAAAATTCTCTTTACAGCAATTAAATGAGATTCCTTGGCACAGACTTGGTATCTAGCGCACATACCCACAGCAAAAAGGATATCCGGGCGACTAGCTGTGAGGTATAGCAAACTACCTATCATACTTCGATATTGGGTTAAGTCAACGGGCTTCCCACTCTCATCATTGTCTAACCTCGTGTTTGTCGCCATGGGAGTGGTTACCTCTTTAGAGTCACTCATGTTGAATTTTTTGAGCATCTCTTGAGTATATTTAGATTGATGCACATGGATTCCGTCTTGAGTTTGTTTAATCTCAAGTCCAAGGAAGAAAATCAATTCTCCCACTAGACTCATCTCAAACTCACTCTCCATGTGTCCAATAAACTTATTCAAGTAACCCTTGTTGTCAGAGCCACAAATTATGTCATCGACATATACTTGGGCTATAAATATATTATCACCATCTCTTTGTAGAAATAGTGTAAGGTCTATTTGTCCTCTCACGAAGCCTTTTTTAATCAAGAATGTTGACAACCACTCATACCAAGCCCGAGGTGCCTGTTTTAGGCCGTAAAGAGTCTTCTTGAGCTTAAACACGTAGTTTGGAAATTCAAAATTTTCAAACCCCGGTGGTTGTTCAACATAGACCTCTTCTCTAATGAAACCATTTAGGAAGGCCGATTTTACATCTATTTGATATAGTTTGAAACCTCTATGTGCTGCAAATGCAAGAATCAACCGAATGAATACCAATCGTGCCACGGGAGCATAGGTCTCATCGTAATCAAGGCCTTCAACTTGACTATAGCCCTTGGCTACTAAGCGTGCCTTGTTTCTTATGATTTCTCCCTTATGATTTAATTTATTTTTGAAGACCCATTTAGTTCCAATAATTATGGTCTTCTTAGGTCTAGGACCTAAATCCCAAACTTGGCTTCTCTCAAATTGACCTAACTCATCTTGCATAGCAATAATCCAATCGGGATCATGCAATGCCTTGTCAACTATCCTAGGTTCAATTTCAGAGATCAATGCAACCTCATTAGCCTCATTCCTAAAGAATGATCTAGTTCTAACCCCATGATGGATATCTCCAACAATTTGGTCTTGGGGATGACTAGAGGCTAACCTAGTTTGCCTTGGTGTTGGAGGTGCTTCCTGAATGGTTTCACTAGACACAGGCTTAGACTCAGGGTCTGGTTGAGCTCCATGTTGTCTAGGCTCACCATCATCAGATTCATCCGCATCATCTCCAACACTCAGACTCTCATCCAAACCTAGTCTCCTAAGTTCTAATTGAACTCCATCTACATCTTCTGATTGATCAATTGCTTTTGGAATTTCCTCAAATACAACATCAGAAGACTCTTCAACTAACCTAGATTTCTTGTTGTAGACTCGGTAAGCTTTGCTGACAAGGGAATACCCGACCAGTATCCCTTCATCAACTTTTGCTGTGAACTTTCCAAGATGATCCTTGGTGTTTAGAATGAACACCTTACACCCAAACACCCGGAGATGTTTAACTGTAGGTGGTCTTCCAAACCAAAGTTCATGTGGAGTCTTCCCTAAAAATCTATGAATGAGGACTCAGTTTTGCACATAGCAAGTTGTGTTTACAGCTTCAACCCATAAGTAGCTCGGTAAAGAGTACTCATTAAGCATGCTTCGTGCAGCCTCTTGTAAGACTCGGTTCTTCCTCTCTACAACACCATTTTGTTGTGGTGTTCTAGGAGTAGAGAACTCATGTCTATACCCTTTTTCTTGACAAAACTCTAGAAACCTATGATTTTGAAATTCTCCTCCATGATCACTCCTAATTGTTTTTATTGTCGTAGATTTCTCATTTTCAATTCTTCTACAAAAAGAAATAAAAACATCTAGAGTTTGATCCTTATGTTTTAGAAAATAAGTCCAAGTATATCTAGTATAGTCATCAATGATTACAAAGCAATACCTACTACCATTCAATGATACAGTTGTACTACAATCAAATAAATCCATATGTAATAGATCTAGAGCGGTAGAGGTACTTACAGTGCTTTTACCTTTGAGAAGATTTCGTTTGCTTACCTATTTGACATGCATCACATAGCTTCTCCTTTTCGTATTTGATGCTTGGTAAGCCTCGTACAAGTCCTTTGTTGGCCAATTTTCGGATATTCTTCATGTTCACGTGGGCCAACCTCCGGTGCCAAAGTGAGGACTCTTCTTCTTTGGACATGAAACACTTAATGGAAGCATTAATAGCACTTTTAAATGAAACTTGATAAATATTGTCTATTCTTGTGCCTACTAGTACCGTGTCGAGTGTGCCTTTTTGTCTAACTAGACATCGACTTGGATGAAACTCAATTGTGTATCCCGCATCACACAATTGACTGACACTTAGGAGATTGAAAGTCATCCCCTTGACTAGAAGGACATTTTTGATTCTAAGACATTCAGATATTTGAATGTCTCCTATCCCTACAACCTTAAGACTACCATTGTTACCAAATGATATATTACCTCTACTTTTACTTTGTAGGGTAGTGAACAATGATCTATCTCCGGTCATGTGTTTGGAGCACCCACTATCAACAAACCAAGTTGATAGATGCTCCCCCTCAATCAATGCCTACACAACACGAAAAATAGATATTTTAGGTACCCAAATCTTGGGACCTAATGCTCCTACAATGCATGATTTAAGCACCTATGCCTTGATCACTTTCTTATTAATTCCTTGAACCCTAGAGGCATTTGATGATCTAAAATGAGTTCTAGACATCAATGAGACAAAGCTTGGTTCTTTAGGTCGGTAACCTATACCGGCCTTGTTGTAAACCGCTATTTGAGCGTTAAGGATCATGTCCAAGGTCTTGGAGCTAGTTGAGAATTTCTCAAGAATATTCTTGAGTTTCTCAACTTCACTCTTCAATGCCTTATTTTCATCCTCAAAGACTTCAACATGTAGATCATCAATATCATCCTCATCCTTAGAGGTTTTTAATTGCTCTACTTCTAATTTTAAGGACTTAACCTTGTCCTTAGACTTCTTAAGTAAATTGGTTAAGCATGCTATTGCTCTATAACACTTATCTAATTCGGGAGATATTACCTCTTCATCATCCAAAGATGATGAAGCCGCGGTTGATGACTCACTTGATTCGTCATTGCTCTCCATATCTTCTATGGCCATGAGAGCTACATGGCGAGTGCTCTTCTCCTCCTTTTCTTCTTCGGATGAGCTGAATGAAGACTCATCCCATGTGGTCTTCAAGACTTTCTTCTTCTTTTTTGATTTCTCCTCCTTCTTCTTTAGTTTTGGACATTCATTCTTATAATGCCCCTTCTTGCTACATTCATAACACGTGGCGTTAGATTTATCAACTTTAACCTTACTAGTGTTACCTTTCCCTTTGTAGCGCCGACTCTTCCTCATCATCCTTCTCACGAAGCTAGCCATCTCGGATGATGAAGACTCGCTTTCATCCTCCTCGGATTCGGATGAAGAAGATGAGACCTCCTTCTCCTTTTTCTTTTCTTTCTTCTTCTCTGCCTTGTCCCCTGCCACAAGAGCAATCCCCTTCTCCTTGGGGCCTTTGTTAGCGATCTTGTGTAATTCCATTTCACAAAAGAAGTCATCTAATTTAACAATAGACAAGTCCTTGGATACCTTGTAGGCATCCACCATGGATGACCACAAGGTATTCCTAGGAAAGGATTTTAGTACGTACCTCACAAGGTCGCGATTCTCGACCTTCTCATCAATGGAATGCAACCCATTGAGAATCTCCTTGAATCTACCATGTAGTTCACTTACCGTTTCACTTTCCTTCATGGAGAGGTTTTGGAGTTGGTTGAGGAAGAGGTCCCTCTTTGCTATTCATGAATCATGGGTGCCTTCATGAAGCTCAATGAGCTTGTTCCATAGGTCCTTGGCACTGGTGAAAGGACCAACTTTGATCAACTACTCCTTGGTCATCCCACACTGCAGGGTGACCACCGCCTTTGCATCAGGTTCTCCCTTCTGGGTTTGTTTGGCAGATGATAGGTATCATTTTGTTGATCATTTTAGTTGCTAAAATCCAAGTTTGACCCATATTTTACTTGTTTAATATCGAATTTAGCCTAGGTTTCATGAATCTATTCTATTTTGGGCTTTATTGTAAATCTTGATATATTTGAATTATTTTGCCACTAAATTGTTGATCTACTTTTGCAGACTTGGAAGGATCATGGACCTAGGTCAGGCTGGGTCAAACTTGAGTCGAAGTGGACCCGGATCGAGTGATCAAGCATCGACTAATATGGGCCGTTCGATTCAAAAACGGTTGGATCTGAGCCATCGGTCAACTTCTGGTCAATCCGAGTTCACGATGGAGTCAATAATGACCATAGATCAAGATTTGAGAATTTCAGCCAAATAAGAAGTGATCTGACCATTGGATCAAGCTCAAGATGTTCTAGGTCATCCATTCAAGAAAAGGGAAGATCTGGACCATCCACCACTGATCTGGTGAATCCGAGCTGGGGTTAAGGTTAATCAAGCACTTGGATCAAGATCTGAAGGTTTCATCCAAATCAGAGATCAATCAACCGTTGGATCAAGATCAGAGGGATCTAGATCGTTCATTCAAAGATCAGGTTGATCTGAGCAATCCGTTGCAAATCTAGAGGATCCGAGCTACTGGGAGGCAGATCGGATGAGATCCAACCATTGGATTGAGTTAAGGAAATCTGGGACGTCCATTGCTAAGTATTTAATCAAATTTCTCCACAGGGCACAGTGTCGCGTCTTCTTCGCCGTAGCTGAGTTCTTCGCATTTTTGTCCACTGTTCTTCGTTTCTTCTTCAAGTTTTCTTCATCAGAGGGCGTGACCACATCGATTTCGATCTTTGATCCAGATTTAGATCGTTGGGAAGATCTTTTCGTGAGGATTCCAGCTCTAATTCGGCCAAAAACAGAGATGATTGAGGGTTTCGTCAGATCTGTGAATTGATTTCCTTGGTCTCGTTTGTGTGCCCTTTCCATCCATCTGAGCTAGCCGGAGGGTCCTCTGGAGAGCTCTGATCATCTCCAAATCATCATCGCCATCCTACATAGCGAGATCGAGGAGATCAGTTGTTGTTTTCAGCTTTGAGTAGAGTTGGGTTGGATCGATTCGCAGAGCTTAATTCCCAGCGATTTGTGGAGCTTACGGGTTCGAGGCTCACTCTTGTGTGACGGCAAGAAGATCTGGAGCTAAGGGAAGAGATCGATGTTTAGTTTCTTATTGAATTTTCAGTCCCGAGCAGTAGATTTAATTTCTGCAATCTGTTTTGTTTCTAATTTCGTATCAGCTGCTGTAGTTTTCGTTTCTGAATTGTTTCTTCCTTAATTAGGTTTCATTTCTGCAAGGTAATCAGCTAAGGAGCTTATTTAGTGAACAATTGTTCTCAATTTCAGTTTATTTCATTATTCAATGATGTTCGTATCAGTTTCGGGTTCCTGTCTTACGTATCTGCCGTCAATTCTGAATTATGCAGTTTACTTCAAATTCAATTTGTATCCAGTTTTAGTTCTTGAAATCAGAGATAACTGTTAGTGTGTTAATGCATTTGATCTAAGTTTGCTTGCATTTAGTTTCATTTATGCATTTCAACTTGTTGCGTGCCAGTTTCAGGTTGCGTATCAACTCCACTTCGGCAACACTTCAGTTGTCATTTCGGCAATTTGTGTCAATCAAACACTTCAGTTGCCATCCGGGGTGGATACTAAGTAAATCTTCCGTGTTAGCATTGGTTAGTATTTGTTTTATTATTTTTATTGTATATTCCGCTGTGTAACTAACCGTATAGGAAGAAAGGGGTTCAAAAATCGCTATTCACCCCCTTCTAGCGGACATGATCGATCTATCAGTTGGTATCAAAGAGAAGGACCGCTCTTGATCGGACTAACCGCCGAGGGAGCACACGCTAGAGGAGAAGAAAATGGAAGATAAATTTGGGGATGACATCTACACTCCGCCGGCCTACGACCATGAGAATTTCGGATATTGGAAAGCGAGAATGGAGGCATGGTTCGGAATGGAGTGGGACCTTCGGATCGCGCTTGAAGAGCCCTTCGAGATTCCAATGGATAAGCACGGGAAGATGCTTAGACCTAGGTATTGGAATCAAGAGCAACAAGAACAAGCAAGGGCAAATGAAAAGGTAATGGGTATATTGATTGATATTGTGCCTAACAAAATTTTGAGTTATGGAGGAGCATACCAAAATGCATGTGAACTGTGGAGCAATTTGAAAGAATATCATGAAAGTCCTACACAAGTTCAAAAGCCCAAGAGAGGAAGATGAAGATTAGATGCTTCACATGCGGAGAATTGGGGCACTACCACACCAAGTGCCCAAAGAAAGGTGAAATAAAGAAAATGGAGCATCTAAGAAGATGGGAGAAGGAGGAAAGAAGGAAAAGAAGAAGTTCATAATAAGAGGGAACTTCAAGGGTAAGGGAGGTAATTCCTAACCCTAGGTTAAAAAGTAATTCAATCTCAAGTTCTTCCTTGCATTTTAAAAATCATATTAATTACCCATCCATGCATGCTAGTTTTAATGAAAAATGCTTAATGATGCATAATTTTGGTTTTAAATATAATGATAGGACTAGGGTTAACAAGATAGATCAAAACCCTTGGAAAGGCCTGTATCATGATCAACCCAAGACCTCTAGACCTAAGGATCAAGGCAAGAATCCCAAGAAGAGGAGGGATGTGCCTAGAAAGGAGGGTTGGTCTAGGAATGTCCAAAGTGGACATGTGAATTCTAGGTTTAGGAACCTAGAAAGGGAAAATCAAGCTTTAAGGAAAAGCTTGATAGCTTAGAGAAAACTCTAGAGAGATTCACTATTAGATTCAAGAGTTTAGATATGGTGTTGGGTGGCTTAAACCACACCAATGATAGATCGGAGTTGGGATACCGATCTAAGGTCTCCCATGCCAAGCGGAAGAAATATGCTAGGGCAGCATATGACTATGGCAAGAAGGGGGAGTCCAAAAATGGCAAGGGGATGCCATTTAAAGGGAAAAAGAAGGGCTTAACCAAGGATGAGGTGTCTAAGGTTAAGAGTGTCAAGTTTGTAGGCCAAGAGTCACCGGTGGAACACCGATGTGGCCTAGTGTTTTTGAGTCACCCAGGGAGGTGGCTAGGGCTAAGAGCTCAAGGGGAGCTCTAGAAGCCTTTGGGATATATGGTGAATGGACCTTGGCAGGGTTGCTCCTAGAGGTCTAGATGGACCATGGAGTGTGCCAAAGGAATTGGAGACGGACTTGAGTCTCAATTCTTTGGTTTTGGCACGGTGTTTTTGAGTTTCATGCATGGAAATATGACTTTGGGGTCATATTGCATGAAAATTAGTTTTTGATGTGTAATTGTCATGTAAATCAATGCTTGGGATGCATTGTCGGTTGGTATTGGCAGTAACATCAAGAGGAAACCAAAACTAGAACTTTAGGTCAAGAGTTTATTGAACTTTTTAGCTAGTTTTGGGTTTTGTGTCAAACTTGGAAATGGTGATAGATACATTTTGGAATGTATTTTTCCCAAGTAGGTATGGGTACCACAAATGTCTCCACAAAATTTGGAAATTTTTGGAGATTTGTGGAATTTCTGGTGCATTTCTGAATTTCGTCAGAAATGTTAAAATTCTGATTTTCAGAGTATCAGTCGACTGCCCTGGGGGGCAGTCGACTGGTCAAGGATGATTTTTGTATTAGCAGCTGGTTTGGGGTCCAAATGATGAAAAACAAGTGTATAGGGGGTTAGTACACTGTGTTTAGGATCATTGGGGATTGAAAGAACCAATAATTGGGATATTGTTGGGTTCTTTTTGATGTTAGACAAAGGGGGAGAAGTGTTGGGTTTAAGTTGGGAAACCAAACACTCCTTTGCTAGACACCCTAAGTTTAGGGGGAGCTATGATTAAGGGGGAGCATGGTTGCTCCGTTCTTGGCGTAAGGGGAACCTTGGAGAGGTTCTTAAAAGCCTTTATAAGTCCAATGTAGGGGGAGCATTGGAGAAGCTTTAAAAAGCTCGTGAAAAGTCCTAACATGGAGGCTTAGGTATGAAAAATCCTAACTTGGAGGGTTATGTGTGAAAAATCCTAACATGGAGGGTTAGGTGTGAAAAAGTCCTAACTTGGAGAGTTAGGTGTGAGATGCCTTGGGATAGGATCCATTTTTGCATTGCATATGCATTATTTTGCTATTTGACTACTATCTTATTTCCCTAACTTAAACGTATTGCCAAACATCAAAAAGGGGGAGATTGTTGAGGCAATCTGTGGTCCGGAGTGACCAAGTGTTTTGATGTTTGGGCAAAGGGTTTAAGTTAGGTTTACCCTTGTGTTCTTATATGTGTATGTTGAGTGTGCAGGTTGTACAGGTTACACATATGGACTTGACTGGACGGTCTCGGTACGGTGAAGGGTGGCATGGAGACAAGCTAGAGGCTTGTGTGCACCCGAGGGACCTTGGAGAGCAGGGACGATGAGCTGAGGGGTACAAATTTCGAGGCATGCATGAAGGATGACATGGAGGCAAGCTGGAGGCTTGTGTGCATCCGAGGGACGGGAGCCGAAGATGAAGAGGGAGCGAAGGCAACAGTCGAGGCTGCTGTGGAAGAGTCAGTCGAGTCGTGAGGGTACGAGTGCAGTGTGATTGTACTAGGGAAATCCTAGGATTTGAGTGCGGAGTGGAATGTACTCATGAAGGGTAACCTTAGGTGGGTGAGTAGACCAGTCGACTGGCCTGGGGGCAGTCGACTGATGGAACTCACAGAAAGGTCTCAGCCCTGGGACCAGTCGACTGCCCAAGGGGCAGTCGACTGGTAGGTGGATGGTGAGTTGGCTGAGAATTCGAACGTTGGGGTGCAACGGTCGAATTTTAGTGGCACCAGTCGACTGTCTTGGGGGCAGTCGACTGGTAGCGAGGGTTTCAGCCCGAGTCCTATTTAAAGAGGACTTCGTGGTGGCTGAGATTCTTGATGAAACTCACTTGGGTAAAGTGAGTTAGTAGTCTTTTGTACTCAGGTAGCGTCCAAAGTGTTGTGGTGAGGTTTCCCACCCACAAGGAGCGACAGAGTTAGCTGGAGGTTATCCGGGGATTAATCCACCGACGGATTCTTGGATTAGTCAACCGTCCAGGGTGGATACTAAGTAAATCTTCCATGTTAGCATTGGTTAGTATTTGTTTTATTGTTTTTATTGTATATTCCGCTGTGCAACTAACCGTGTAGGAAGAAAGGGGTTCGAAAATCGCTATTCACCCCCTTCTAGCGGACACAATCGATCTATCACAACGGAGCTAATTTCCTGGACTGGTACAGAAACTTGAGGATCGTCCTCAAGCAAGAACAAAAGTTGTACGTCCTAGAGCAACCTCTTCCAGAAGCACCCGCCACTACCGCTACCCGTGCGGAAAAAGATGCTTACAAGTAACATCAGGATGATGCACTCGATGTATCATGCCTCATGCTTGCCACCATGAACTTGAGCTTCAGAAGCAACATGAGAACATGGATGCACATGATATGGTTGAGCACCTAAAATAACTATATCAAGGGCAAGCTAGGCACGAGTGGTTTGAGGTGTCTAAGGCCCTATTTGCATGCAAGATGCAAGAAGGACTCCCGTAGGAACTCACGTACTCAAGATGATTGGGTATATAGAGAACCTTGAATGATTGGGATTTCCACTGGGCCAAGAATTGGCCACGGACCTTATCCTGCAATCGTTGCCGGAAGGGTACAGTCAATTTGTCATGAACTATAACATGAATGAAATTGACAAGCCATTGCCTGAGATGCTCTGCATGTTGAGAACTACTGAATTCAATCTCAAGAAAACCAAGACCAGTAATGTGTTGATAGTATAGAAGGGCAAAGGCAAATGGAAGCCTAAGGGCAAGGGTAAGCCCCAAGCCAAAGGCAAGGCCAACTCTACTTCACTGAAGGCCAAAGGTGGGGTGTCTAAGGAAGGGACCTGCTTCCACTGTGGTGAGACCAGACATTGGAAGCGGAATTGCAAAATCTACCTAGAGGAAGTAAAAAGAAAAAGAAATGAGACTTCTGCCTCAAGTATTTTTGTTATAGAAGTTAATATATCTATTTCTTCTTCTTAGGTATTAGATATTGGTTGTGCATCTCACATTTGTACTAATATGCAGGGCCTTCGAAGAGCTAGATCGTTGATAAAGGGTGAAGTGGACCTACGAATAGGCAATAACGCAAGAGTTGCTACTATAGCTGTAGGAACATATTCCTTGTTTTTGCTCACTGGGCTTATCTTAGAACTAGAGGAGTGCTTTTATGTACCTGCACTAACTAAGAACATAATTTCTGTATCTTGTTTGGATAAGAAAGGTTTTTCATTTATCATAAAGGACAAATGTTGTTCTATAATGTTAAATGACATGTTCTATTGTAGTGCACCACTTATGAATGGACTCTATGTTCTAGACTTAGAGAACCCAATCTATAACATAAATACCAAATGGTTTAAACCAAATGATTTGAACCAAACATATCTTTGGCATTGTCGCTTAGGTCATATAAATGAGAGTCGTATATCCCAACTCCATAAGGATGGATTACTGGACTCATTTGATTTTGAATCATATGAGACATGTGAATCTTGTCTTCTAGGCAAGATGACCAAGACTCCATTTAGTGGACACGGTGAAAGAGTGGAAGACTTGTTAGGACTCATACATACTAATTTATGTGACCCTTTCAATGTCACAACTAGTGGAGGCATCAGTACTTCATCACTTTCACTGATGATGTCGGTAGATACAGCTATGTGTATCTCATGAAACACAAGTCGGAATCCTTTGAAAAGTTCAATGAATTCAAAAGTGAAGTACAAAACCAACTTAGCAAGAATATTAAGATGCTTTGATCAGATCGAGATGGTGAATACCATAGCCAAGAGTTTCGTGACCATCTAGCTGAGTGTGGGATCATATCCCAACTCACTCCACCTAGAACACCATAGTGGAATAGTGTGTCCGAGCGGAGAAATCGTACCCTATTAGATATGGTACGATCGATGATGGTCAGACAAATCTTCCTTCTTCCTTTTGGGGATTCGCTCTAGAGACAACTCTTTTCACACTTAGCCGAGCTTCATCAAAGGCCATCATAAAGACACCATATATGATATGGACTGGGAAGAGTCTGTTGGTGCAGGAAGCACCATATCGAACCTTGTTTTGATATTGGCAAAGGATTCAAAGTTAAGTACTAGTTGTGATCTAATAAAGTTACTCAAGTGTGCAGGAAAGTCCTAGTTGATCTAGGCAATAAGTCCTGGCCACGGGCTGGGCAACTAAGTCCTGACATAAGGTTGGGCAATAAGTCCTGATCGTGGACTGGGCACTAAGACCTCGCCGAGGGCTAGACACCGAAGACTTGGTTTGAGGAATTGGGCACTAAGACTTGGCCGGGGGCTGGTCACCGAAGACCTGCTCGGAAGGTGGGCACTAAGACCTGGTCGCGGATTGGGCACGAAGACCTGGTGAGTAAAGTTGGGCAAAAGTCCAACCGGAGGAGTCGGTTGGCAAAAGGTAAATTCTCCTGAGAGGAGTAGATGAGGACGCGTTCCCCGACGAGAGAACAGTAGGCGTCGGCTCGACCTAGGGTTCCATTTGAGAGACCCGAAGTCAGAACCAAGACAGCTACGACTGTAAAAAACCTAACATTTCTTGCCTTGTTTGTTGTGGAACTAACCTTGGATGCAGGGACCAAAGGAACGTGTTTCTGCAGCTCAGAACGCCCCAAAGGAGAGGGGCAGTAGCTGGGCAAGGCGCCCAGGAGGTCCCAGGCGCCCAAGGTCAAGGCCAAACGAACAACTAAGCAAGAACCGCTTCAGAAGCTCACTGGGACAGGCGCCCTCAAGGTCCCGGGCGCCCTCATGGTCCCGGGTGCCCTGGATGCCTCGGGCGCCCTGGGTCCAAGCCAACTAAGTGATCGAAGCGAGATCAGCCGAGAAGCTAGCATACCAAGTCAACCGGGGCGCCCCCAGTGTCCCGGGCGCCCCCGTCAGCTCCGAGGCAGAGGGATAAGCGCTGACCGAGCTTCGGATGAGGTTTCTCGGATCCGAAAGCACGTGTCAGGCGCCCCCTAGCATCCAGGGCACCCCAGGAGGTCTATAAAAGGGGCTCGACCCCAAGGCTTCAACACATCAATTTTCCAACGCCTCTACGCTCTTCGTTCAAGCGCTCTACTCCGGAAACCTCTGATATCGAGATTCTAGTGCCGACGACGACCCTCTGCTCCAAAGTACGATCCACATCGGGCGTCGGTAACGAAGAGTATAATTTTCTTTATTGCACTACTATTGTAACAATCTGTGTAAAACTTTGCGCCATTATAGAATTGTCCGCAGTAACGGTCAAGGACCGTGGGCCTTGGAGTAGGAGCCGACCGCGACTCCGAACCAAGTAAAAATGCTTGGGTTCCGTGTGTTTGTTTTAAATTTCTGCTGCGCATTCTCTTTTCTAATCTGAAACGCTTTTACGATATTTACCCCCCCCCCTCTATCGTATTCTCTCGATCCAACAGAGTCCCACCATGTCTTTTATGAAGATTTGGGGTTATGAGGCTTATGTTCGACGTCAAGTTTTAGATAAACTAGGACCCAAATATGATAAGTGCTATTTTATAGGATATCCCTGTGGTATCGGATTGAATCGATCAAGGGGGGGGGTGAATATCGATCGTAAAAATTTTCGGACGAAGAGAGCAATTACGCAGCGGAAACAGTAAAATCAATCGCTAACACGATTTCTTTTTTACTTGGCTCGGAGTTGCGGTCGGCTTCTACTCCAAGGCCCACGGTCCTTGACCATTTACGATGGCAAATTCTATATTCGAAAAGTGTTTACAAGTTGGAGTACAAATATAGAACTGAAAATGAAATTACAACACTTAAAGAATTAAACTTTTACCGACGACCGGAGAGGTTAGATGTTTGGAGCAGCGGGTCGTCGTCAGTGCTTGAATCGCGAGTACGGAGCTTGTTGGAGTGTAGCGCTTGAACGAAAGTGTTGAGAGCGAGATTTGCAAGTTATTTTGAAGCCTTGGGGGTGAACCCCTATTTATACTGGTCAGTGGGGCGCCTGTGTTGAAGGGGGTGCCTGACACGTGGTCTATCCTGCGAGAATTCCAATCCGTAGACTCGGCCAACGCTTATCCCTTCAACTGGGGTGCCTGAGCTGACAGGGGCGCCTGTGTTAACATAGGCGCCTATCTTGACTTGGTCCAGAGGCTTGCGTGGCTGTTTGCTTCGAATGCTCTATTTAACCCTTCACTGGGGCGCCTATCTCAATACAGGCGCCTAGCCCAGCTAGGGCACCTCACTCCATTGAGGCGCCTGAGTGTAAAAAACTCCTTCCCTTCGTTCCTGCAACCAGGGTTAGTTCGAAAGACACACAAAGCATATAAATGATAAGATTAGAACATTATTTATAGCCTGATCTGTCTTGGTTCTGACTTTGGGTCTCCCAAATTGAACCCTAGGTCGATCCGACGCCTAATGTTCCCTCCTATGGGGAACACGTCCTCACCTACTCCTCTTGGGAGAATTTACCTTTTTGCCAACCGGCTCCTTCAGTTGGACTTTTGCCCAGCTTCACTCACCAGGTCTTCGGTGCCTAGTCCTCGACTAGGTCTTAGTGCCCAGCTTCACTCACCAGGTCTTCGGTGCCCAGTCCTCGACCAGGTCTTAGTGCCCAGCATCACTCACCAGGTCTCCGTGCCCAACCTTACGTCAAGACTTAGTTGCCCAACCCGCGGCCAGGACTTAGTGCCTAGTGTACCTAGGACTTTTTCTGCACACTTAATAAGCTTGTTAGTTCACAACCAAATCTTAACTTCTGAACCCTTTGCCATTATCAAAACATAGGTTCGACTTTGGTGGTTCCGGCACCAACAATCTCCCCCTTTTTGATTTATGGCAACATGTTTCAAAAAGTTAAGTTAAAACTGTTGGTGCAGATTGCACCCAAGTCAAACCTGTGTTTTGATATTGGCAAAAGGGTTCAAAAGTTAAGGGTTAATTGGTGTCTAACAAGTTTCTTGAGTGTACAGGAAAAGCCCTAGCGAAGGAATGCTAGGCACTGGCGAAGTACTGCCAGAATGGACAAAGCCCTAGCGAAGGAATGCTAGGCACTGGCGAAGGACTGCCAGAATGGACAAAGCCCTAGCGAAGGAATGCTAGGCACTGGCGAAGGACTGCCAGAAGAAAAGACCTAGCGAAGGGCTGCTAGGCACCAAGCGAAGGGCAGCTTGGTACCTCAAGACCTGGCGAAGGACTGCTGGGCAAAAGTCCAACTGGAGGAGCCGGTTGGCACCAGGTAAATTCTCCCGAGAGGAGTAGGTGAGGACGCGTTCCCCTTGAGGGAACATTAGGCGTCGGTTCGACCTAGGGCTCCATTTTGGAGACCAAAGTCAGAACCAAGACAGCTGAGGCTGTATAACCTATTATTTTATTGTTTTATTGTGTTTTGGACTAACCCTGGATGCAGGACCGAAGGAACGAGTGTCTGCAGCTCAGAGTGCTTCAAAGGAGTGAGGCAACAGCTGACCAGGGCGCCTGGAGTGTCCCGGGCACCCCCATGGTGAACACAAAACACAACAAGACAAGAAGGACTTCGACAGTACATACCCAAGGCGCCCCCGCTGTCCCGGGCGCCCCCATTGCAAACCAACTCTGCCGCGTCTGCGCTACACGCCCAGGGCGCCCCCGCTGTCCCGGGCGCCCCCAGCCAGACTTGCCGAGGAGACCTCAGCGCTGCGGATAAGAGCTGGCCGAGTCAACCAGGGCGCCCCCAGCGTCCAGGGCGCCCCCGTCAAAGGGTTATCCCGAGTTCTTAGGGATAAACCCTTGACCGCGCCTTTTGGGGATCAAGCGCCACGTGGGGGGGCGCCCCCGTCGACCAGGGCGCCCCCAGGCCCTATATAAAGGGCCCTCGACCTCCTTCTTCAAGCATCAATCACTGCGACACTTCTGCGCTCTTCTGCTTCCGCGACACGCTCCAGAAATCTGTCAACTCGAGCTGACGACGTCCCGCTGCTCCGAAACTTCGATCTACACCGGACGTCGGTAACGAAGAGCTGTATTTAAAGTTTACTAAACTGTTCTTGTTATTATCTTTCTTGTAAACTTTTACGAACTTATAGAATTGCCCGCAGAAAACGGTCAACGACCGTGGGCCTTGGAGTAGGAGTCGACCCAGGCTCCAAACCAAGTAAAACGACCATGTTAGCGTTGTTTTTGCTCTGTTTTATTCCGCTGCGCACTTACTCTTTTTAAATCCGAACGATTTGCGACATTCACCCCCCCTCTCTCGCAATTCTCGATCCAACAAGTGGTATCAGAGCGGGGAATTCAAACTTGGTGCAACCACCAGTTTGAAAATTTTTCGGATTTCTTTCGTTTTTCTCTCTCAATTTTTTTTAAATTTTCGTTCGAATTTTTCTTTCAAGGTTGGTGCAACACCCCTTGAAATTATTTTTATTTCTTTTCTTCCCGCACTACTAATCCAAGACCAAGTCTTGGAATATTCTTATTTTTTTTTATTTCAGAACGAATGGCCATCCAAGAAGGCTTTAGCACCGCCAGACCTCCACTTTTCAGTGGAGAAGACTTTCCTTACTAGAAAAGTCGAATGGAGGTCCACCTGAAAACCCAGGTGGATATGTGGATAATCATCCAGTCTGGATTGATGATTCCCACAAATGCTGATGGCGTACCACAAAACTACTCAGAGTGGGACACTGCCCTCAAACGCAAAATTGAAGCTGACGCCAAGGCAACTCAGACTCTTCAATGCGGACTGACAAAAGAGGAGCTGAACCGCGTAGGCCCATTCAACAGTGCCAAGGAGCTATGGGCTAAACTAATCGAGCTCCACGAAGGAACTTCAGATACAAGGATCAGCAAACGGGACCTGCTACTGAACAAGCTCTTCACTATCAAAATGGCAGATAACGAGACAGCAGCCCAGCTCCATGCCAGAATCCAGGAATTGATGAACGGTCTTCACGCAATAGGTCACCAGGTTCAAAACCGTGATCTTATAAGGTATGCCCTAAACGCGTTCCCTAGGACCACCTTGTGGGCATCTATGGTAGATGCATACAAGGTCTCTAGAGATCTTTCAAAAATTAAGTTAGATGAGTTATTCTCTGAACTTGAACTGCATGAACAAACTAACTGCAATTTGGCCAAGAAAAGTATAGCTTTCTTTGCAGGGAAAACAGGAAGAATGACTAAGAAGAAAACTCAAGTTGAACCCGAGTCTACCTCAGATTCAGAAACAGAAGATCAAGAAGAAGATCAATCTGAACTGGTCCGGCTAGTTCGAAGCTACTACAAAAAGTTGAAGAACCAAACCAACACACGGAGAACAAGCCGAAGAAAGGATGAACCAGCTGAACCAACAACTGACAAACACAAGCCCAATGTAACCTGCTACGAATGCAAGAAGAAGGGCCACTACAAGACTGAGTGTCCAAGTCTAAAGGAGTCCAAAAAGACCAGAAAGAAGAAGGCACTCCAAGCAACCTGGGACGAGTCTTCCTCAGAAGAAGAAGAAGAAGCACCCCAGTCCAATCTTCTAGCCCTGACCGCTTCGGATCAAATCGAGACTGACTCAGACTCAGACCGGGACGACGGCAAGCTGACATTTTCCGACGACGGCGAAATAAGGGTAACGGGTTTTTCGAAATTACAATTGAATTCGCTTATTTCCTATCTATCCCGAGATTTGGCGAAAGCCAAACTCCGAATCGAGTCCCTCCGACAGGAAGTAAAACTCCTGAAAGAGGGAGCTGATTCTAAATCCTTAACTGAGAAACTTCAGGAAGGAACCCTTGATCAAGTTGAAAAACTTGAATCAGAGAATTCCTCCCTGAAAACTCAAGTTAAGGACTTAAGAACAGCTTTAGAACGATTCACTTCTGGTTCCAAGAATCTTGATCTGATTCTGGGAAAACAGAAGTCTGTTCTAAACCGATCCGGACTTGGCTATAGAACCAAATCTCGGCAAAGATCTTACTTTGCTGTACTGAACCAGTCAAGACCTAAGGTTCAGGCATGGGGTGCCAAAACTGTGCCTGACTAAACCAACTGGTTCAAATCAATTTTGGATCCCCAAGGACAAGATTCACATCTTGCCTAACCCATACAGAGGCTTTAGTCCAGGGGGAGCCAAAATCAAAACAATTTTTATAATTAGATAATTTTTTAATTGATTGATTGTTTGTTTATTTAATTTTTGCAAATTGCCATGCTTAGATTTAAGGGATACTTAGATTTAAGGACTAGATTACTTGAAACTTGAAAACATAGTATTGGGAGGAGGTGAGATGATAGTACGTTGGGGAAACCAACTCTAATAAGATCAAGTCTACTTGGTCTCTTTAGACTGGTGAAACCAGCCGAAGCTACCGATCCAAGACCCAAGCTAGTTAGACCAGAAAATGACCTAATTTAATTTGAAAATGAAATTTCATTAAAAGGCTTTGTCAAGGAAAGGGTGGATGATCCCATAAGGCTACGGCCAAAGAAGGCCTTGTGCCTCGCCAAGACCTGGAAGCCAATTTCTGAAATTCAAATTCAAATTATCTTTTGTCAAATTCGAATCTAACTCAAATTTCAAATAATTATAGATTCTAATCTATTTTCAAAACTTATTTCTTTTTCAAAAATCACTTAATCTATTTTTCAAAATTTCTAAACTTATTTGTTTTCAAATCTGTTTTCAAAACTAAAATAACATTTTCAAAATAAATTAAAATTCTTTTTCAAAATTAATTTTTACCCTTAAACCTGTCTCACAAAAACCTTAAGGTTAACGTGTTTGAAAACCCTAGATTCAGTGAGACAGGAAAATTAAGCTCAAATTAAACCATCTTGCTTACGCCTTCATAATCATGGTCAAACTGTGGTTAACATAGTCAAACTATGATTAACATAGTCAAACATGGTCAAACACAGTCAAACGAAGTCAAACAGTCAAACCTGTTCAAAACGCTGCTACCTAGGGCGCCCTGACCGTCCCGGGCGCCCCCAACTGCACAAAGTCAAAGGCTGCTGAAAGCAGTCCATGAGGGCGCCCGTAACCTGTCGGGCGCCCATGACAACACTGCAACATACCAACTCCAGTCAAAGCAGCAAAAGCTGCATTTGACCGACTTGACAAGGGCGCCCGTGACCTGTCGAGCGCCCCTATGCACCTCTGTCCCTCACGCTGATTAAAGCAGCCAAAAGGTTGCATTCAACTACTTTGACCAGGGCGCCCGTGACCTGTCGGGCGCCCCTATCAACAAACCTGTCGTCTACGCCAGTCAAAGCAACAAAAGCTGCAGTTGACCTGCTTTGATCAGGGCGCCCATGACCTTTCGGGCGCCCACAGAACTTTTTCACTGCCCTAGGAAGCCTGTGACCTGTTAAGGGCGCCCGGAACCTCCCGGGCGCCCCCCATAAAACCCCTATAAAAGGGACCCGAGTCTCCTTCTCCTCCCACACCACATCTCACACTTCTTCTTCCCCTTGCCTCATTCTTGTGGATCAAGTGAACCCTAAAGCTTCCCTTGCCTCAACCATGCCTCCAAGGTATGAAATTTACTTTGGGTACTTAATTTTTGTTATTTTTTTTCTTAATTGCAAATTCTATGTCAATCATGCCTCTTCCTATAATCTAAGTTCTTATTCTCAATTTGCTTACTTTCTTCTCAACTAGAAAACGCCGAGCAGTTCAGTCGAACCCCGGTAACGAGCCCAGTCCCGACCCTAGGTTTCCAACCCTAGAACTTTGTAACAAATTCGCCCGAACCACCTACGTTCCGATTAAGACAAGTTACCTTAACCATCATTTCTTTTCCCAATCCTGTCCAGTCGCAATGTCCGCAATTAACTTCTATCAATTGGATAACCTTGTATTCTGCACACATTCAATCAACAACACCCTATGTGCAGAATTCTATAACAACATAGTTAGGCAAGACCACTTGAGCTTCGTCACTACCGTTCAAGGAATGCCCTTGAACATCACTCCTACCCTACTGAACCGATTTCTGGGACTCCGACCATCTCAGTCCATCTTCTGTTGCTACCCTCCAAGGAACCTGCCTTTCGATGCCCCCTACTTTCATATTGACCTGAACACCTTATACAACTATTTCTTTGGGGAAGCCATGGACCCTGCAGGAGGGCAGTTCCACTCCACTCAACTCCCGATTCAGGACTACGCTCTCTATAGAGTGATTGTCCGTTGCATCCTTCCTCTGTCCACCAGGGACATAGCCACCATGAGACCCTTTCACACCTTTCTCCTCTATGCCCTTATCCACCATTTGGACATAGATATAGGCCTTCACATCTTTCACTGTATCCTGCATGCATCTAGTGTGTCCACTCAGGGACGAGTCCGCACCCCCTTCTGCCATGTCATCACCTAGATCCTCCACCATCACGGCCGAAACATCACTGACGGCGAGATTACCACGATGACCGACTTCGACGAGATAGGATATAGGAACTTTTCCTTAGCCGGTATAGATGTCTCGGGCACTGGGTTCTGACTTGGAGACGCCGACCAGCCGCACAGGACATTGCAGACGAGGAGGTCGACATTGCCGACTTAGCAGCAGAGTTAGCTCAGCCCGATCCTCCGACCTCTAACGA
>JAGFNQ010007040.1:336059-346795 GCA_024364735.1 Boesenbergia rotunda | reverse complement strand
ATCCTTTGGAGGGGAGAAACCCTCCTTGACAGAGAACCACATGTTGATGTTGGTCTTCAAGTAATATTCCATCCTTGACCTCCAATATTGAAAGTCGGCTCCGTCGAAGAATGAAGGTCGGTTGGTGCTGAAGCTTTCCCTCATAGCCATTCTTATAAGCTCTCGGGTGTTAGTCCGTTTGAAAGAGCCCCAGGCTCTGATACAACTTGTTGGACCTTGGATGGCTAGAGGGGGGAAGTGAATAGCCAGACACTAAAACTATTCGCTTCTTTGATCTTTCTTTCTGCAATCAGAGTTAGCAGCGGAAACAATACAGAAAGAAAAACAGAAATACAAAACACAAAAACCAACGCTAACTCAAGGATATACAAGGTTCGGAGATAACTTGCCCCTACTCCTTGGCGTGCCCGTGAGGTGAGCGATCCCTTGATCGTTGGCAGATGAAGCCAGGAACTCCGGATAGAAAAACCTCCTTCTCGGTGGAGTAACCTCTCCACAATCGTCTCAAGATGATATGAGAATAAGCACAGAGACACGAGAAGAAAACTCACAAAGATGCAACAGAAGCGCTCAAGCAAGAAGCCTATACAGAGAGCTAAACAACCTAGCAAAAACACTTCTCTTGTTTTCTGTTCGTTCTTTTATTTTCTCTCTTCTGCTTCCCAGCTTCTTCTTAAGCCTCTGCTCACCCGGCGCGTCTGCAACCTCTGAACACAGCTCCGACACCACCGACCTCTATTGGGCTCAGCCCACTGAAACCTCTTCAGCCGAGCCTCAGGTCAGTCGCCTCTGTCGCAAGCTTCGCTAGACAGTTGCCAGCCCGCGCCAGAAGCCGTTGAATCCTGCGAAGGGAAAACGAACAAACCTGACCGAAGCAAAAGTCGCCAATTGACCCTCCTTCTTGGTTTGAGTCATCCCTATGTCACCTGCATACTCAACAGAGGCTTATCACAGCATATCAAAAGGAAATCAGCAGGTATCAGAAAGATTCAGCCGTAATCAGAAGTTTGACAACATTTTCAAATTAAAGTTATCAGACACGGATCGGTCACTAGACCGATCCGTGAAGACCCTGATCGATCAGGCTCCTATCTGATCGGTCCAGAGACACTGTACGATCGTGGATCTGAGCCTGTGATCGGTCACATTGACCGATCAAGGATTGAGGATCGGTCACCCGACCGATCCACCATCTTGCTGGAGTTTCCTCCAGCTCCCACCAGCAAAAAGCACCTGATCGGCCACCTGACCGGTCAGGTTGTACCTTGATCGGTCTGGTGACCGATCAGGTCACTCCCTGACCAATCAGGAGCCATCCTGATCGGTCAGGATCTCAACAGTTTGATCCCTGATCGGTCAGACAGACCGATCAGGTTTCTTAACAGAGATCTTTGAGATCTCTCTGATCTTTCACCAGAACGATCAGAAGCCAAATAGAACCATTCTGTTCTCTTTCTGATCGTTCACCAGAACGATTAGACTCCCTGGATCGGTCACCAGACCGATCCATTCACAAGGGAGCTCGTGCCAACTTCTGATCGGACTCCTAACCGATCCAGCCAATTGGCTGACTCATGCTCAGTCCCCCGGACCATGACTTCATGCCCGACTTCACTCACCAGGACTTTGTTCAACCTAGCTTCACTCACTAGGACCCGGCTTCACTCACCGGGGTTTCCGTCACCTAGCTTCACTCGCTAGGACCCGACTTCACTCACCGGGATTTCAGTCACCTGGCTTCACTCACCAAGACCCGACTTCACTCACCGGGGTTTCCATCACCCGGCTTCACTCACCGGGACCTGGCTTCACTCACCGGGACCCGGCTTCACTCACCGGAGTTTCTGTCACCCGACTTCACTCACCGGGACCCGGCTTCACTCACCGGGACCCGGCTTCCCTCACCGGGATTTTCATCACCCGGCTTCACTCACCGGGACCCAGCTTCACTCACCGGGACCCGACTTCACTCACCCGGGTTTTCGTCACCCGGCTTCACTCATTGGGATTCGTGCCCAGTCCCCGACCAGGACTTAAGTCGAACTCATCATACTCACCTAAACTTAAATCGGTGTCAACACCAAAACAACAATTAGGTCAGACTGCATCAACACCTCTCAGGTTGTCTAACAACCGTCCCACTGTGACGAGGTACCACCTGTGTATCTTCTGTGACACGTGGTGCAGTGACTTATGGTGTATCCTTTTGTACAGTTGGTACTAAGGTCGGAACGTCCCCTCTCAATTCTTCAAGAACTAGTCTACTCTTGGGCTTCTGGTTCATCCCATAGTCTTCTTCCAAGAATCTGACATTCGTGCTAACGATTACTTTCTGATCCTTAGGACTATAGAACAGACCAACTTTCATTCCTTTAGGATAGCCTATATACAGACGTACTTCTGTACGAGATTCTAACTTATCAGTATCCCCTTTCAGCATATGTGCTGGACTACTCCAAATCTGAATATGTCCTAGATTAGGCTTTCGCCCAGTCCACAATTCTATGTTAGTAGATGGGACTGACATAGATGGTACCATGTTCAGAATATACATTGTCGTATCTAGAGCATATTCCCAAAACGAATCTGGCAACTTAGAGTAGCTCATCATTGACCTAACTATTTCCATAAGAGTCATATTCCTTCTTTCTGCAACACCGTTCTGCTGGGGTGTGCCGGGTGCAGACAATTAGGATTGAATCTTAGCCTCTGACAAATAGGTCCTAAACTCTCCTAAGAGGTACTCGTCACCACGATCTGATCGTAGTGTCTTGATACTATGATGCTAAGAGATACCTCGTTCTCATCAACGAACCAAACATATTTTATGATGCTTCCATATCATTCAAGAGATCATCGATAAAGGAGATGTGAGGATATGTAGAGTACCCATTGATTGTAACATCGCGGATCCTCTGACCAAAGCTTTGGCACAGAGAAAGCATGATGGTCACACTAGGTCACTGGGTATTAGATATTACAGTGATTGACACTAGTGTTAGTAGGAGATTGTGAGTAGGAGCTCTAGAGCCAATTATGTGATGATTGACTAGAGACTTTTGTATCATATTCTATTATTAATAAAGGTAAAATTTGGTTATTATACTTTCTTTATATTTGAGCCAAATAATTAAGTATAATAATGTTCTTGGGTAGTAGGTTCTTATCTACATCATATTGATTGGTTGAATCGATAGTGAAATGATGTAGAGAACACTACACTAAACCATTCCTAGTCAAGCATTAATATTCAGGGACATTATTAATGCATGGAGACTAGCATATAAGTCAATTAATGACTTGAGCTCACAAGTCATGGATATGTGATATCAAGTTGACACATGTGTATACATTAATGAATGTATACATAATTGACCCGTCATGAGAAAATTTCGTAGTTGTCATATAAGTGTCATAAAAATTCTCATATGACTATTAGTATGAATAGTCCTTAGACCGAAGTCACTACGGTTCCCCTATTTAAGGAGTTATGTACTTTAGTATCGTCAAACGTCACTCGTAACAGGGTGGACTATAAAGACGATCACTGGGCATGCAATGAATTATGCGGAGGAATGTGAGTGATGTAGATAGGTTCTATCCCTCCCATATGACGGGAGTGATATCCGTGGGCCCCTTGATCGAGTAGGACTATTAAAATGCATGACCATGCTCAAATGAGTCAATATGAGATATTGAGCTCATTTGATTGAGTGTGTTTACTCAAGGATCAAGAAACACAAAGATTGATCAAGGATGACACGGTCTATGACTCATTGCTCACTCTAGATATCAAGGATAGAAAGACAAGGTCATACATTTGCTAGTAGGAGCCCTAGAGCCAATTATATGATGATTGACTAGAGATTTTTTGTATCATATTCTATCATTAATAAGGCATGTTTGGTTATTATACTTACTTTATATTTGTACCAAATAAGTAAGTATAATAATGTCCTTGGGTAGTAGGTTCTTATTTACATTATATCGATTGGTTGAATCAATAGTGAGATGATGTAGAGAACACTATACTAAACCATTCCTAGTCAAGCATTAATATTTAAGGACAACATTAATGCATGGAGACTAGCATGTAGGGCAATTGATGACTTGAGCTCACAAGTCATGGATATGTGATATCAAGTTGACACATGTGTATACATTAGAGAATATGTACTGAATTGACCCGCCATGAGAAAGTTTCATAGATTATCATATGAGTGTCATAAACTTTCTCATATGACTATTAGTAGGAATAGTCCTTAGACCTGAAGTTACTACGGTTTCCTACATAAGGAGTTATGTACTTTGGTATCGTCAAACGCCACCCGTAACAAGGTGGACTATAAAGGCAATCACTATATATATAATAAATTATGCAGAGAGATGTGAGTGATGTAGATGGGATTTATCCCTCCCATATGATGGGAGTGAAATATGTGGGCCACTTGATCGAGTAGGACTCCTAAAATGCATGGTCATGCTCAAATGAGTCAATATGAGATATTGAGCTCATTTGTTTGAGTGAGTCTACTCGGGGATCAAGAAACACAAAGATTGATTGAGGATGACATGGTCTATGCCTCATTGGTCAATCTAGATATCGAGGATGGAAGGACAAGGCCAAACATTGTCATAGTCACGGAGGTTAAGTCGGATCTCGACTTTCTCGTCACTTGGGTAGCAATGATGCATTGCTAGATGCCGCTCATTGCTTATGTGTCTAAAGTGGTTTAGACACATTGCCAATATTACGAGAACCTATTGGGTCATACACTAAGGACACGATGCTTCGGAGATTAATTGATCTTAGTTTGACTAAGATTTGATTCGAATTGGATTAATTGAGTTAGACTCAAGTGAATCCAACTGGATTATGAGCTTGAGTCTAATTTGAGTTAGACTCATCTAGATTAGACTCAACCACTTAATTATGGATAATATTCATTAAATGGTTTAATAAAAATTATTTAAGAGGAAGGCTAAGAGGCATTCTATTCATTAGATAAATAGAATATTAAGAGTCTCAAAGAATACCAAAAGGTTTGGTATTTATTGGATTTAATTAGCATTAAGATGAGAGGAGCTCAAGGGATATAGACCCTTAGTATTCATTAGATGAGTATAAATACCCCTCTTGTCAAAGGCTAATGGTAAGCACTTCTCTTCTTCTTCTTTCTTCCTCCTTGTCCAAAACTCCCTAGTGGAGGTTTTTCTACTTTGTGAACCATCCCAAGTTGCTAGCACAACTAAGGTAGTTCCTCTCTGAGGCAAAGATCATGTTCATGTGGATACGCATAGAGGCACGGACACTTGAATGTGCAAGAGATCCGGCATACCTCGGATAAGCGGGATAAGCGAAGGGTACACTCCAAAAGTATACCTATACGATAGGATTTTTTTAAATTCACTTTGTCTGTGTTTTCTTTTGCATGGATCGCTCAAGGGATCTTATTTCCGCTGCAAATTTTAAATATTTTTTGCCCATAGATCCCTACAGTGGTATCAGTGCCACTTGCACAAGATCATACAAAGTTTAGAAAAAACATTTATATGTGATATAGAAGTAGAACATAATTTTGTTGTGGATTGTATAATGTATGAGTATTTCTTGAGATACAAAAGTTTGTGTTGATAAAACTAAATATCCATATCATTATCATATGAATATGAAAGTGTGCTATGGTCTGATTGTACTCAACAAATTTTATAACTTTTGGTTTCGGCTCATGAGAATTTTTACAATCATAATAAAATTGATGTCCTAAATCTATTGTGTGTGATTGATGACATGGTACATGGTTATGACCTTAACCCCAATATGATTGGATGTATATGTGTGTGTGCATATTGTAATATAATTCATAATACGACCAGCGTGTCGTGCCTTATCTCTATTTTTCTAGTTGTAAAATAGATTTAGACTCGAATGTAATTTGAGTTTTTCTAATTTGTAATGTACAAAATGAGGAGTGGAATGCCCATTGAACGATGAAGTTACAAGAAGGATGTGCAACACATGAAGACCGAAGGACGCACTTGGAGAAGATGTTATCCCTAGGTTGACCATCGATTTTCTCATTGGCTTGAGAAGATCGTAGCATACGGGCCATAACCATGTCACATTTATCGCTTATATGTTGAAATGATTTACGAGGTTTTTCCAACCAACCTCGGGTGACCGGCCCGACCATATGGAAGTTTTCCACTGGCCTCCAGGGTAAGTCGGGAAGCGCTCGCAGTAGGCGGTCTAGAAGCCCAACGTCCCAGGGTTCTCGCCCCATTTGGCAGAAAAATTCTTGCAAATATGCCGTAGCTGGGGATCGAACCGCGGATGCCTGGGATAGCGACTAGTCGCCCTACCGCTGCACCATAGCCCCGGTGGCCTATATGTTGATATATGCAATGTGTGTATGTGATGCATGATTAGATAAATATTTATTTTAATTAAGTCAACTCGATTTACCTACCAAAATTTGATACTCATAAACTACCTCGATCATTTGTTGTTGGGTTTGCCAAAATAAAGCGACACGTTTTATCTTGGTAGAGTGCGAGATGACAATTATGATGTCCCGCTATCGAACTTTGGGTTAGACTTAATTAAGTCACCTCAATTGGATTGAGAAACTTAGAGACATATCTCAAAAGTTGGGAAAATTAGGTAATAGAACAATTATACTATGTCTTGGGCAATTAGCCAAAGCTAACTCAAGATGATGTGTAATGTGGATCTTGACCCTTTGTTTCCAAGAGTTGCATAAGATATAATTGATAAAATATTACCTACCTAATTGTACCAAGTCTTGGACGATTATCCAAAGCTAACTCAAGATGAGGTATAATAAGGATCTTGTCCCACATGAATATGGTCGCCTTTTGGTTCGGAGCTAGTAGTATGGGCAAATTGAGTTTGCCTACATCCTAGCCCCTATCAAAGCCCTACGATTCATTGGGAGTATCATTTAATTAAAGACTTAATTAAATGATCGAGATATGATACTTATTTCTGTATGTTTTACTGTTATAGATCACCATGCCATCTAACATGTCAAATACTCTCTCTCTGCGATCTGTTCTTGAGAAGGACAAGTTCAACGGAGCTAATTTCTTGGACTGGTATAAAACTTGAGGATAGTCCTCAAGCAAGAACGAAAGCTGTACGTCCTAAAGCAACCTCTTCCAGAAGCACCCGCCACTACCGCTACCCGTGAGGAAAGAGATGCTTATAAGAAGCATAAGGATGATGCACTCAATGTATCATGCCTCATGCTTGCCACCATAAACTCTGAGCTTCAAAAGCAACATGAGAACATGGATGCACATGATATGGTTGAGCACCTAAAATAACTATATCAAGGGCAAGCTAGGCACGAGCGGTTTGAGGTGTCTAAGACCCTATTTGCATGCAAGATGCAAGAAGGATCTCTCGTAGGAACTCACGTACTCAAGATGATTGGATATATCGAGAACCTTGAAAGATTGGGATTTCCACTGGGCCAAGAATTGGCCAAGGACCTTATCCTGCAATCATTGCCGGAAGGGTACAGTCAATTTGTCATGAACTATAACATGAATGAAATTGACAAGTCATTGCCTGAGATGCTCAGCATGTTGAGAACAGCTAAACTCAATCTCAAGAAAACCAAGGCCAGTAATGTACTATGCAAATAGAAACCTAAAGGCAAGGGTAAGACCCAAGCCAAAGGCAAGGCCAACTCTACTGCACTAAAGGCCAAAGGCGGGGTATCTAAGGAAGGGACCTGCTTCCACTGTGGTGAGACTGGACATTGGAAGCGGAATTGCAAAATCTACCTAGAGGAAGTAAAGAAGAAAAGAAGTGAAACTTCTGCCTCAGGTATTTTTGTTATAAAAGTCAATATATCTATTTCTTCTTCTTGGGTATTAGATACCGGTTGTGCATCTCATATTTATACTAATGTGCAGGACCTTCAAAGAGCTAGATCATTGACAAAGGGCGAAGTGGACCTACGAGTAGGCAATGGCGTAAGAGTTGCTGCTATTGCTGTAGGAACATATTCCTTGTCATTGCCCACTGAGCTTATCTTAGAACTTGAGGAGTGCTTTTATGTACCTGCACTAACTAAGAATATAATTTCTGTATCTTGTTTGGATAAGAAAGACTTTTCATTTATCATAAAGGATAAATGTTGTTCAATAATGTTAAATGACATGTTCTATTGTAGTGCACCACTTATGAATGAACTCTATGTTCTAGACTTAGAGAACCCAATCTATAACATAAATACCAAATGGTTCAAACCAAATGATTTAAACTAAACGTATCTTTAGTATTGTCGCTTAGGTCATATAAATGAGAGTCGCATATCCCAGCTCCATAAGGATAGATTACCAGACTCATTTAATTTTGAATCATATAAGACATGTGAATCTTGTCTTCTAGGCAAGATGACCAAGACTGCATTTAGTGGACATTGTGAAAGAGCGACAGACTTGTTAGGACTCATACATACTGATGTATGTGGCCCTTTCAATGTCACAACTAAAGGAGGCTATCAGTACTTCATCACTTTCATTAATGATATCAATAGATATGGCTATGTGTATCTCATGAAATACAAGTCGGAATCCTTTGAAAAGTTCAAAGAATTCAAAAGTGAAGTACAAAACCAACTTGGCAAGAATATTAAGATGCTTCGATCAGATCGAGGTGGTGAATACCTTAGCAAAGAGTTTCGTGACCATCTAGCAGAGTGTGAGATCATATCTCAACTCACTCCACTTGGAACACTACAGTGGAATGGTGTGTCCGAGTGGAGAAATTGTACCCTATTAGATATGGTACGATCGATGATGAGTCAGACAGATCTTCCTACTTCCTTCTGGGGATTCGCTCTAGAGATGACTCTTTTCACACTTAACTGATCTCCATCAAAGGTCGTCATAAAGACACCATATACGATATGGACTGGGAAGAGTCCCACCATGTCTTTTATGAGGATTTGGGGTTGTGAGGCTTATGTTCGACATCAAGTCTCAGATAAATGAGAACCCAAATCTGAAAAGTGCTATTTTGTAGGATATCCCAAGGAAACGAAGGGATATTATGTTGGGACAATCAGCTCGGTATGATCTGGAGGATTATGGTTTTGATGTGTGTGGTCATTATGATTAAGTTAGGGTTTGTTGTTGGACTAATATGTGTATGTGAGTGTACAGGTATACATGGACTTGGTTGGATGTCTTTAGGTGAAGGGTGGCATGGAAGTAAGATGGAGGCTTGTGTGTGCATCCAAGGGACCATGGGCAGAGACGATGAGCCGAGGGATGCGGACTTCGAGGCATGCATGAAGGATGACATGAAGGCAAGCTGGAGGCTTGTGTGCACATCCGAGGGACGAGAGCCGAAGACGAAGAGGGTGTGAAGGCAATAGATCGAGACTGCGGATTGAAGAGTCGACCAGGTCGTGAGGGTCCGAGTGAGTGTTTGTACTCAGGGACTAAGTCGGGAGGGTTCGAGTGTGGAGAGAAATGTACTCGGGGAGTGTAACCCTAGGCTTAGTGAAGGACCAGTCGACTGCTCTGGGAGCAGTCGACTGGTAATGGCTGGCTGATTCAAACCTTGGATGTAACGGTCGAATCTGAGTGAGACCAGTCGACTGCCCCAGGGGCAGTCGACTGGTGGCAGCTAGTTTAGACTCGAGCTCTATTTAAAGGAGCTCGTTTCATGCTTTTGTTTCTTGGCGAAACTTGCTTGGTCAAAGCTAGTTAGTAGCCTATTGTACTCAGGTAGTGTTCAGAGCTTGTGGAGAGGTTTCTCCACCCACAAGGAGCTACGTGATCTAGCCGGAGGTACTCTGGGGAATCATCCACCGACGGATTATGGATCGCCCCCCTTACGGGCAGCCGTGGAGTAGGAGTTTATCTCTGAACCACGTATATCGGTGAGTTCTTCCTTGTTCAGTTTAGTTTGAGTTTATTCCGCTTGCACGCTAATGGTTGTAGGAAGAAAAATCAGAGAAATTGCTATTTACCCCCCCCCCCCCCCCCAAGCAAGCCGCATCGATCTAACAAGTGGTATCAGAGCGAAGGATCGCTCTTATTGGACTAACTGCCGAGGGAGCAAGAAAGCTAGAGAAAAAATGATAGAAAACAAGCTAGGAGATAATATCAACACACCACCCTCCTATGACTATGAAGATTTTGGATATTGGAGGACAAGAATGAAGATGTGGCTCGGAATGGATTGGAAGTGTGCGATGTCAATAGAGGAGCCATTCGAAATTCCAAGAGACAAGCACGGAAAGAAGCTTCACCCTAGATATTGGACTAAAGAGCAACAAGAACAATCCAGGGCAAATGAGAAGGTAATTGGTATTTTAGTAAATGTTTTGCCTAATAATGTTTTGAGTGGTGTAGGGGAATATAAAAATGCATACGAGTTATGGAACAAACTAGAAAAATATCATGAGAACGCTACACAAGTTCAAATAATAGAAGAGACCAAAGAAATAGGCTCCATAGTTCAAGAAGACCAAAATGAAGGAGAATTGTCAACCTCATCGATTGAAGTGGTATAATCAAGTGAGAGGTCATCCTCCTCATCAAGAGAAGAAGAGGAAGTATCAATTTCAAGGATTGAGGGGGAGGAGAGACCCTGATCGATACAAGAATAAGAAGAAGCTCCAACCTCCACCAAAGCCAAATCAAAAGAGCACATCATATAATTTGGATGCAACAAGAAGAGACACTAC
>JAGFNQ010007040.1:263559-331059 GCA_024364735.1 Boesenbergia rotunda | reverse complement strand
ATATTTCTCACACTGTTGATGTTCAACCTGATGGTCATTGTGGATTCAGGGCAATAGCTGCACTAATTGGGTATGGTGAAGAAAATTTTTTTCAAGTACGATTCGAGCTTATGGAAGAGATTCAACAAAATATGGATCTATATGATCAACTTTATCCAGATCCAAATTTGGTAACTAATCTATTATTCTCATTGAATTGGTTCGAGCCGAGTGCCCCACAAATATTTTGGATGGATGCTATGCCTTTGGGAATTGTCATCGCATCAAGGTACAATCTTGTACTGCATACATTTGGTGAGAATGTTGGGAGTTGTTTTACTCACTTGCCATTAAGAACTCCTCCAGTTCCAAATCAAAAGCGTCGAGAAATTGCTATTGCTCATGTTGGTAATCACTTTGTACAAGTTTTCTTACATCCTCATTACCCTGTACCTCCCATTCCAACATGGTGGTGGCAACATTCATTGTATGAAGCTAAAGGATGGGTCACTCGTTATAGGACACGTATTCATTTGTGGTACGAAGTAATGGGTATACCACCACCAAACGCGTCAGGAGCAGAATTTGGAGGCAATATTGACTAAAAATGTACTTTTTATGCATTTTTATGTTTTTTTTGTATTATTACATGTGTTCTTCATTTGAAAAAAAATATTTGTTCTTAAGTTATGAATGTGTTCACTATTAATTGTTAGTATTTTTGTTAGTTTTAGATATATAAATTTTATTTTATTTTTATACTTTTAAAAATTTTTATAAATAATATCTCCTAAAATTTATAACTAAAAATAAGTAAAAGATTATAGACATATAATAAAATTATTCAAAAAAATAAAACTGATAAAAAAACTAATTAATAAAAAAATAAAATCAATAAAAAAAACCAAATTTAAAAAATAATAAATTAAAAAAATACAGGTATTATGAAAAAAAAATAAACAAAATTGATTAAAAATAAAACTAAATTAAATTTATATAAAATTTTAAAAATAAAGTATTTATAAAAAATAATAAATAAAATTGCTTAAATAATAAAAATAAAATAAAATAAAAAGGAAAATGAGGGGTGGAAAAAATTTAATTAATTAAATAAAATTATTTAAAATAAATTTTTTAATTAATTTTATTTTAATTAAATGAGAGAATGAGAAGGGAAGGACACATGCGTCATTTGACGCGGGGAGAGAGAGGGGTCGAAGAGGGTGCGCGTCGTAGGGGGTTGGGAAAAACATCTCATTGCTGCTGCTCGGCAGCAATTGTTGTCGCCTTCGGCAGCAATCCCGAGGCGGCATCAGCCGCCTTAAATTGCTACCGGCAGCAATCGTTGCTGCCTTCGGCAACAATCCCTGCTGCATGCTGCAGCAATTCCGAAGCGGCTTCTGCCGCCTCAATTGCTGCCTCGGCAGCAATTCTTGCTGCGTGTCGAGCGACAATTCCGAGGCGGCATAAGCCGCCTCAATTGCTGCCTTGGAAGCAATTCTTTCTGCCGAATCGGCAGCAATTCACGAGGCGGCTTCTGCCGCCTCATCACTGCCATGGCCGAATTGTTGCTTCCGGTGAAGATGTTTTGCGTGAGTCGACGCATCGGGAGGGAGGGAGAGAGAAAATGAAGAGGAGGAGAGAAACCCTTAGATATTTCTTGTGTCTTTTTGGATTCATCCATCGGATTGATTAATTTTTGGTTTCATATCACTACGGGATTTATAAAGGGCTACACTAGACACCATGAGGAGTAGTTGGATCTTGGTCTGTTAATGGACCCGGTCGATTAATAAAGGTCAATTCTACTAAAGGACCCTCATTGATTTACCTCACCAACCCCCATATTTTCATATGGGCTCCAATTATTACGAGTCGTCCATCCCTCGCGTTTAAGATCGCACATGCCCATTAATTAATTAAATTACTGACAATTTAAATTAATTAACTTCTGGATTCTTGATTAGTACCACTCAATCTTATCAACGTGCCGGATCAAATCCACCTGCAAGGTTTGGCACGATGAACTTTTTGAGCTCATCAAGGGGGCATCATCATCCTGACTCACCAGGACACGGATTCCGTCAATAATCATTGGCACATCATATTATTAATATTATTTTCCAACTTACCGGGTCTGTCGATCTAACAGAATAGATCTCGCCCATTGGTAAATCAAAGAAATAATAAATAATAATATATGTCCGATATTATTTCAGGATTAAGTGATCAATACAAATCGGATAACCTCGGGTTTTGGTCCTACCCAATGTACTCAAAGCACACTAGTGTAATTTTATGGTCAAGACCAACCACACCTAATTACACTACAACCATCCCGATGGGTTGTCCAATTCCATCTCGGTTGTGGGCCTCTATTTATGCTAAGTAAGGAACCGATAACATGATCTTTCGTGTGACACCACA
The DNA here is from genome assembly GCA_024364735.1 of Boesenbergia rotunda. Taxonomy (NCBI): domain Eukaryota; kingdom Viridiplantae; phylum Streptophyta; class Magnoliopsida; order Zingiberales; family Zingiberaceae; genus Boesenbergia; species Boesenbergia rotunda. The sequence continues at coordinate 328,653 of JAGFNQ010007040.1, read as the reverse complement.
TACCATGTTACCTACAATGTAGAGCACTGGGACTTCATGTATGTATTATTATAAACAAACACCTAATGTAGTGTGATTCTCTTTTCAAAATAAGATGTTCATATAAAGAAATCATGTCTTTCAGTATACACATCCTACAATCTCCCACTTATACTTAAAGACATTACTGTTCTCACAATGTCATACATCTGACTCCCTGATCATCACATAACTAAAGCTTTCGTTATCAAGGCTTCAGTGAAAAGATTTCCCAGATTGTCCCCTGATGTATTCTAGGCAACAACACCTTTTCCTCTCCTGGGTGGTACTTGCTCTCTATGTGTTTTACTTGCCTTATGGGCTCGTGATTCCTTCGAGTTTACAACTGCACCATTTCTTTATCACAACAGAATGTGATAGCTCTGAGCAAACCAGGAATCACATCGAAGTCCATCTTGAGGTTCCTGAACCATGTAGCATCCTTTGGCTGCCTCAAAGGCTGCCACTTTACTCAGCTTCCATGGCGGAGTCCATCACGCAGCCGCTATGCAACACTCCTCCAAACTATGATTCTACCTCCTAAAAGTAAACACCAAACCCTGAGGAATACTTACGTTTTCCCCTATCCAACTGGAAGTCTGTATCCGTATAACCCATAGGGAATTGGTCTACCCGGTAAACCAGCTTATAATCCTTAGTCCTTCTCAGGCACTAATATAAGCTTTTACAGCAATCTAATTTCCTTGACCTGGGTTACTCTGATATCTGCTAATCATGCCCATAGCAAAACAGATATCCGATCTCGTTTTTAGCATACATGAGGCTTCCTATAGCCGGTGCTAAAGGAACCGCCATTACCTGCTCTATCTTCTTTGATAATCTAAACAAATCTCCTTAGATAGAGTGGCTCAACAACTGAAAAGTTCAAAACTTTTCTTGGAGTTTTCCATGCTAAAACGAGATAAGACACTGTCACTATTGAAGCTTGGGATAAGCACAACATCCTTCTCTGGTGAACCCTTAGAACTTTGATCGCCAAGGATGTGCCCTGCTTCTCCAAGTCAACTGTTTGGACAACCATACCCTTACGTCTGATAAAATTTGTCATTGTTGCCAACTGACAAAATATTATGTATGTATAGTACAAGAATACCACTACATTTCCGTCACATTTCTTACATACACAAATCTCATCCGTCCTATGAACAAAATCCATATTACCGGATTTATCTCTTCAAAGCGGGCGTTCCTCGTCATTGGTCTAGGGATCTTGATTCATTGTCACCAGGGACCGAGTCCGAATACTCTCCCAAGAACATGAATCCTTCTGGTTGTCTAACAACCCTTCCACTACGATGAGGTACCACCTGTGTATCTTTTGTGAAATGCAGTGCAGTGACTTGTGGTGTATCCTCTTGTACAGTTGGTACTTAGGTCAGAATGTCCCCCTTAATTTTCAAGAACTAGTCTACAAATGGGTTCATGGTTTATCACATAGTCTACTTCCGAGATTCATGTATTCGTCCCAACGATTACCCTCTGAGCCTTAAGACTATAGAACTACCTTTCGTTCCTCTAGGATACCCTACGAACAAGTGCACGAGATTCCAACCTTATTAGTATCCCGTCTCAACACATATGCTGAGCTATCCCATGTCTGAAGATGTCTTTAGACTTGGCTTTCACCCAGTCCACACTTCTATGGGAGTAGGAGGCACTGACCTAGATGGTATCAAGTACGTACACTATCGTTTCTAGAGCATATCCCCATAACGAATCTGGCAACTCGGAGCAGATCATCATTATCCTATCCCCTTAAGAGCCCTTTTCCTTCGTTCTACTGCACTGTTCTGTTGGGGCGTACCGACTGCAGTCAATTAGGATTTAATCTCAGTCTCTGATAAGTAAGTCATAAACTTTCCCAAGAGTTACCCATCACCACGATCCGATCGTAGTGTCTTGATACTTTTACCTTGATGTTTCTCCACAATCGTCTTGAATTCTTTGAACTAATCAAAGATTCAGACTTGCGGCCATCAAGTAAACGTATCCATAACTTTGAATATTCGTCTCACGAAGTATTCAAAGCTACCTCTATCCTGGATAAGCATAGGACCACACTAATCAGAATGAACAATTTCTAACATATCTTTAGCTCTATACCCCTCAGCCTTGAAAGGCCTTTTGGTCATCTTACCTTCCAAGTAAGATTAAAAGGTTGGGAAGTCTCCCACCACCAATGAACCCGATGGCCCATCAGCTATCGACCTTTGAATCCTACTAAGGTTAATAAGACCAAATCTTAGATGCCAAAGGTATGTTTGGTTCATCTCAGAAGGAACCTTTCTCTTATTTTGGTTAGATGATGAGCTATTAACAACTATTCACATCGTGGGAGCTTTTGGTTCTAAAGTGTACCAATTGCCTATCAATGTACCTACACAGATAATCTTTCTATTCCACTTTTCATAAAAAAGTAATAGAATATCTTTTATTTTAGAAACTGAACCAGAGTTCTTTCTAAAATTTAGGTACATAAAAGCAATCCTTTTAAAACCAAAGACAAATAAACAACTCCCACTGCAATAGTAGCCACCTCCGTAGCATATCCCATGTAGACAGTAATCTCTTCCTTAGCTAGTCGTTGGGCTTCCTGGAGCCCCTGCAAAAAATTGCAGATATGTTTAGTGGCTTCCGTATCTACCCACCAGGTACCGGTAGATAACAACGCTAAACATGTTACAACGACAAAAGGAAAAGATATACCTTTGTTTTGATAACGGGGGCAATTCGCCTTCTAATATCCAGTTTGCTTATATGTGAAGCACTTGCCTTTCGACTTCTTCACGCTAGTCCTTGGTCCCTACGATGCAACTGCCTTCTTGAACCCACCTTGTTTCTTCTTCTTCCCACTTTTCGGCACAGAAGTAGAAACCTTCTAAGTCTCCAAGGTCTGCAAGTACTGACGAAACTGTTGGATCGAGAGAACCGATAGAGGGGGGGGGGTGAATATCGGAAAATGCTTTTCGGATGAAAATTTAGAGCAAATACGCAGCGGAATAAACACAATCGCGAACACAGGTAGTTTTACTTGGTTCGGAGCCTAGGTCAACTCCTACTCCAAGGCCCACGGTCGTTGACCGTTTTCTGCGGGCAACTCTATAATTGCGTAATTCAGTTTACAAGATTGAATTTATAAGTATAGCAAAGTAAACTTTAAAAAAAAACTCTTCTTTTACCGACGTCCGATGTAGGTTGCCTTTTTGGAGCAGCGGAACGTCCTCGGCTCTTGAGTCTTGAGTCAGGAGGTTTCCGGAGCAGAGCGCGGGAGCAGAAGAGAGTGTATGCGTTGGAAAGAATCGTTGTTAGAAGCCTTGGGGTCGAGGGCCCTTTTATAGGCCCTGGGGGCGCCTGGAACGTCGGGGGCGCCCCCCCACGTGTCGGCTGATCCGACTTTCACTCGGTCAGCTTCTGATCCCTTCAAACTCGGGATCAGAACTTGACCGGGGCGCCCGGGACGCTGGGGGCGCCCGGGTTGACCGGGTCAGAGCTTATCCCTTGGCTTCGCTGGCTTGCACAGGGGGTGCCCGGGACGCTAGGGGCGCCCGGGAGCAGCGGGGGCGCCCGGGAGCACGGGGGCGCCCCGCCCATGAGCTGCAGAAGCAGTTCCTTTGCTTCATATGTTTTGTGTTCACCTTGGGGGCGCCCGGGACACTCCGGGCGCCCTGGTCAGCTGTTGCCTCACTCCTTTGAGGCTCTCTGAGCTGCAGACACTCGTTCCTTCGGTCCTGCATCCAGAGTTAGTCCAAAACACCATAAAGCAATAAGATGTTAGTTTATACAGCCTTAGCTGTCTTGGTTCTGACTTTGGGCCTCCTAAATGGAGCCCTAGGTCGAACCGACGCCTACTGTTCCCTCGACGGGGAACGCGTCCTCACCTACTCCTCTCGGGAGAATGTACCTGATGCCAACCGGCTCCTCCGGTTGGACTTTTGCCTAGCGGTCCTTCGCCAGGTCTTGGATACCAAGCTGTCCTTCGCCCGGTGCCTAGCATTCCTTCGCCAGGTCTTCAGTCCCAAGCTGTCCTTTGCCTGGCGCCTAACAGTCCTTTGCTAGGGCTTCAGTACCCTGGCATTCCTTCGCCAGTGCCTAGCAGTCCTTCGCTAGGACTTTTTACCCGGGCATTCCTTCGCTAGTGCCTAGCAGTCCTTCGCTAGGACTTTTCCTGTACACTTAAGTAACATGTTAGATAACAAATAAGACTTAACTTTTAAACCCTTTTGCTATTATCAAAACTCAGGTTCGACTTGGGTGCTTTCTGCACCAACAATCTCCCCCTTTTTGATTTATGGCAATCCTGGTTCAAAAAGTTAAGTTAATCAGAGCAAGTAAAAATTAATTTTGTTCCCTCCCCTGGAAGGAATCTCCCCCTAGATTTTTCAAAAGATTATGGGGTTTTTGAAAATAAATTCTAAGTTTAAGAGTGGATTTTTTACTTAGAATTATTTTCAGCAGAAAATAGTTTTGGTTGTCTATTTTGTAGAACTTGTAGAATATTTAAGTTTAAATACTTAGAAAACTTAAGAAGGATTCTGAAAACTTAAGTTTGAGTACTTAAGGAGAATTTTAAAGCCTTAAGCTTAAAGTACTCACAAGTTTTGAAAGCTTTAAGTTTTAAAGTACTTGGTAAACTTGAAAACTTTAGTTTTAAGTACTTAGCATGTTTTTTGAAAATTTAAGAACTTTAGTAACATTTTGAAAACTTAAGTACTTAGTAAAAATTGAAAACTTAAGTACTTAGTAAATTTTGAAAACTTAAGCACTTAGTAAAATTTTAAAAACTTAAGTACTTAGTAAATTTTGAAAACTTAAGTACTTAGTAAATTTTGTGAACTTAAGCACTTAGTAAAATTTTGTAAACTTAAGTTTTGAAGTAGAAGGAATTTTTGAAAATAAGTTAAGTACTTTTTGAATAAAGGATAGAGTTTGAAATTTTGAATTTTGAACACAAAAATTTAAACTCTTTGAAAATAAGTTGAATAAAGGATAGAGTTTGAAATTTTGAATTTTGAACACAAAAATTTAAATTCTCCTTTCCTATCTCTCCCCCTTTGCCATATATCAAAAACAAATATAGCAAAAATAGAATAACTGAATTGGATAAAAAGTAAATTGCATAATTTGTTGTACTGAGCCAATTCAGGATATGAACTAAACCAAATTAGTTTCTTTTAGGGTCCTGTCTAACCCAGTTAGCTACTTACTAACTGTTATAAACAGTAGTTTTCGCTGGGGTTAGTCAAGTCAAGTGTTCTGTTCAAGTTAGATTTTCTAAACTTGACACTTAACTTGATTACTGTGTAAGTTGTATTTAGTGCCCCAATTACTGCAGATGCATTGACTTAAAGCATCTTGAATTAAGGCAAAGACCTAAGCATCTCAACCCATTCTAGGTTATCAATCAACAGAACCCTAAGGTGCTTGTGAGATGCTGGCTTCTAAATCTATAGGTGCATGCAGTTCTAGGGTTAGTGCCTAGGCTAAGTCCATTTGCGAAAAAGTCCTAGTTTTGAAGAGGGTAGTTTTGAAAATAAAACTAAGTCAAAAAATATTTAAAATTTTTCAAAACTAAGTAAAATTTGATTTTTGAAAACATTTAAAAATTAAAAACTGATTTTAAAAACATTTAAAAATTTTAAAGGCAAAAAAAAAAACCAAAAAGCAAAGTAGACCTATTCTACAAAGCATAGTCTTAACTGCCTTCTTAGTGAACTGAACTCAAACTCAGGTAGGGGTTTGGTGAATATGTCAGCTAAGTTAGATTAGAGTCTACATGCTTAAGGACTATCTCACCCCTGGCTACATGATCTCTTACAAAACGGTGCTTAAGTTCTATGTGTTTAGTCTTGGAATGTTGGATTGGGTTTTTAGTTAGATTAATTGAGCTTACATTATCAATAAAAACTTGGGTTTGGGTGTAATTGAGNAAGAGCCTTAGTGAAGGGATCTGCCAGGTTGTCCTCCGATGCAATCTTGGCGACAACCACTTCTCCTCGCTTTACGATTTCTCGTATCAGGTGGTACTTGCGCTTTATGTGCTTACTCACCTTATGGGCTCGTGATTCCTTCGAGTTTGCAACAGCATCATTTGTTTACCACAACAGAATGTGATATCTCTGAGCAAACCAGGAATCACATCGAAGTCCATCTTGAGGTTCCTGAACTGCCTCAGAGGCTTCCACTTTACTCAGCTTCCATGGTGGAGTTCATCACGCAGCCGCTGCGCAACACTCCTCCAAACTATGGTTCCACCTCCTAAAAGTAAACACAAAACCCCGAGGAATACTTACGTTTGCCCCTATCCGACTGGAAGTCTGTATCCGTATAACCCATAGGAAATTGGTCTACCCGGTAAGTCAACTTATAATCCTTAGTCCTTCTCAGGCGCCAATATAAGCTTTTACCGCAATCCAATTTTCTTGACCTGGGTTACTTTGATATTTGCTAACCATGCCCACGACAAAACAGATATCCGGTCTTGTTTTTAGCATATATGAGGCTTCCTATAGTTGGTGCTAAAGGAACCGCCATTACCTACTCTATCTTCTTTGATAATCTAAACATATCTCCTTAGATAGAGTGGCTCTACAACTAAAAAGTACAAAACATTTCTTGGAAGTTTCCATGCTAAAACAAGTTAAGACACTGTCACTATATGAAGCTTGGGATAAGCACAACATCCTTCTCTGGTATTCCCTTAGAACTTTGATCCCCAAGGACGTGTCCTGCTTCTCCTAAGTCCTTCATATCGACTATTTGGACAACCATACCCTTACGTCTGATAAAATTTGTCATTGTTGCCAACTGACAAAATATTATCTACGTATAGTACAAGAATACCACTACGTTTCCGTCACATTTCTTACATACACAACTCTCATCCGTCCTTTGAACAAAATCCATATGACCAGATTTATCTCTTCAAAGCGGGTGTTCCTCGTCATATGTCTAGGGATCTTGATTCATGGTCGCCAGGGACCGAGTCTGAATACTCTCCCAAGAACATGAATCCTTCTGGTTGACCAACAACACTCCCACTACGACGAGGCATCACCTATGTATCTTCTGTGACACGCGGTGTAGTGACTTGTGGTATTTCTTCTTATACAGTTGGTACTAAGGTCAGAATATCCCCTCTTAATTTTTCAAGAACTAGTCTACAAATGGGTTCGTGGTTCATCACATAGTCTACTTCTAAGATTCGGGTATTCGTCCCAACGATTACCCTCTGATCCTTAAGACTATAGAACCACCTTTCGTTCATCTAGGATTCCCTACGAACAAGCGCACAAGATTCCAACTTATCAGTTTCCCTCCTCAGCACATGTGCTGAGCAACCCCGTATCTGAACATGTCTTAGACTTGGCATTCACCCAGTCCACACTTCTACGAGAGTAGAAAGTACTGACCTAGATGGTATCAAGTATGTACGTTGCCGTTTCCAGAGCATATCCCCAGAACGAATCCGGCAACTCGGAGCAGCTCATCATTGTCCTATCCCCATAAGAGCCTTTTTCCTTCGCTCTACTGCACCATTCTGTTGGGGCGTACCGGCTGCAGTCAATTGGGATTGAATCCCAGTCTCTGATAAGTAAGTCCTAATCTTTCCCAAGAGGTACCCACCACCACGATCCGATCGTAGTGTCTTGATACTTTTACCTTGATGTTTCTCCACAACCGTCTTGAATTCTTTGAACTAATCAAAGATTCAGACTTGCGGCCTTCAAGTAAACGTATCCATAACTTTGAATATTCGTCTCACGAAGTATTCAAAGCTACCTCTATCCTGGATAGGCACAGGACCACACTAATCAGAATGAACCATTTCTAACATATCTTTGGCTCTATACCCCTCGGCCTTGAAAGGCCTTTTGGTCGTCTTACCTTCCAAGTAAGATTCAAAGGTTGGGAATTCTCCCACCACCAATGAACCCGAAGGCCCATCGGCTATAGACCTTTGAATCCTACTAAGGTTAATAAGATCAAACCTTAGATGCCAAAGGTATGTTTGGTTCATCTCGGAATGAACCTTTCTCTTACTTTGGTTAAATGATGAGCTATTAGCAACTATTCACATTGCGGGAGCTTTTGGTTCTAAAGTTTATCAATTGCTTATCAATGTACCTACACAGATAATCTTTCTATTCCACTTTTCACAAAAGCAATAGAATATCTTTTATTTTAGAAACTGAACCAGAGATTTTTCTAAAATTAGGTACATAAAAGCAATCTTAAAACCAAAACTTTATCTTCTAAAGACAAATAAATAACTCCCACTGCAATAGTAGTCACCTCCGTAGCATACCCCTTGTAGACAGTAACCTCTTCCTTAGTTTGTCGTTGGGCTTCCTGGAGCCCCTGCAAAGAATTGCAGACATGTTTAGTGGTGTCCTTATCTACCCACCAGGTACCACTAGATAACTCTGCTAAACATGTTACAATGACAAAAGAAAAAGATATACTTTTTGTCTTGATGACGGGGACAATTCGCCTTCTAATGTCTAGTGAAGTACTCGCCTTTCGGCTTCTTCACGCTAGTCCTTGGTCCCTACTATGCTGCTGCCTTCTTGAACCCACCTTGTTTCTTTTTCTTCCTGCCTTTCGGCACAGAAGTAGAAACCTTCTGAGTGTTGGTGCAGGAAGCACCAGATCGAACCTTGTTTTGATATTGGCAAAGGATTCAAAGTTAAGGGTTATTTGTTGTCTAACAATGCTGCTTGAGAGTGCAGGAAACAAAGTCCTAGCGAAGGGCTGTTAGGCACCTGACGATGGGCTGTCAGGAAACCAAGTCCTGGCGAAGGGTTGCTGGGCGAAAACCAAGTCCTGGCGAAGGGCAGCTAGGCGAAAACCAAGTCCTAGCGAAGGGCTGCTGGGCGAAACTCAAGACCTAGCGAAGGGCTGCTAGGCAAAAACCAAGTCCTGGCGAAGGGCTGTTGGGCGAAACTCAAGACCTGGCGAAGGGCTGCCGGGCAAAAGTCCAACTGGAGGAGCCGGTTGGCACCAGGTAAATTCTCCCGAGAGGAGTAGGTGAGGACGCGTTCCCCTTGAGGGAACATTAGGCGTCGGTTCGACCTAGGGCTCCATTTTGGAGACCAAAGTCAGAACCAAGACAGCCAAGGCTGTATAATTCATTATGTTATTGGTTTATTGTGTTTTGGACTAACCCTGGATGCAGGACCAAAGGAACGTGTGTCTGCAGCTCAGAATGCCTCAAAGGAAAGAGGCGATCGCTGACCAGGGCGCCCGGAGTGTCCCGGGCGCCCCCAAGGTGAACACAAAACACAACACAACCAGAAGAACCTCGACAGTACATTCTGAGGGCGCCCCCGCTGTCCCGGGCGCCCCCATTGCAAACCAACTCTGCCGCGTCTGCGCTACACGCTCAGGGCGCCCCCGCTGTCCCGGGCGCCCCCAGCCAGACTTGCCGAGGAGACCTCAGCGCTGCGGATAAGAGCTGGTCGAGTCAACCAGGGCTCCCCCAGCGTCCAGGGCGCCCCCGTCAAAGGGTTATCCCGAGTTCTTAGGGATAAACCCTTGACCGCGCCTTTTGGGGATCAAGCGCCACGTGGGGGGGCGCCCCCGTCGACCAGGGCGCCCCCAGGCCCTATATAAAGGGCCCTCGACCTCCTTCTTCAAAGTATCAATTACTGCAATGCTTCCACGCTCTTCTGCTTCCACGACACGCTCCAGAACTCTTCCAACTCGAGCTGACGACGTCCTGCTGCTCCAACACTTCGATCTACACCGGACGTCGGTAACGAAGAGCTTAATTAAGTTTGCTAGGCTGATTCTGTAATACTTTTTATTGTAAACTTTCTCGAACGTATAGAATTGCCCGCAGAAAACGGTCAATGACCGTGGGCCTTGGAGTAGGAGTCGACACAGGCTCCGAACCAAGTAAAACGACCGTGTTAGCATTGTTTTTGTGTCTTATTTCCGCTGCGCACTTACTCTTTTTAAATCCGAACGATTTGCGACATTCACCCCCCCCTCTATCGCATCTCTCGATCCAACAAGTGGTATCAAAGCGGGGTTATTCAAAGTTGGTGCAACCACTACTTTGAAATTTTTTTTCGGATTTTTTTCGCTTTATTTTTCAAATAAATAATATCTGTGAGTGTATTTAAAATATCCTTACGCCTTTTTCAATTCTGAATTCTCATTTTCTCACCATAAGTCAGAATTGATAAAAGAATCAATTTGTGAAAACTTGTCGTAAAATTTTTTTATTATTATTTTAATATTTTTCCTCGAAATTCGTGCTATCTTAATTCGAGAAATTTTTTTTCTTACTTTTTCTTCATTAATCAAAATTGTTAAGGTCAACATTTTCAAAATTTTTTTTATTATTATTTTACCTCGAAATTCGTGCAAACACCTTTTGAGCTTGTTTTTCTCTTGCTCCCGCACTACTAATCCAAGACCAAGTCTTGGTACATTTCTATTTTTCGTTTTGTGTGCAAGATTTGTTCTTAATGGCCAATCAAGAATGGAACAGTACCCGTCCACCACTCTTCTCCGGCAAAAACTTCAACTTTTGGAGAAGTCAAATGGAGTCGCTTCTAAAAGCCCACATGGACCTATGGCTAATCATCCAAACGGGATTTTCTTTTCCCGTAGAAGATGGAATGTCGATCGCTTGGGAGAAATTGGACGAACCAACTCTGAGGAAGATCGAGACTGATGCTAAGGCAACAGTAATCTTGCAATGTGGTCTAACCAACGAGCAACTCAAACTAGTAGGTCCATTCAGATGTGCTAGAGAAATCTGGGAAAAACTGATTAACCTTCATCAAGAGATCTCAGATGAAGAAGAAGATCAGGTAAATTATCTTGCCTTTTCGGTCCAAGCACAAACAGCCGAGTCAGAGTCTGAACCAGAATCAAACGACGAACTGACTGACATGGTAACCAATTTCAAATTCTTTTCTAAATTAGAATTAAATAATCAAGATGATACTGCAATGGTCGAGGAAGGTATAACTTTTGCAGGGAAAACTCCAAGAGAACCACCAAAGAAGGAGCTTCAACCGGTACCCAAGTCCGACTCAGACACGGAATCAGAAGATGAATTTAGATCCGAGACAACAACAATTAAGGGGGAGATTCCTAATAAGGAATCAAAAGGTAAAATTACAAATTTAAATTTTAAAAATCATATAATTTGTTACATATGCAGGGAGAGAGGGCACTACCAAACTAAGTGTCCTACTCGAAAGATTCAAACGATACCACCGACGGCAACAAAGAAACGAGCTCCAAAAGCACGAAAGAACAAGAGTCGCATTCAATGCTTCAAGTGTCAGGAGTTTGGGCATTACAAAGAGGAATGCACAGATAAACGTTACAAAGATCCAGGGCAACCAACTAAAATGGGTAACTGTAATTTACATCCAAATCAACTCTTTACCTTGAATACTGATAGTTTAATTAATCTCCCTTGGTCAAATTTAGATATGGATGCATGCTTAGATAACTTAATGAAATCATGTATATTAGCAAAGTCAAAATTCAAAATGTTAAGACAAGAAAATGAGACTTTGAAAATTAAAATTGATATACAAGAAAAACTGATTAATAATTTTGCAAACTTAGAAAATCCAGAAATTTCTCCTCACTATGACATTATCTGAAGTTTTGTTTTGGCTATTCATAGGACTAGATAGCTTAAGGACTTAACCAATTACTTGAAATTTGAAAACATAGTATTGGGAGGAGGTGAGATGATAGTACGTTGGGGAAACCAACTCTAATAAGATCAAGTCTACTTGGTCTCTTTAGACTGGTGAAACCAGCCGAAGCTACCGATCCAAGACCCAAGCTAGTTAGACCAGAAAATGACCTAATTTAATTTGAAAATGAAATTTCATTAAAAGGCTTTGTCAAGGAAAGGGTGGATGATCCCATAAGGCTACGGCCAAAGAAGGCCTAGTGCCTCGCCAAGACCTGGAAGCCAATTTCTGAAATTCAAATTCAAATTATCTTTTGTCAAATTCGAATCTAACACAAATTTCAAATAATTATAGATTCTAATCTGTTTTCAAAATTTCTATTTTTCAAACTTATTCTGTTTCAAAAATCACTTAATCAGTGTTCAAAATTTTTGCTTTCTAAACTTATTTTTTTATCAAATCTATTTTCAAAATTAAATAACTTTTTTCAAAATAAATGAAAATTCCTTTTCAAAATTAATTTTTACCTTCAAACCTGTCTCACAAAGAACTTTTAAGGTTAACTGTTTGAAAATCCTAGATTGGGTGAGACAGGAAAATTAAGTTCAATTAAAATTTCTTTTATGTTGTGTTTTAATTCAGAGGATAATTCCAAGATAGTCAAACCATGATTAACATAGTCAAAACTTAGTCAACTGAGTCAAACATGGTCAAACCTAGTCAACACTAAGGTCTTAGATAAAGTCAGTCTATGTCGGATACAGGGGGAGTTCTTCTTAATGTTTTTTTTGATTTCTCAAAATCCTTATGCTTTAAAACTTACAAAAAGGGGTAAACTCTTTTTCAAAATTTTTTTTACAAATACAAAATATTTTTTGCATAATACTCTTCAAAATGGACTTAATCTGGAAATTTAAGCTTTTGCTATGCTTTTAAGAGTTATACCAAGTATTTTTATGTTTTCAAAACTCATAAGCTCTGATACACAATTTCTTCTCAAAACTTCTTTCAAAACATATTCCGTTATTGATATATATCCAGGGGGAGAGATTGGAAAGAAGAGTGGGAATCAAAACTTTCAAATTTAAATTTTTTTTGTCTCTCTTCAAAAAGTATTAACTTCTTTTTCAAAATGTTTTAAGTACTTACTTAACTCTTTCAAAAACATATTAAGCACTTAATTCTTTTTCAAAAACATATTTTCCCAAATCAAGTTAAATACTTAACTTTATCATGTTAAGTATTGAATAATATTTCTAAGTACTTAACAATTCTTTTCAAAAATCATTCTTTTCAAAAATCATTTCTAAGTACTTAAGTATTTAACAGGTATTTTTTTTTACTTAATTTTCTCAATCAAGTACTTGACACTTAATTTTCAAATTCTTCTAAAAAGTACTTGCTCCAAAGTTTAAAAACTTGTTACGCCTGAAAAATCCTTTTCTTGAAAATTTTCTAAGCGTGAAAAATTTCTTGAAAAATTTTCTAAGTAAAGTTTCCTTTTCTAAAAGTTAAAATTTTTTTTGGAAACTTGGAAATTTTGCCTAAGTAAATTTTTTTTTGCCTTATAAAAAGTTGTAAATTTTTTTAAGCCTGAAATTTTTTCATAACGGTAAATTATCTAAGTGTAAAAAGTTTTGAAAATGCTTTTACTCGATTCTTGAAAAATACTTTGTCAAAAATATAAAGCACTTAGAAAAACTCATAAATCCCTGTTAGATACCTTGTTCACCCATGCTTGTTTTTGATATATGTCAAAGGGGGAGGAAAGGTCAAAGTTAAGAGTTAAGTTAATTATTCAGGGGGAGAATGAGCATGAGAAATTTTTTTCTCTCTTCAAATTACATTTGGGTTTAGACTGTTACGAATTGATATGTTTTATTAGTCTTAACCTTTATGCTTAAACTGCTATCCTTTTCCTTAACTTTGAATTGTGTTGCCATAATCAAAAAGGGGGAGATTGTTGGTGCAGGAAGCACCAGATCGAACCTTGTTTTGATATTGGCAAAGGATTCAAAGTTAAGGGTTATTTGTTGTCTAACAATGCTGCTTGAGAGTGCAGGAAACAAAGTCCTAGCGAAGGGCTGCTAGGCACCTGACGATGGGCTGTCAGGAAACCAAGTCCTGGCGAAGGGTTGTTGGGCGAAAACCAAGTCCTGGCGAAGGGTTGTTGGGCGAAAACCAAGTCCTAGCGAAGGGCTGCTGGGCGAAACTCAAGACCTGGCGAAGGGCTGCTGGGCAAAAACCAAGTCCTGGCGAAGGGCTGCTGGGCGAAACTCAAGACCTGGCGAAGGGCTGCCGGGCAAAAGTCCAACTGGAGGAGCCGGTTGGCACCAGGTAAATTCTCCCGAGAGGAGTAGGTGAGGACGCGTTCCCCTTGAGGGAACATTAGGTGTCGGTTCGACCTAGGGCTCCATTTTGGAGACCAAAGTCAGAACCAAGACAGCCAAGGCTGTATAATTCATTATGTTATTGGTTTATTGTGTTTTGGACTAACCCTGGATGCAGGACCAAAGGAACGTGTGTCTGCAGCTCAGAATGTCTCAAAGGAAAGAGGCGATCGCTGACCAGGGCGCCCGGAGTGTCCCGGGCGCCCCCAAGGTGAACACAAAACACAACACAACCAGAAGAACCTCGACAGTACATTCTGAGGGCGCCCCCGCTGTCCCGGGCGCCCCCATTGCAAACCAACTCTGCCGCGTCTGCGCTACACGCCCAGGGCGCCCCCGCTGTCCCGGGCGCCCCCAGCCAGACTTGCCGAGGAGACCTCAGCGCTGCGGATAAGAGCTGGCCGAGTCAACCAGGGCACCCCCAGCGTCCAGGGCGCCCCCGTCAAAGGGTTATCCCGAGTTCTTAGGGATAAACCCTTGACCGCGCCTTTTGGGGATCAAGCGCCACGTGGGGGGCGCCCCCGTCGACCAGGGCGCCCCCAGGCCCTATATAAAGGGCCCTCGACCTCCTTCTTCAAAGTATCAATTACTGCGACGCTTCCACGCTCTTCTGCTTCCACGACACGCTCCAGAACTCTTCCAACTCGAGCTGACGACGTCCTGCTGCTCCAACACTTCGATCTACACCGGACGTCGATAACGAAGAGCTTAATTAAGTTTACTAGGCTGATTCTGTAATACTTTTTATTGTAAACTTTCTCGAACGTATAGAATTGCCCGCAGAAAACGGTCAACGACCGTGGGCCTTGGAGTAGGAGTCGACACAGGCTCCGAACCAAGTAAAACGACCGTGTTAGCATTGTTTTTGTGTCTTATTTCCGCTGCGCACTTACTCTTTTTAAATCCGAACGATTTGCGACATTCACCCCCCCCCCTCTATCGCATCTCTCGATCCAACACTGAGTTCCCAAGGTCTGCAGGTTCTAATGAAACCGCCCATCTGCCGCCTAGAGTTCTCCCAGGAGTTCCCAACGTATACTCATGCTTATTCATGCTATAGTTGAGCCGGAACTACTCAAATCTCCTAGGCAGAGATTGGAGTATAATATCGACCAGGGTTACCCCATCGATTTCTCCTCTCATAACCTCAATCTCATTAAGGCGGGACATCATCTTCAGGACATTAATTCCTCGAAGAGGACCTATTTGAACTCCTGTGCGGAAAGGACAATGTCTAGGTTTATTTTCCAGTCTATGTAGTTTGGGGCCACTAAGTTTGTTTTCCTTAAGTATGGTCTCTAGTGGGTTATAGGTCATTCTGAAAAATCTAAGAATCACAACATACACTACTTTAGAAATCGAAAATAAATTGATTCCTCAAAACAATTAATTTTCGAGATCAACCAACACCCCTATACACCGAGAAATTCGCATACCACGATGGTGTGGACGTATACGAATCCCTACATTCGTAAGAGGAGGTTTTACCTATCGATCTTACTATCTTGTCAACCCAACTTTTTTTGACAAGTAAGATCAATAGTTGGTCTCCTTCGGCTCTGCTAAATAATAGCAGTGACTCCGATGGGGAGGATACTATTATTCGCATCTAAGTGTGCACCATTACACGACACTAAGAAAATCATTTCCGATTATGTGCCTTCCGATGGGGAAGTACACACGCTCTTCAATAATTTTCTATAGTCTTTTTCGACCCAGTGATCTGCAGAACAAGTCCATCCGATGGGGAGGAAGACACTCAGAGTCGATGCGCAGACTTGTTCACATCACTTATCGAATTGTAATGGAAGTCGTGGGACCCTTAGGGTCCCTCTCCCACTTAGTAATTTATCTCTAGGAATTTTCATAGAACTACCACACAACCAAGCACACAACCAATCAACATGAAACAAATTAATGAAAATCCTAGATTTTCTAACTTTCATGACCCCTTGGTCTCTCATGTGCCTCCAGTCGTGTCGTCACTTCGTCCACTCCTCCCTTCCTTTTGCGTATGCTACCTTGAGGGATCTCCAAGTCGAAATAAAGAGATAATTATTTACATCATTGATCCTATACTCCACGAAGGAGTGTACATGAAATCTAGATCAACTGTAAATAAAAAAACTCGGCTAAACATGTGTCGTATTTAATTACAAAAATTAAATACCTAGCCTCGTCAACCCTGAGGATTAATTAATTACAAAAATTGCAAACATTCACACAAACAATATTTTGGCCATGAAGTTGGAATCTCGTGCCTGAAACACAAAGTTATCCTATACACATCCACGCATCATCAAAATAAAAATGTATGAAAAATTACAAAATTAACCAATCCTAAACACACAAAACCGGAAACCTCAGCTCTGATACCAGTTGTTGGGTATGGCTTGGCGGGTTTCCTAAACGGATACCTGGTCGATCCGAGAAACCTCTCCATACCTACGGATTAAAATTTTAATCCGAATGGAGAGCCGTCTACCATCGACCGTCTCGTGTCGTATCGAACGATCCAAATCACAACTCGGCCAATTACCAAAATCGGCCTTGTGATTTGCTCAACCGTTCAACCGCGGAAAAGGCGACGAGTTGATCGCCGACTTTTGTGTTTATGGTTAGGGTCCAATTATTTAATTATTAACTATGACATCAAATCAAAATAATTAAATAATTATCATGAAATTACGAGGCAATCAAGTAAGGCACAAAATAAGGACATAAGGAGCCAGGGAAGAATATACCTTCCATTACCTTACGCTCTTCTATTGTATGACCCTCCCCTCTTGGACGTCGTGTGGACAATGATCTACCAAGACTCATGGCTACCAAGTCGATCCCTTCTCCTTGCTTCAACCAATCCCTAACCAAAGGGTACCGTCGGCCGCTCCTAGGAGATAATTTAGACACAAACCCAATTTAATCTTTCCTCCACTGTCAGCACCTGAACAACAAGTATTTGGAGTTTTGGTGATCTGAGCAACTCCAAGTTACACAAGCAACTTGTAATCTGAGCAACTCCACAACTCCAACTCGTGTTCTTCTAGGCAACTCAAAGAAAGTTGACATGCCACAAACACGAGGCAATTAGCTGACGCTCCAACCAAGTTGATGAGGCAACTTCATGTCTCTCCTTCTGAAGGAAGCCTCCACGGCAGCACTGCCTCACGGCATCGACTCTCTCACGGCAGTGCCGTGGCAGCGCCTCTCAAAGTGTTGCCTTACGGCAGCACCATCGCTGCCTCACGGTCGCGCCTCGGGAGAGGCGGTGCCTCTCACGGCAGCAGCCTCTGCTGCCTCACGGCAACAGCGAGGTGCTGCCGCCTCACAGTAGTGCCTCGAAAGAGGCGCTGCCTCACGGCAGCGAGCCTTGCTGCCTCACGGCAGTGCCTCCTTGCTGGCTTGCGGCTGCGAGCCCGAGGCACTGCCTTATGGCAGGGAAGCTCCTCGCCGCCTCACGGCAGCGAGGCGCTACCACTCTCAGCAGCGCCTCCTGAGAGAGAGAAAGAGGAGGAGAGGAGGGGAGGAGAGGAAAGCGGCTAAGGTTTTATGATTTATTAGAATCAACCATCAACTTAGTTCTATGCCACTAAGGGGTATTTATAGGGCTACGATAGGGACCATGAGGAGGAGTTGGATCTTGGCCTGCTAATGGATCCAAACCAGGCCCATTAATGAGGATCCATTCCACAAAATGACCCTCATTGACTTACCTCACCAACCCCCATATTTACATATGGGCTCCACTTATTACGAGTCGTTCATCCCTCCGTGTTTAAGATCGCGCATGCCCGTTAATTAATTAAATTACTGACAATTTAAATTAATTAACATCTGGATCCTTGATTAGTACCACTCAACCATATCAACGTGCCAGATCAAATCCACCTGTAGGGTTTGGCACGATGAACCTTTTGAGCTCATCAAGGGGGCATCATCATCCTGACTCACCAGGACATGAATTTCGTCAATAATTATCTGCACATCATATTATTAATATTATTTCCCAACTTACCGGGTCTGTCGATCTAACAGAATAGATCTCGCCCATTGGTAAATTAAAGAAATAATAATTAATAATATATGCCCGATATTATTTCGGGATTAAGGGAACGTACTCCATAATAATATCTTGAGGTCCTATCCAATTATCGAGTCAGTACAAATCGGATAACCTCGGGTTTTGGTCCTAAACAATGTACTCAAAGCACACTAGTGTAATTCTATGGTCAAGACCAACCACACCTAATTACACTATAACCATCCCGATGGGTTGTCCAATTCTATCTCGGTTGTGGGCCTCTATTTTATACTAAGCAAGGATCTGATAACATGATCTTCCGTGTGACACTACATACCATGTTATCTACAATGCAAAGCAATGGGACTTCGTGCCTATACTAATATAAACAAGCACCTAGTGTAGTTTTATTCTCTTTTCAAAATAAGATGTTCATATAAAGAAATCATGTCTTTCAGGATACACATCCTACACGTTCGACCTGATGCAGTCTGATGATCCCGCTGCTCAGGAGTGATATTTTTTTGCTGTATTCTTTTTATGACTCCTACTCCATGACATTGTGTGTGATGACATTATGATGGTTTTCTTTGGTTTGGTGATCATTTATGTCATTGTCTATAGTCCATTACTTTCATATTATGCATATGTATATATCTTGTCTTGATATATTTATATCATATGCTTCCCAATTATTATATCTTATTTGTTTTGGGAGAGACCCTCGTTTACGGGGAAGTTGTTTAAACTTAATAACCGGACCCTTTTCGGTGTTTGACAATGGGGGAGAGATTGGTTAGTTGAGATTAGGGATATTATGAATATAACTATTGTAGGGGGAGGATTTTGATTCCCTTGCATTAGTGAAATTTGACTTCAATGATTTCTAATACCTAAACTTAAAATCGGGTTGTCAAACAACAAAAAGGGAGAGATTGTTGATGTAGTCTGACCTGATTGTTGTTTTAGTGTTGACACCGATTTAAGTTTAGGTGAGTAAGATAAATTCGGCTTAAGTCCTAGTCGGGAACTGGGCACGAATCCCGGTGAGTGAAGTCGGGTCCCGATGAGTGAAGCCGGGTGACAGAAACCCCGGTGAGTGAAGTCGGGTCCTGGTAAATGAAGTCGAGTGACGGAAATCCCAGTGAGTGAAGCCAGGCCCTAGTGAGTGAAGCTAGGTGAAGGAAACCCTGGTGAGAAAAGCCAGGTCCTAGCGAGGGAAGCTAGGTTGAACAAAGTTCCGGTGAGTGAAGCTGGGCACGAAGTCTTGGTCTGAGAGACTGAGCATTGAGTGTACTGGTCAGAGAGGGCACGTGAGCTCTTTCTCCGGGACCAGAATGAGTCAGAGAAGGTAAGGGAGCCTGTTCTCTGGAATTAAGGTCGAAATGGTCAGCGCTGGATCGGTCTGTGGTCCGATCAGGGAGTTGGCACTAACTGTGCGGTCGTGGATCGGTCTGGAGACCGATCAGGGAGTTGGCACTAACTCCTAGGTTGTGGATCGATCTGGTGATCGATCCAAGGTGTCTAATCATTCTGGTGAACGATCAGAAAGAGAACAGAAACCTTCTGTGTGGTTTCTGACCGTTTTCGTGAACGATCAGAAAGGGACCAGATGGTCAGGTAGAAGACCCTGATCGGTCTCCGGACCGATCAGGCAGGAGCCTAATCGGTCAGGCTCTAGTCTGATCGGTCAGCTTGACCGATCAGGCCTCGAGCTTGATCGGTCAACTGACCGATCAGGGCATCTTGGCTTGGATCCAATAACTTTCTGTGTGGTCTCTGATTGTTCTGGTGAACGATCAGAAAGGGACCAGAAGGTCAGGTAGAAGACCCTGATCAGTCTCCGAACCGATCAGGGCATGCCTGGACTGATCACGCAGGAGCCTGATCGGTGAGGCTCTAGCCTGATCAGTCAGCTTGACCGATCAGGGCTCGAGCTTGATCGGTCAAGTGACCGATCAGGATTGGTCTTGGCTGACTTCCAAGAAGTTTGGTCTTCCTTGTGATCGGTCAGTGGACCGATCCTTGTTCTCTGATAGGTCAAGGTGATCGATCAGAGCTTCACTGGATCACTCAGGGTCTTGCCTGATCGATCAGGCCCTTCACTGATCGGTCTGGTGACCGATCAGTGTCTGATAACTTTAATTTGAATCGTTGTCAAACGTCTGATTTCGCTCTGATTTCTCTCTGATACCTGTTGATTTCTTTTTGATTTGCTGTGCTAATCCTCTGATGAGTGTGCAGGTAATACAGGGATGACACAAACCAAGAAGGAGGGTCAATTGGTGACTTTCGCTTCGGTCAGGTTTGTCTGTTTTCCATTCGTAGGATTCAACGGCTTCAGGCGCGGGCTGGCAACTGTCTGGCGGAGCTGGTGACTGACCTGAGGCTCGACTGAAGAGGTTTCAGTGGACTGAGCCCAGTAGAGGTCAGTGGGTCAGTGATGACGGAGCTGTGTTCAGTGGTTACAGATGCGCGGTGATGAGCAGAGGTTAAGAGAAGGCTGAAGAAGAAGAGATAGTAACTTTTGCAACTTGGAGAACTTTGAATCTGTTGAGACCGTTGCGAGTCGATCAGCAGGCAGACACAAAGAGCTGAAGGTTCTTGCATTGGTTGTGCTGTGCTGTGCTCGGTGAAGTGTTCTCTTCTTTGTGCTTTGCTCACGCTCTGTAAGATTCCTTAAGTCTCTGTGCTTAATCATATATTCTTGAGACTGTTGTAGAGAGGTTTCTCCACCGAGAAGGAGACTGTGTTATCCAGATTTCCGGGGCTTGATCTGCCGACAATCAAGGGATCGCCCACCTCACGGGCACGCCAAGGAGTAGGGGCAAGTTATCCCCGAACCATGTACATCTCTGAGTTAGCATCTGTTGTTCTTGTAACAACCTGGCCCGTCGACCCGACCCCTCGGCCCCTTGGGCGACCAAATTCAATTTTTGGCGGCCCAACAACCTGGCCCCTTTGGTCGTCAACCGTCAACCGTCGTTACTCACAAGAACTTCCTACCCCTGGCCAGTGGATTTTTGTCTTCCCCAGGATTCGAACTCTAGACCTCTAGGCTAAGTACTAGAGTTTATGAATCCTGGTAGCCAAGTGAGCGAATGGTAACATGATCCAATATCATGAGAGAATTCCTAAATCATACCTAAATATACAGGAATGGTAACATGATCCAATGACATAAGAGAATTCCTAACCATACCCAATTAGGAAATGGGATACAAGAGATCAGAAGAAATACCTGTCGCCTGAAGAAGTCCCATCGCGCCAAGTCCCAAACAACCACATCGAGAAAACTACTCCGAACAAATCCGACAAGACTCGTAAAACAAGTAGGCATCGCAAACTTGGCTCTGATACCAAAAATAAATTGGTATCAGATAGACACCATAAATCTACATGTCCTCAAGGTATCCAATAGCCTACGCTCTGATACCAAAAATTGTCACGCCCCGAGGAGCCGCCCGTCCGATACCGACCGGACTACCACTCCCTCGATCCGTCGGACAACTCAAAACCCTAACATCTACGATCACCTTGACCGATTGTACCACAACCTATAGGGCTGGAACAACCGTCTGTAGTAAATGAAAACGCCAACAAAAACAAAAACTGCGTACCGGTACGACTTACGACAAAGCACAATGCACAAAAGGCCACCATGGTTCACAAAAGTACAACCATATCAAAAATACCACAGCGGAATAGCAAATGAAAGTACAACTGAATGACAAATAAAAAGGGTACCAACAGGGACCACCGACATATACAGGACAACAAGAAATCGTCTCGACATACGTAGAGGGATAGGCTGCAGGGCACTCCAGTCGATCATCCTGAAATAAAAACAAGAAGCTAACGGGATGAGTCATAGAACTCAGCGGATATCTCATCATATATGCAGGATAGTCTAAGCTAGCAACAGTGTAACAGACTATCGAAATAACACGTATACAGGCAGTGGTAAGTACAACTGACAGAGGAAATAGGAAATACCATACCAATGTAGCAGAGTCGCCAAAACCAAACATAAGGGTCTCCTGTAAGTGCATGTCAATCATATGCAGCATCCAAGTAAAGCAAGCACAAGTAAGTGCAAAATATACGTATACACAAGGTGCTATGACATGGTCACCCCTACCGTCGGTCAGACATCGTCACCTATGTACAGGAGGAAGCTGAGCGGAGGCCACCCTCCGACGTAGGGCTGTGACTGCCGTCCATACTCTGCCATCACTACTCCTGAGTGATCGAGTAGACGGAATGCTGCCGATGTAATACCCCTACTCCATGCCCTATCCGGGGGACATCTCAGTCTATCCCAGGCCATCTCTATCTGAGTGTTACCCCAACCCCATGTATATAAATGGGAGAGAGACCTCTCCCTCTCATCTCCTGATATATAGACTACTCAAGGAGGGACCTCTGCCTGCTATCACACTCTGATTCACTAACCCATGAGTGCATGAGCGAAGCAGCACAGAACACGCTACCCATACTCCGTCAACCACTAACCCATGAGTGGACGTATGGATAGGTCAGTATAACTGTCGATCTGACGCACCTACAATGGGGGGTCCCTGATCGATAGTGATGCACAGTACACGATGATGCATGACTCTGGTCAAACAACATCCACTATCTAGTCCACCTATATCAACATGATATGCAAGGATCATAGATAATGCACCAGAGCCTAAGGCCTAAAGGTATAGGTATCACATGCCAGGTCTAGCATATACAGTATCAGCAAGGCAAATAGAGGAGTTATATCACAATCTATTACTCTATTGCTAAACAAACCATATCAAACATATATCTATGACTAATCTAAAAGAAGAGTCAGAGATATCCGCATCCGATGTAGGAATCCAAAAGTGAAGAGAACCCCGTCTGAGATAATATCCGCCGCAAGTGGAATCCAAATAGCCGAGTCAATGACCTGTATCACAACATATAATTTTAGCTATCAAAACCAATATTAATTGACTAAAACAAACTAATCCACCATACTAGGATCAATCCCAATTACTCCATGTATAGGACTTAGGTTCAACCTAAGTTTAGCCTCATCCTAATCACAACTCCAACACAAGATGTAATAAACCAAAACCCAACTAACTAGTCACAATAGCCTCCACAACTCAAGAACCGAAACAACAGATCCAAGAACAAACTGCACACCCACCATTCCAATCCAGATCAGAAATCCCAAACGGAATCATGGGGAAAAGCTCGGAATCAAACATCCAAAACTTCACAAACCGATCACACACACCATTTCGAATCCAAAAGCTACAACTTCTCAAACACAGCCAGCCTATCCCAATAACACACGCAGAATCAAAGAACTATAGATTCATTCAGAATTTGGCTTCAACACCATATACAAAACACAAAGCTCGCAGTGGAGAAAGAAATCCATCAGAACATCCATCACCACAATTCAATCTCCTACACAGATTCATCCAGGATCAACCACAGTCGTGCTATTGATCAACCCCAATCCCCTACTGTGCCACACGGCAGAAACATCACAGAGTCAAATGAACTAAGCTAAAAAAATGAATCCAAAACAGAATTCATTCTAAGATCTATTCATATCCAAAACCAAACCATTTACTAATCAATCACAGCATAGACTATGATACGATCCAAGAACTGTAAGAACCATAGAATCAGCTCGATCAAATTCAAGTCTGTTTAAAAATACAAAAGAAACAATGCGAAAACATCTACTCAATAGAGCTAATCCAAGCACAGAACATCTCCGATCAAAGACCTGCATACATATGGTAGTTCTTACCAAGATTCGCACTGGTTTTTAAATCGCCCAGATCCTCTTCACCTCGGCTCCACCACAAGCAAAAACTTAATCGAGTGTGTGACCCTGAGCCCATATCTGAGTTACGCCTTGCTCCAAACCCTAGATCTGCGCCAGGATCGCGAAACCCTTTCAGATCGCCCAAATAACCATCCCCTTCTCGCACCATGAGACCTAGATTGGGAGAGGAATCCCTTACCTCCGTCCTACGCTCGGCGTTGGAACTCCTCAATGATGAGCACGGAGGTTTGCCAGCGCTGAGGATGAAAGCCGAAGGGAAGAAGAAGAAGAAGAAGAAGAGGAGAGGAAGAGTCGGCGTCGGCTTTTTGAGATCCCGATTTGCCACAGCAAGGAGGATAAAAGGGGTTTTAAGTGATTGGGGTTTTTGCAAATAACCCCTCCGATTTTGGCATATCCGACGCAGACCCCTAAGTTTAGACAACTTTGCATTCTGGTCCCTCAAATTTTTAGTATTTTAATATTCTCCCCCATTAACAAAAATTTGATCCCCAAATTTTGTTATTTAGGTATGCCAAGTACGATCGTACAGTAATAAAATTACTGAACGATTCCTCACACGTACCTCAATCAAACAAGTGGGGGTAGTGAGCTCGGATAATATCCTCGAGCTCCCAGATCGTCTCGGCATCTGAATGGTGTTGTCATCCGACTTTAACTAATCGGATTGCCTTGTCCTGCAACTGACGCTCCTGGAAACCCAAAATCCATACAAATACCTCCTCATAAGCACTGTCAGACTGAAGCGGAACAGGCACCTCGGATAATATTAGTGTGGAATCTGGCACATGACCTCTCAGCATGGATACATGCATCACGTCGTGGACTCCGATCAAAGACGGTAGAAGTACTAGGCGATATGCTACAGCTCCAATCCTTTACAGGATTTGGAACAGACCAATATACCATGGAGCTAGCTTACCTCTGAGACAAAAACGTTTCACCCCTTTCTTGGGTGAAACTCGAAGGAAAACATGATCACCCACAGCAAACTCTATGGGTCTGTGCCTCCGGTCAGCATAGCTTTTCCGGCGATCTTGCGCTACTAATAATCTCCGTCTGACAGTCCGTACTAACTCTGCCTCGTGCTGAACTCTCTGGGGTCCCAGCAGCTGAGTCTCACTTACCTCATCCCAGAGGGTGGGTGTCCTGCATGCCCTACCGTACAACACCTCAAACGGTGCCATCTGTATCGCCGAATGAAAGCCGTTGTTGTAGGTGAACACCACCAAGTGCAAATGGTCCTCCTAACTGCTCCCAAGTCCATCACACACGAGCGCAGCAAGTCCACCACAGTCTGGATAGTACGCTCTGACTGTCCGTCTATCTGGGGATGAAACGCTGTGCTGAGACGAAGCTCTGTACCCATAACTCTGTAACGCCCGCTTTTTTTTTCTTTTCATAAAGCGGCGTTACGTTAACATACTTAGGGCATGTAGACATCATAATGCAGCGGAAATGTAACGCCCGCTTTTTTTTTTCCTAAGCGGCGTTACGCTAACATACTTAAGGCATGTAACATCATACTGCAGCGGAATAACTTAAGCCTTACATATACATGCCCCTACTACCATCCCTAATATAATGACATGGAACTTAACATATGAACGTCATGCTTAACATCATATCATAACATGCTTAACATCATACCATCAGGTTCATATCATATCATACTTGACATCTTATCATAAAGTTCCATAAGTCACTATTCGAGCATATAGGTAGCAAAAATAAAGTTCTTAGCATAAACGGTTAACACATTCGATTTCATGGGCCAAGTCACCATCACACACATATTTCAGGCCCTCCTGCTGCTTCCTCGTTATCCCCGTGAATGATCTGCGGTATAAGAAAATAAGACTATAAGCACACAGGGTTAGTAAGACTCTTTCCTACTCACAAAACCATTCATCATTCATCATTCATCATCTCATAATGAGCACATAAAACATTAACATACTTGGTGCTCTACTTTGAACATAACATCTTACATCACTTATCGTATACATAGCATGGCATGAACATAAACATAGTAGACATTCTAAGCATGGCATAACTCATAAACATAGTAGACATTCTAAGCATGGCATAAATCATAAACATAGTAGCATGACATCTTTCATGGCATAAATCATAAACACAGTAGCATGGCATCTTTCATGGCATAAATCATAAACATAGTAGCATGGCATCATACCTATCATAGCATAT
Organism: Boesenbergia rotunda; assembly: GCA_024364735.1. NCBI lineage: Eukaryota > Viridiplantae > Streptophyta > Magnoliopsida > Zingiberales > Zingiberaceae > Boesenbergia > Boesenbergia rotunda. The sequence continues at coordinate 302,478 of JAGFNQ010007040.1, read as the reverse complement.
GAACATCTTCCTAACATAATCATGGCATAGATCATTCATTCTCATGCATACTTCTTAACATGAAACGTAAGCATATCATCTTATCAACATAGCATAATGCATAACATGAATGGATGCATGAGTGGAATGCATATACATAAGGATGCTTAACTTTTAAAACATACTTTTAAATATGCTTAAACATCATCATCATAACATTTGGGGTCCCCGGCTTGTACCACATACATACATCATAGCGCGCATCCCTAGTAAATCCGAGGTAGCTAGCCCCGACCTACTAGGGTAAGGACAGCATAATCGGTAGTCCCCGAACCGAGGCGCTTCTTAAGGAGCCCATCCCTGTTGCACAGCTCCGGTAGTGCCAGAACCGTGGACAGCTGCGGTAGTCCATAACTGGGGCGTTCTTAAGGTGCCCATCCCTTGGACCCATACTTCGGTCCGGTACAAGCCCATACATAAAGTAAAATACTTTTCATGTTTCATCATTCATAAGACATTCATGGCATACTTATCATAGCATAACTTGTTACGGCTCGGCCCGTCTACCGGCCCATTTACCGGTCCTCTCGACCGTCGTACTGTCGACCATCGACCGTGCCGTTTAGCATATTTATGCCTTAAAGGCATAAGCATCATCTTTCATTCATCATAATTGTCATTCATCATTTTCATTCTTAGACATGGTGTATGTACACATCATTCATAGAGCATGGCATACATTCGTATACATGGCATATCATTCATAACATGGCATATCATTCATACCCATGGCATATCATTCATAAACATGACATAACATTCGTAAACATGGCATATCATTCATAACATGGCATATCATTCATAAACATGGCATATCATGCATAACCATGGCATATCATTCATAATCATGGCATATCATTCGTAAACATGGCATATCATTCATAACATGGCATATCATTCATAACATAGCATATCATTCATAAACATGGCATATCATGCATAACCATGGCATATCATTCATAAACATGGCATATCATTCGTAAACATGACATATCATTCATAACATGGCATATCATTCATAAACATGGCATATCATGCATAACCATGGCATATCATTCCTAAACATGACATATCATTCGTAAACATGGCATATCATTCATAACATAGCATATCATTCATAAACATAAATCACATCTTACCATAGGGCCATTGGGACCCTTACTTGAAATAAATCTTAACTTTTACCCTATTAACCCTTATATGGCCGAAACTTGTGGAGTCCCATGGCCATGTGAAAATTCACACAATCACCATCCATCATCCTTATATCATGGCAACACATAAACATAAGTTGAAGTTAAAGACTCAACCCTAACCCTTGGGTCCTTGGGGTTGGCCGAACCATATGGGGCCTCTAGGGTACCCCAAAAATTCCCAAAAATTATACTTAACCTCTACACATCATAAGGGAACATTAAATAGCATTATCATGATTTTTATCATAATTATAGACCTTTAACACATGCTGGCCGAAACCCTTAAACTCAGGGTCCTCAGTTTTGTTTCTTTCATGTTGGCCGAAACCCTAGGTGTCCTAGGGTACTCCAAAAATTCCCAAAAATTATACTTAACTTCTAAACATCATAAGGGAACATCAAATAACATTATCATGATTTTTAACATATTTATAGACATTTAAATCATGGTGGCCAAAACCCATAAACATAGGGACCTTGGTTTTGCCCCTTCCATGTTGGCCGAAACCCTAGAGTGTCCTAGGATACTCCAAAAATTCCCAAAAATTATACTTAACTTCTAAACATCATAAGGGAATATTAAATAATATTATCATGATTTTTAACATATTTCTAGACATTTAAAACATAGTGGCCGAAACCCTTGAACTTAAGGTTCTGGGTTTTGCTTCTTTCATGTTGGCCGAGACCCTAGGGTGTCCTAGAGTACTCCAAAAATTCTCAAAAATTACACTTAACTTCTAATCATCCTAAGGGAACACTAAATAATATTATCATGATTTTTAGCATAATTATGGACCTTTAAAACATGCTGGCCGAAACCTTTGAACATAGGAACCTTGATTTTGTTTCCCTTCAACATTAAATCCGAAAACTAACCCATATATCATGCCAAAAATCACGGAAATCATAGGTAACTATTATACCACAGGTGAGGGAGTCTTACCTTAGATTTCTTGATTTTTCGAACCTTGAAAGAGGAGAAGGAAGAGGACTTGGTATCTCTTGACCACAACTAGTCCTTGTCACCTTGTAGGAACTTTAGATCTTGAGAGATGAGACCCCTTGTGGAGTTTTCTCCAAGGAACTCCTCCCTTTGTGCTCAGCAAGAATGAGGGATGAAGAGGAGAGGTAATGCAATTGATTGAGAGAAGAAGTAACTCCCAAAACTCCTCTCATTATAACCCATCAAGGAGGCAAATGAAGAGCCTCTCCATGACCCTTCACCTCCTTTTACCTCTTAACCAACCTCCACTTCAATTACTCATAAGAATTCCTTGCTAGGTGAGTTGGTTAAAGCATTCTTGGTTGTATAAGAGGTCCAAGGTTCAATCCTTGGCTCATGCACATTTATTTTTATTTTGATTTTCATTTCATTTATTTTATTACTTTATTTTCTTAAATTCCGAAAATCCCCCCTAAAATTACCCATAATTGTACTAATATTCCTAAATAAAATTTTTTTATGTTTATATTAATTTTACCTAATTAATACCCATTTTTTTGGGCCCATTTAAAGCCCATTAGTACCAAATTCCTCAATTTAGATGGGAACGTTAGGCTAATACTTTCCCATAATCATGTTAATGTGCCCAAATAAATTCATATTTATATTTATACTAATTCCTCCTAAAAATCCACCTATAATCATGGTACTAGGAAGCCCATATAAGGCCCATTAGCACTTAGTTTCCTCAATTTAAATGAGAAAATATGGATTTCCTAGGCCAATGTTCGTTTTAATGCCTCTAGGTCCTTCGGAAAATTATCTAGACATGCTCAATATTTTCAGAAAATATTAAGAGAATTTTTCGGGTCGTTACAATCCCCCATACCTCTTGAAAGTTCGTCCTCAAACTTAGAATAATTCCGGGTACTTGCGTCTCATCTCGTCCTCGCGTTCCCAGGTAGCTTCCTCGAATCATTGACTTTGCCATAGGACCTTGACTAAAGGTACCTCCTTGTTCCTTAGCTTTTGTCCATTAGTTATGCAACTCTTAGATCAAAATTGCTACATCTTTAGGATTTCTACGTACCATAATAACTGCTTCTACTCTTCGTGCTATCATATCATTCTATTCATTATGCTACATTTCTACACTTAGGTACTTCTAATAGATAACTATGATTTACTCTCAAACATCTTTTTTCCTAGCTCTAATTGTTTATCACTGTTTCTATTACTTATTGTCAAAATTTTGTGTACTCTTAAGTTATACACGAAAGAGTATAATTTAACGTATTCCTGGTTAATTTGCTACTTTAAACAAGACTCTAACTTTCACTTACTATGCACAAATTATCATCTATGCCCCAACTTATTACTCCGAAGCTCTTCTCAAATGGGACTGATTTCCAAGTCTCTGCTTCTCACATACATCTTTTATCTGTATTAAACTAAACGAAAATTACGATTAGTATTATATGATTCTCTTTTATTAGCACACGACAAGAATTCTGATTATATTTCACTTACTATTAAATTATATTAAATATTCATTGCCTAACTCTACCCATCAGAATCTAAAAGAAAATACCACTTACACTTGTAAGAAAGATGATTTGAAGTATTCATTTCATTGTTTTCGCTCAATCCAAATTACTTTACTGTCCATTCTTTACTGTTCTCATGAACTGTTACTATCATAATTTAACCACATATTATACTAAACTTCTAACTTTCTGTTATATCTTTCCATAGTCTTCTTTCACGTATCCAAATACCTTTTTCTCATTTATCAGCCATACTTTCTCCAAAATCCATACCTTATTAGATCGTTTCACCTAGTAGGTTTGCTTGAAAGGAAGTTCTTACTACATTCTTGCCTCTGATAACACTAACCTCTAGTTCCCTCATATAGAGTTATAGCTAATTCGCTGATCTCTATCACGCCTTCTTTTGCATATCTAGTTCTTACTCTCTTTCTTTCCTGTATCAAGAATATTACCCTATGGCTACTACTATATATATATCTGCTTAAAAAATTTAAATAACTTAACGCATTAATCTATTCCTAATAGATATACATCTCTAAGTCCTCATTTCATATCCACTACAATCTCTTAGAATACCTATACCAAATATTCTACTCCCTTAATACTACAGTTAATAAGTCTCCCCTAATAAAGCACCATCCTTTCTTCACTTCTATGCTCATCACTAAATATTAGCATACACCTTTTATCAGTAGTACCAACTTGCTTTGGTCCACCACTTTTCATAATTCCAAACAGTCATAACACTCATGCAGATAATGTTCTCATTACTTTACACATTTCTCCTCTCACATCTACTTGCTCTACTTTTCCGATTTACTCCGTTTTGCCACCACTCAATCACTTACTATACTTATTCCACCTGACTGCAGCGACATAAGTTAAATCTCTATGGATCACCCTCGCTCTCTAACACTCACATATAAAATACAAGTAAGGCTACTATAAGTGATTGCTATTCCTACCCATATATCAATCTCACAAGTATTTGGTTTCATACAAAAAAAATTTAAAGTAAAGTATTGTTCATAGTTACATATCAAGTACTTTTCATCCTAACCATCGTTAATACTTGCATATCCTAAAAGTACTTGCTATCCTAAAATATATCCTTCATACTTGCATATTCCAGAATCATAAAATATCATCCAAACTTACATATTCTTGAATCATAAGGTATCATCCATACTTGCATATTCTAAAATCATAAGGCATCGTCCATACTTGCATATTCTAAAATCATAAGGTATCATCCATACTTGCATATTCTAAAATCATAAGGTATCATCCATACTTACATTTTCTAGAATCCTAAAATATCATCCATACTTACATATTCTTGAATCATAAAAGAACATTATAAAAGAACATAAGGTATACATAGAGGTACTTACTTGGAAGCTGCAGGAAGGAGGCTTGATGTGTGTGTAGTGAGATGGTAACGGCTCTGATACCAACCTGTAATGCCCGCTTTTTTTTTTCCTAAGCGGCGTTACGCTAACATACTTAAGGCATGTAACATCATACTGCAGCGGAATAACTTAAGCCTTACATATACATGCCCCTACTACCATCCCTAATATAATGACATGGAACTTAACATATGAACGTCATGCTTAACATCATATCATAACATGCTTAACATCATACCATCAGGTTCATATCATATCATACTTGACATCTTATCATAAAGTTCCATAAGTCACTATTCGAGCATATAGGTAGCAAAAATAAAGTTCTTAGCATAAACGGTTAACACATTCGATTTCATGGGCCAAGTCACCATCACACACATATTTCAGGCCCTCCTGTTGCTTCCTCGTTATCCCCTTGAATGATCTGCGGTATAAGAAAATAAGACTATAAGCACACAGGCTTAGTAAGACTCTTTCCTACTCACAAAACCATTCATCATTCATCATTCATCATCTCATAATGAGCACATAAAACATTAACATACTTGGTGCTCTACTTTGAACATAACATCTTACATCACTTATCGTATACATAGCATGACATGAACATAAACATAGTAGACATTCTAAGCATGGCATAACTCATAAACATAGTAGACATTCTAAGCATGGCATAATTCATGGCATAAATCATAAACATAGTAGCATGGCATCTTTCATGGCATAAATCATAAACACAGTAGCATAGCATCTTTCATGGCATAAATCATAAACATAGTAGCATGACATCTTTCATGGCATAAATCATAAACATAGTAGCATGGCATCATACCTATCATAGCATATGAACATCTTCCTAACATAATCATGGCATAGATCATTCATTCTCATGCATACTTCTTAACATGAAACGTAAGCATATCATCTTATCAACATAGCATAATGCATAACATGAATGGATGCATGAGTGGAATGCATATACATAAGGATGCTTAACTTTTAAAACATACTTTTAAATATGCTTAAACATCATCATCATAACATTTGGGGTCCCCGGCTTGTACCACATACATACATCATAGCGCGCATCCCTAGTAAATCCGAGGTAGCTAGCCCCGACCTACTAGGGTAAGGACAGCATAATCGGTAGTCCCCGAACTGAGGCGCTTCTTAAGGAGCCCATCCCTGTTGCACAACTCCGGTAGTGCCAGAACCGTGGACAGCTGCGGTAGTCCATAACCGGGGCGTTCTTAAGGTGCCTATCCCTTGGACCCATACTTCGGTCCGGTACAAGCCCATACATAAAGTAAAATACTTTTCATGTTTCATCATTCATAAGACATTCATGGCATACTTATCATAGCATAACTTGTTACGGCTCGGCCCGTCTACCGGCCCATTTACCGGTCCTCTCGACTGTCGTACCGTCGACCATCGACCATGTCGTTTAGCATATTTATGCCTTAAAGGCATAGGCATCATCTTTCATTCATCATAATTGCCATTCATCATTTTCATTCTTAGACATGGTGTATGTACACATCATTCATAGAGCATGGCATACATTCGTATACATGGCATATCATTCATAACATGGCATATCATTCATACCCATGGCATATCATTCATAAACATGACATAACATTCGTAAACATGGCATATCATTCATAACATGGCATATCATTCATAAACATGGCATATCATGCATAACCATGGCATATCATTCATAATCATGGCATATCATTCGTAAACATGGCATATCATTCATAACATGGCATATCATTCATAACATAGCATATCATTCATAAACATGGCATATCATGCATAACCATGGCATATCATTCATAAACATGGCATATCATTCGTAAACATGGCATATCATTCATAAACATGGCATATCATGCATAACCATGGCATATCATTCTTAAACATGGCATATCATTCGTAAACATGGCATATCATTCATAACATAGCATATCATTCATAAACATAAATCACATCTTACCATAGGGCCATTGGGACCCTTACTTGAAATAAATCTTAACTTTTACCCTATTAACCCTTATATGGCTGAAACTTGTGGAGTCCCATGGCCATGTGAAAATTCACACAATCACCATCCATCATCCTTATATCATGGCAACACATAAACATAAGTTGAAGTTAAAGACTCAACCCTAACCCTTGGGTCCTTGGAGTTGGCCGAACCATATGGGGCCTCTAGGGTACCCCAAAAATTCCCAAAAATTATACTTAACCTCTACACATCATAAGGGAACATTAAATAGCATTATCATGATTTTTATAATAATTATAGACCTTTAACACATGCTGGCCGAAACCCTTAAACTCAGGGTCCTCAGTTTTGTTTCTTTCATGTTGGCCGAAACCCTGGGTGTCCTAGGGTACTCCAAAAATTCCAAAAAATTATACTTAACTTCTAAACATCATAAGGGAACATCAAATAACATTATCATGATTTTTAACATATTTATAGACATTTAAATCATGGTGGCCGAAACCCATAAACATAGGGACCTTGGTTTTGCCCCTTCCATGTTGGCCGAAACCCTAGAGTGTCCTAGGGTACTCCAAAAATTCCCAAAAATTATACTTAACTTCTAAACATCATAAGGGAACATTAAATAATATTATCATGATTTTTAACATATTTCTAGACATTTAAAACATAGTGGCCGAAACCCTTGAACTTAAGGTTCTGGGTTTTGCTTCTTTCATGTTGGCCGAGACCCTAGGGTGTCCTAGGGTACTCCAAAAATTCCCAAAAATTACACTTAACTTCTAAACATCATAAGGGAACATCAAATAACATTATCATGATTTTTAGCATAATTATGGACCTTTAAAACTTGATGGCCGAAACCTTTGAACATAGGAACCTTGATTTTGTTTCCCTTCAACATTAAATCCGAAAACTAACCCATATATCATGCCAAAAATCACGGAAATCATAGGTAACTATTATACCACAGGTGAGGGAGTCTTACCTTAGATTTCTTGATTTTTCGAACCTTGAAAGAGGAGAAGGAAGAGGACTTGGTATCTCTTGACCACAACTAGTCCTTGTCACCTTGTAGGAACTTTAGATCTTGAGAGATGAGACCCCTTGTGGAGTTTTCTCCAAGGAACTCCTCCCTTTGTGCTCGGAAAGAATGAGGGATGAAGAGGAGAGGTAATGCAATTGATTGAGAGAAGAAGTAACTCCCAAAACTCCTCTCATTATAACCCATCAAGGAGGCAAATGATGAGCCTCTCCATGACCCTTCACCTCCTTTTACCTCTTAACCAACCTCCACTTCAATTACTCATAAGAATTCCTTGCTAGGTGAGTTGGTTAAAGCATTCTTGGTTGTACAAGAGGTCCAAGGTTCAATCCTTGGCTCATGCACATTTATTTTTATTTTAATTTTCATTTCATTTATTTTATTACTTTATTTTCTTAAATTCCGAAAATCCCCCCTAAAATTACCCATAATTGTACTAATATTCCTAAATAAAATTCTTTTATATTTATATTAATTTTACCTAATTAATACCCATTTTTTTGGGCCCATTTAAAGCCCATTAGTACCAAATTCCTCAATTTAGATGGGAACGTTAGGCTAATACTTTCCCATAATCATGTTAATGTGCCCAAATAAATTCATATTTATATTTATACTAATTCCTCCTAAAAATCCACCTATAATCATGGTACTAGGAAGCCCATATAAGGCCCATTAGCACTTAGTTTCCTCAATTTAAATGAGAAAACATGGATTTCCTAGGCCAATGTTCGTATTAATGCCTCTAGGTCCTTCAGAAAATTATCTAGACATGCTCAATATTTTCAGAAAATATTAAGAGAATTTTCCGGGTCGTTACAGGAAACCTTTAACTTACACCTACATGCACTTACTACCATTCCTAGCATCATAACATGGGAACTTGGCATATTAACTTTATACTTAGCATCATATCATATTTAGCATCATGGCATACTTTAGCATCATGTCATACTGTAGCATCATGTCATAGAGTCACATTCAAGTACTTAGTAGTAAAGGTAAAGTTCTATCATAAGACGAGCAAACATATGGTCTCTTGGCCAAGTCACTATCACACACATGCTGTAATGCCCTCCTACTGCTTCCTTACTGTCCCCTTGCGTGATCTGCGGTATAAGGAAAATAAGACTATAAGCACACAGGCTTAGTAAGACTCTTTCCTACTCACTAAAACCATTCATCATCTAATCATGAGCACATAAGACATTAACATACTTAGTGCTTTACTTAGAACATAAACCTTTTCATCACTTAGCATACATTCGTCATGGCATGAACATAACTTAATCACATTCGTAGCATGGCATAAACATAACCATAAAAATATTTATGACATGGCATAATACTTGGCATAGACATCGACATCGTAAACATTCATAGCATGGCATAATACTTGGCATAGACATAAACATCATCAACATAACCTCATAAGCATTCTTAGTATGGACCTAAATAAAATCATGGCATCCTATCTTAGCACAAACCTACTTAAATCATGGCTTCAAAAATTAACATGGGCATAAATAAAATCGTGACATCCTAACTTACCATAACCAAATTACATCATGGCATCATAATTAAGCATGGACATAAATAAAATCATGGCATCCTAACTTAACATAAACATAATTAAATCATGGCATCCTAAACTAGCATAAACATAAATAAATCATGGCATCCTAAACTAGCATAAACATAAATAAAATCATGGCATTTTAACTTAGTATAAACATAAATAAATCATGACATCCTAAACTAACATAAACATAAATAAATCATGGCATCCTAAACTAGCATAAACATAAATAAAATCATGGCATTTTAACTTAGCATAAACATAAATAAATCATGGCATAAAACATACCTTGCATAAATTTTCTTTGCATAATATTCTTATCATAAATATAATACATAATATGGATGGATGCATGTGGCAATTGCATATATATATATAAGGATGCTTAATCTTTAAAAACATGCTTTTAAATACTTTAACATAATCATAACATTCATTGGGCCCTGGCTTGTACCACATTCATTCATCATATGCGCGCATCCCTAAGTAAATACGAGGTAGCTAATCTCGACCTACTAGGGTAAGGACAGCTTCATCGGTAGTCCCGAACCGTAAGGACAGCTTCATCGGTAGTCCCGAACCGTGGACAGCTTCATCGGTAGTCCAGAACCGTGGACCTTACTTAGGTCCGGTACAAGCCCATAAAATAAAATAAAATGCTTTCACATGCTTCTTCATGCATAACCATTCATAGCATATTCATTCATTCATCATACTTTCATCATACTTAACATCATCATTATGCCTTGAAGGCATGAACTTTAACTTCATTCATCATTTTCATTCTTAAACATGGCATATGTACACATCATTCATAAAGCATGGCATACATACAATTTATTCATAAACATGGCATACCTTCATATCATTCATAAGACATGGCATACATACATATTATTCATAAAACATGGCATACATACATATCATTCATAGATCATGGCACATGTCTTAAACATTTATGACCTAATCATATAATTCATGACATGTAAACTAATGGTTTGGTTAACATAAAAATTCTTCCATCTTACTTAAACATACCTCATAGTAACCTATACACAAGCATCTTGGTAGGTTTAACCCAACCCTAGCCCTAGGTTATGTCCTTGGCCGAAAGTCCCCAAGGAACCCTAGGTCCATGAACCTTCACATAACTTCCCAAACAACATCTCATACACATATACTAGGCCATAGGAACCCTTTGATTCCATACTTAAGGCCAACCCTAATCCTTTAGCCCTAATCTTACTCTTGGCCGAAACTTCAAGGCCATGGGGGTATGGAAAAATTCCATTAAGAACCCCAAATCAATTGTTAAATACCAACCATAACTTACCATAGGGTCATTGGGGCCCTTACTTGAAATAAGTCCTAACTTTCCACCCTATTAGGGTACGTGGCCGAAACCCATAGGGTCTCTAGGCCATGTGAAACATTCACATAAACACCCTCTATCTCCCTTATATCATGATAATACCTAAAACATATACTTGAGGTCTTAAACCCAACCTTACACATGGGTTATTGATGTTGGCCGAAACCCTAGGGTATTCTAAGGTACCGCAAAAATTCCCAAAATTTATATTTAATCTCTAAACATCATAAGGGAACATTAAACAACATTATAAAGATTTTTAGCATCATCTTTGCCCCTACACTTCTAGTGGCCGAAACCCATAGGAGATCCTAGGGTTCTTCGTTTGCTTTTCTTGTTTCTTTTAACATCAAATCCCAAAACCAACCAATAAATCATGCTAAAACATAAGGAACTATTATACCACAGGTGAGGGAGTCTTACCTTGGTTGATCTTGATTTTTAAACCTTAAAAGAGAAGGAAATTGTAAAATCTTTGGATACTTGAGCCCCCTTGTCCTTGTATCCTTGGAAAACCCTTAGATCTTGGAGATGAGACCTTCTTGTGGAGCTTTTCCAAGGGAGAACCCTTCCTTTGGTGTTCGGCTAGGATGAGGGGAGGAGGAGGAAGAAAATGCAAAGTGATGGAAGGAAAAAGGTAACTCCTAAACCCCCCTCTTTATAGCCCATTAAGGAGGTAAATGAAGAGTCTCTCCATGACCCTTCATCTTCTTCTAAGCCTTAACCAATATCCACTTCATTCTCTCATAACATTCCCTTGCTAGGTGAGTTGGTTAAAGCATACATGGTTGTACAAGAGGTCCAAGGTTCAATCCTTGGTAGATCCACAATTTTTTTCCACTTATTTTTATTTTATTTTCCTAGTATTTTCGAAAATCCCTCAAAAATTCCCCCATAATTATGTTAATATTTCTTATTAAAATCCCTTTATATTTATACTAATTTTCACCTAAAATCCACCAATAATTATGGTACTAAAAAGCCCATATAAGGCGCATTAGTGCCCTTTTTCCCAATTTAAATGAGAAAACATGGATTTTCTAGGCCAATGTTCGCATTAATATTTCTAGGTTCCTCAGAAAATTATCTAGACATGCTTAATATTTTAAAGAAATATTAAGAGAATTTTCTGGGTCGTTACAAGCTCTTTGCAAACTCCGCCAGAACCACGATGTAAAATGTGAATCTCTATCCAAGATAATACTCAAAGGAAACTCCATGCAATCTGACTATCTCCCGGCAATACAACTCTGCCAATCTATCAAGAGAATCTGCCCTCTGGATAGCTAAGAAGTGGGCAGATTTGGTTAGTCGGTCCACGACTACCCAAATCACATCATGACCTCTCCTGGTCCTCGGCAAACCCACAACGAAGTCTATGGTGATGTGCTCCCACTTCCACTCGGGAATGGGGATCCTCTGGAGGAGACCAGTAGGTCTCTAGTGCTCTGCCTTAACCTACTGATAGACGAGACATCTAGCAACCAAATTCGTGATGTCCCTCTTCATGTCGTTCCACCAATAGGAACGTCTCAAATTACGATACATACGAGTGCTACCAGGATGAATAGCAAAATGTGATCGGTGGCCTCCTGCAGTAACTCCTCTAAGACAGGGTACGAATCGGGTACACACAACCTCCCTCGGAAGTACAGAACACCCTCCTCATCACGTGTAAAATCCGACTGCTCTTCTGAAATCGCCTGACCGCCCAAAAACTGAATGTGCTGGTCACTGGCCTGAGCCTCTCTGATCCTCGTCCGAATCTTTGACTGAGCCATCAAATTCACTAGCAATCCTCTATCTATCTAAGACTGCTCCTCTAACCCCAGCTCAGAGAAACTCTGAATCAAATCTGTGACCATCACTCTAAGCATGCCAAAATAGCTTTGGACTTCCGACTAAGGGCGTCGACGATTACATTAGCTTTCCCAGGATGGTAGCTAATGGTGCAGTCATAATCCTTCAGCAACTCCATCTACCTCCTCTGTCGAAGATTCAGCTCTCGCTGAGTGAATAGATACTGAAGACTTCTGTGGTCTGTGAAGATCTCAAAAGTGATCTCATAAAGATGATGCCTCCAGATCTTCAGCGCATAAATGATAGCGGCCAACTCTAAATCGTGAACGGGGTAGTTCCTCCCATGCTCCTTCAGCTGCCAAGAAGCATAAGCAACCACCCGTCTATGTTGCATGAGTACCGCGCCTAGTCCTAGGAGAGATGCATCAGTATACATAGTGAAATCTGCCTATCCAGAAGGCAGTACTAGAACTGGCACAGATACCAACCTCCGCTTTAGCTCCTGAAAGCTGGTCTCGCAGGCTTCAGTCCATACAACTTCACGCCTTTCCTGGTCAGGCGTGTAAGTGGTGATGCGATGCTGGAGAACTTTCAACCAAGCATCGATAATAGCCAACCAAAACCCAGGAAACTGCACAAATTGGGTTAGTCAATCAACTATCACCCAATTCACATCAAACCCTCCCCGACAAGGACCTTAATACCTATTCCCATTTCCAACCATAAATAGGGATCGTCTAATATAGCCCAGCGGGTCCCTATGGTTCAACCTTCATCTACTAACCTACCAAACATCTATCCACAACATCCGCGATATCTTTCCCAATATCGGTCCACCAACGGAAATCCCTCAAGTATCTGTATCTTCGGTATTACCTGCAAAACACACAAGCCAGGAACGGTGAGCCTCACTTGCCTCTTAGGTGAGATAATCAAGGAAGCTCCTCTGTAAATAGGTTAGAAAATTTTCAAACCATAGAAAACTCTAGAACACTCTTTCAGGCATACGTCCAAAAATTCTCGAACTACGGAAACGTCCGAGAGCTAAGGCTACCACTATCATTAGTACGACCTAATGATGATAGGAAGCCCTAACGTCCATGTGCTAGAACTGTTGGACCTTGGATGGCTAGAGAGGGGGGTGTGAATAGCCAGACACAGAAATCTTTCTCGCTTCTTTGAACTTTTCTGCACTCAAGTTAGCAACAGAAGAAAACACGCAGGAAGAACAAAGACAGAAAACAATACAAATGCTAACTCAAAGATGTACAAGGTTCGGGGATAACTTGCCCCTACTCATTGGCGTGCCCATGAGGTGGGCGATCCCTTGATCATGGCAGATCAAGCCCCGAAAATCCAGATAATCAGAACCTCCTTCTCGGTGGAGAAACCTCTCCATAATAGTCTCAAGATGATATGAAAATAAGCACAGAGACAATGAAAACACTTACAGAGTGTGAGCACAAAGAACGCACAGAAGGAAACATTTCACCGAGCTCAACCCAGCACAACTCTCACGCAAGAACCCTCAGCTCTTCGTGTCTGCATGTTGATCGACTCGCAAAGCGCTCCTCTACTTCCAAATGCTCATGTTGCAGAGATTCAAAGGATGCTCAAGAGTTTTCAGTGTTAGCAATCGTTGCTCTCTCCTTCTGCGCCAGCCTTCTTTTAATCTCAGCTCATCAGCAGGTCACCACCAGGCACGTCTGCTCACCAGTGCGTCTGTAACAACCTCCGCCACCAACCCACTGACCTCGTTCAGTCCACTGAACCCTCTTCAGCCGAGCTTCAGGTCAGTCGTCAGCTTCGCCAGCCAGTTCCCAGCCCGCGCCAGAAGTCGTTGAAACCTACAAAGGGAAACGGACAAACCTGACCGAAGAGAAAGTCGCCACTCTTGGTTTGAGTCATCCCTGTCTCACTTGCACACTCAGCAGATGCTTAGCACAGCAAATCAAAAGTAAATCAGTAAGGTATCAGACAAATCAGAGGTGATCAGAGTGAAATCAGAAATCTGACAACGGATTCGAAATAAAGTTATCAGACACTGATCGGTCACTTGACCGATCAGTGAAGACCCTGATCGATCAGGTCACCTCCTGATCGATCCAGTGACTATGTGATCGGTTACACTGACCGATCAGGGATCGTGGATCGGTCACCGGACCTATCCACCAGCTTGCTGGAGTTTTTTCCAACTCCCTACAAGCTCCTAACCTGATCGGTCACAGTGACCAATCAGGTCACCTCTGGACCGATCAAGACCCATCCTGATCGGTCCAGGAGGGCCTTGACCGGTCACACTGATCGATCAAGGTTTTCTCCAAAGGCTACTGATCTCTTCTCTGATCGTTCACCAGAACGATCAGAAGCCAAACAAAAACCACACAGAATGTTTCTGTTCTCTCCATGATTGTTCACCAGAACGATTAGAAGTCAAACAGAAACATTCTGTTCTCTTTCTGATTGTTCGCCAGAATGATCAGACACCCTGGATCGGTCATCAGACCGATCCACAACCAGGAGTTAGTGCCAACTCCCTGATCAGTCTCCAAACCGATCCAGCTCTGACCAATTCAACCCTAAGTCCAGAGAACATGCTTCCTAGCCTTCTCTGACTCATTCTGGTCCCGGAAAAAGAGCACACGTGCCCTCTCCGACCAGTACTGTCACGCCCCGAGACCCTGGAGCCGCTGATCCAATAGAAAATCGGACAGCACATCCCCTGTCCGGCGGACAATTTACACATACACATAGATACAAATAGCACAACCACGCAGTTAAATGGCCTCAGGCCTCAAATCCATGTAGAAACAACGGATATATGACTATAACCATCGTAAAACCAAAGTACGAACTCACCTGAGCTGCCAGGGGGCAGGAACAAAGCTAAAACCCCACGAAGTCCAACATAGGACTCAAAAGTACAATTCCATCGAATAAAACATAAATACATGTCCAAAACATGGTAACGGAAGCAAAGTACATAATACAGGGTCCATAACCATAAATCAACCTAAAATAAAACGAAGCAGAGCTCCTCTTGAGCTGGGGACTGGCGGCTAGGGCTCTCCTGGCAGACATCAACCTGAAATTAAGGAAAATAACCAACGATGTGAGTCCAAAGGAACTCTGCGGATACCCAGAATAGATATGCATAGAAAGTTATACTAACAATAAGAGTTCCGCTAATACAGTCTCATATCAACAATAGGGAAAGGCTAGTACTGAAAATACTGAGGTAGATACATACCAAAATCCATCTAACCTGAAAAGAGGGTAATAAATACCTATGGAACACCAATAGACATATAATCTCAGATAACAAGTCTCCAGTATATGCATGTCAAACAAGTGCAGAAATCAAGTGCAGCAAACAATGCACGATGCAAAATATGCACATGGTGCAATGACATGTGTCACCCCTGACGCCAGTCAGATCATCGTACACCTATCATAGGCGATGTCTGAGAGGGTAGAGCTATGACAACTGTACGCACCCTACTATCACTGCTCCTGAGTGACCGGGTGGACAGGATGCTGGCGGAGACTACGCTCCTACCCCAAGTAATGGGGGAGTCTAGCTCTCATCTCCTCGTGGATCAGTACGAGAAGGGATCCCTGGCTGCAACCACGCCCTGACCCACCCTCCAAATAGTGGCCGAACGGAGCAATACAGGGCAAATGCACACATCCTACGGTATCCACTAACCCATGAGTGGCCGTGTTCGCATATCGTGTACCGGAAGACGATAGGCTCAACCACAAGGGAGTCACTGATCGCCGGCATGCAATAATGCAAAGATGGTGTATGATAGGTACACATACCTCCCTCACTAAGTCCTCAGTATACAGGAAATACAGGTAACCTACAAGGTATACTGGCCGGAAACTACTGATCCCTCAATGTCAAATGCAAGAGATACATCACGATATCTAAGCATACATATAGATATGACAATACTTGAGACTGTATGGAACTAACAGCATAATAACTCAGGGGTAAACAACAAGTATCCAGAACAAGCATAATATACAAGGATAGCGTATAATCTTACTGTTATCTATAACCGTCTATGCATAACAACATGACAATATCAGCAAAGATAAGTCAAAAGGTACCCGCCTCCAAGGTGTAGAAGTCCGTATCAAATGAGATAGAACCACCCGCCAATAATCCAATCAAGCTCCTATATCATGGATGTATTTAATTAGCTATTTGCAGAAAAATGATTAGCTAATTATTCCCTAAACTAAACTAGGGTTTAACCTAATGGTTCCCTTTCCATTTAGTTATCTCTAATTAAATGAAAGGTTCCTAATTATCCCCTTTCATAAATTTCAATCGATCACGGCTCGGTTTAATATAATATCATATTCTATATTAAACCCACCATTTGTTCTAATTTAATGTATCCACACAATTAGATTAGATCAGGTTTCACCTCCTACTCTATCTCCCTCCCGTGACCTCTAGGTAACGTGGAAGAAACAAACCTCTGATCGATTCATACACACCAACCTACTGATCAAGAACCAAACAACATAGATCCAAATCCATCAGTCTAATTCAAATTCACAGAGCTTACCTTAAGAAACTCACAGCAGGGATCTTCTACTGCTCCACCACAGCAATGTTCCAATCAACCGGAATCTTACAGAACATCTCCTACACACGAATTGGAGCTCAAAGTGAGGAAACCCACATCAGACGAAACCTAAGAGATTGTAGAAGGCATCCATGGCATTCTGTTCAATTTCTATTCCAAACCACGCATACAACTCAAACCAAAACCTAGCTCCTTATCCAGGAAAGGAACCTTACCAGAATCCTAGTTCTCTGACTCAATCTCACTACTCAAATCCGGCCAACACGCCTTTGGAGACCCTAGTAGGAGATTGCGATTGGAAGAAAGGAACTAGGGCTAGCTGACTTGCGGCGATCCCAAATGTGGAAGAGCCAAGCTCATTGAGATCCCTACCCAATCCAAGTGACGGTCGTCGTTGGATGTAGGGAGATCAGCCTTGATGAAGTCACATGAGCGCTACTCCGACGCTGATTGGATTCTGACGATGTTGTTCGCCAGAGGTGTGGAAGTCGTCGGCTCTCGATCGGGAAGGCGAGGCTAGGGCACGCGGGCGAGGGAGAAGAGAAGAGTGAGGCGCTCGGGCGTGAGTGGTCGACCGAATGGGATTAGGTTAAGGTATATAAGAGAGGGACATTTTACACTTTAGTCCAACAAATTTCAGTCTAATTGCAAGACCACCCCTAGGGTTTAAGGTTATGTACTCATTAACCCTTGTAACTATTAGTTCTAATACATTTTGATCCCTAAGTTTGTGTCCGAGGACTCGGAAACCCCGGAACCTATCTGGTAACCCTCTGGAAATTTTCGGGACCTAGTCAAAAGTGTCGGCTTTAACATCCTTCCCCACTAACAAAAATTTGGTCCCCAAATTTCGTTTATTACCCACAGCAAATACTAACAACATATAGATAGCATAATGCTGAACGAAATCTAACCATACATACCTCCAGTAATTAGGTGAGCATAACGAGCTCTGATCGTATCCTCGAGCTCCCATGTAGCCTCCTCATCAGAGTGATGCTGTCATTCGACCCTAACCAACCGGATGGTCTTGTTCCGCAACTGACGCTCTTTGTAGCCCAGAATCCGTGTCGGAACCTCCTCATACGTCGTATCCGGCTGCAGGGAAACAGATACGTCCGACAGCACATGCGTAGGGTCTGGTACATACCGTCTCAGCATCGATACATGAAATACATCGTGCACTCCAGACAGGGAAGGTGGTAGTGCCAGACGGTAAGCTACTGCTCCAATCCTCTCCAAAATCTGGAAAGGGCCAATATATCGCGGAGCAAGCTTACCTCGAAGACCGAATCTCTTCACCCCTTTCGTGGGTGAAACACGAAGGAACACATGGTTGCTAATGGAGAAACTCCAGAGGTCTCCGTCTCCGATCCGCATAACTCTTCTGTCGATCCTGTGCCTTGGACATCCGTCGTCTAATAGTACGGACCAACTCTGCCTCAAGCTGTGCTCTCTGGGGTCCTATCAACTGGGACTCCCCAACCTCCTCCCAGAGGGTGGGTGTCCGACAAGGCATACTATACAATGCCTCATACGGTGTCATTTGTATAGCCGCATGATAGCTGTTGTTGTAGGCAAACTCAACCAAGTGTAGATGATCCTCCCAGCTGCCTCCGAAATCCACAACACAAGCTCTCAATAGGTCCTCTAGAGTCTGAATAGTCCGCTCTGACTGCCCGTCGGTCTGCGGATGGAAAAGCTGTACTGAACCTCAACTTGATACCCATGGCCCGCTGTAGACTCTGCCAAAAACGTGATGTGAAGCGAGGGTCTCGGTCTGATATAATACTCATCGGAACACCATGCAACCGAACAATCTCTCTACAGTATAACTCTGCTAGTCTGTCCAAGGAGTCCGTCCTCCGAATGGCCAAAAAGTGTGCGGATTTGGTTAATCGATCAACGATCACCCAAATCGCATCGTGTCCTCGCTGAGTCCTCGGTAATCCTACCACGAAGTCCATCGTAATATGTTTCCATTTCCACTCGGGAATGGAAATCCTCTGAAGTAGTCCAGCAGGTCTCTGGTGCTCAGCCTTAACCAGCTGGCAAACTAGACATCTAGCTACAAAATCCGCGATGTCTTTCTTCATGCCGTTCCACCAGTAGGAACGCCTCAGGTCTCGGTACATACGTGTCCCGCCCGGGTGGATAGCAAATCGGGAGCGATGAGCCTCCTGAAGTAACTCCTCTCGGACCGGATGTGACTCGGGTACACATAGTCTCCCTCGGAAGTAGAGAGTACCCTCGTCATCTCTGGTGAACTCAGTCTGCTGTACTGAAGCTATCTGGCTGCCAAGGAACTGCAGGTGCTGATCGGTGGCCTGGGCCTCTCGAATCCTCGTCCGGATCGACGACTGAGCAACCATAGTCACAAGAATACCCTGTTCAGTCCGTCTCTGCTCCTCTAAGCCCAACTCTGAGAAACCCTGAACTAGCTCGGTAACTGATGCCCGGAGGCAGGCCAAAGTCCCTCTGGACTTCCTGCTCAATGCGTCCGCCACAACATTAGCTTTCCCTGGATGGTAGCTAATGGTGCAATCATAATCCTTAAGGAACTCCATCCATCTCCTCTGCCGGAGATTGAGTTCCTTCTGCGTAAATAGGTATTTGAGACTCTTATGATCAGTGAAAATCTCAAAAGTAATACCGTACAGGTGGTGCCTCCAAATCCGCAAAGCAAAGATGATGGCGGCCAACTCCAAATCATGAACCGGATAGTTCTTCTCATGCTCCTTCAGCTGTCGAGAAGCATAAGATACTACCCGTCCGTGCTGCATCAGAACTGCGCCTAACCCCTGATGAGATGCGTCGGTATACAGCACAAATCCGTCCTCTCCCGAGGGTAATACAAGAACGGGTGCTGTCACCAATCGCCGCTTCAGCTCCTGAAAGCTGGTCTCGCAAGCCTCTGTCCAAATGAACTTCACGCCTTTCCTGGTAAGGCGTGTCAGTGGCATAGCAATAGTGGAAAATCCCTCTACAAATCGTCGATAATATCCGGCCAAACCCAAGAAACTGCGAACCTCAGTAACTAACTTCGGCTGCTCCCAGCTGGTAGCAGCCTCGATCTTCTGGGGATCTACTGAGATGCCTCGGCTAGATACCACGTGTCCCAGAAAACCTACTGATGACAACCAAAAGGCACATTTGCTGAACTTCGCATATAGACGCTCTCGTCTGAGAGTCTCCAATACGATGCGAAGATGTTGTGCATGCTCCTCCGCGGAATGAGAGTAGACTAAGATGTCACCAATGAATACTATGACGAACTGATCCAGATACTCCAAAAATACGCGGTTCATCAAGTCCATGAATATCGCTGGAGCATTGATAAGCGCAAATGGAATTATCAAAAACTCGTAGTGTCCATATCTGGTGCGGAACGCTGTCTTCTGGACATCTGACTCTCTGACCATCAACTGATGATATCCGGATCGCAGATCAATCCTGGAATACACAGATGTGCCCCTGAGCTGATCAAACAAATCCTCAATCTGTGGCAGGGGGTACTTATTCTTGATGGTCACTGCATTCAATTGTCTGTAGTCGATGCACAACCTCAAAGAGCCGTCTTTCTTCTTCACGAAGAGAACTGGGGAACCCCATAGTGAGACGCTAGGTCTGATGAATCCCCTGTCCAATAACTCCTGGAGCTGGACCTTCAACTCGTCCAACTCTCTCGGTGCCATACGATACGGAGCTTTCGATGCCGGCGAAGTCCCCGGTATCAGCTCAATAGTGAACTCCACTTGCCTCCTGGGAGGCAAACCCGGTAGCTCCTCTGGAAATACGTCCTGATATTCTCGGACCACTGGAACGTCCGAGAGCGGAGGGCTACTGCTGTCGTCGGTGCTAATAAATGACAGTAAGAAACCCTGACAACCGTGAGATAGCAATCTCTGTGCCTGAAGCGCAGAAATAACTGATAAGCCCTCATCCCTGATGCCAGTGAAATCCCACGAGGGTTGGTCCGGAGGCCGAAAAGTGACCACCCTCGTCTGGCAATCGACTGTGGCATGATAAGCGGTAAGAACATCCATACCAAGAATAATATCGAAATACACTATCTCCAGTACTAACAAATCAACTGTGAGGGTAATACTACCGAAATCTAATGGGCATGCTCTAACCTCTTATGTAATACTCAAGATCTCTCCTGAGGGTAAGGATACAGATAACTGCTGTAATCTAGCGGTAGACAATCTACCAATCCTACTCATGAATATCCGCGATATGAAAGAGTAAGAACTACCAGTATCAACTAATAGCTCAGCAGGAAAGGCATAAAGAGAAATAGTACCGCGAAATACCGATCCGTCGGCCCGCTGGGCCTCCTCTCGAGTGACAGCATAAATCCGTCCAGTCTCAGGCGGTGGTGGTGGCACTGCTGGGTACTGCTGAGGTGGGAACTGCAACTGAGACTGAGGCTGCTGAACTGACCCTCCCACCGGGTACTGAGGCTGTTGCATCACAGACTGATAAGCTGGATAAGTCTGATGTTGAGGAATAGTTTGTTGTTGAGGTCCTAAAGCTGAGCTCTGAGATAAGGCTGAGGTGTAACTGGCCTCGTGTCCTAGCATACAGTATGGTGGGGCAGCATGCGGCTGGCGGAATGAAGGCTGAGTCCTCCGTCCGCCTCTATGAGCTCCTGACTGTCCAGAATGTCCAGTCTGGCTAGTGGCTCCCGTCCTCTCATTCTGTGCCTTCAAGGCACAGTCCCGGCTCAAGTGTCCTGGTAGTCTGCAGTAGTAGCATACGGCCTGCTCCAGGCGACAGTCTGCTACAACGTGCTCTCTGGATCCGCAACGGGTACAGTAAGATGTCGGTGCAGTCTTCTTCCGGTCCTGCTGAGAAGACTGGAAGGATCCGGTGGAAGAACGTCTCGACTTCTGGGGCTTAGAGGATGCCCCAGAAGTGCCAGAAGCTGCCTGAGTGTGGCTGCCGCGCTTCTGTCCAGTAGTCTGCGGCTGCTGCGTCTGAGCTGAGTTCGTTACCGTCTGCTTCCCCTTCTTCTTACCCCCAAACAGTCTATGCTGAGTCATCTCAATAATGAGCGCTCGCTCTAATGCCTCTCGATAGGAGGTCGGGACAAATCCTGACATACGAGTCTGAATGTATGCCGCTAGACCCTAATGAAACTGAGTCATCCTCTCCATGTCGTCTGCAACCATGTGAGGGCAATACTCTGATAGGCGGTTAAACTCCGCCTCATACTCCAGTACTGATCGGTCTCCCTGCTGGAGAACCAGGAACTCCTGTCGCCTAGCCATGCGGAACGCTGCTGGAAGGTACCTCGCCTCAAATGCCTCCCGGAATATGTCCCAGGTGACGTACTCCTCGCCAATGACGGTCTGCTGCGTAGTCCACCAGGTATACGCCTGATCTCGCAGATGATAAATGGCCAACTCAGCCTTCTCCCAGTCCGAACACGTCAGATAACGAAAAGTACTCTCAAGTGTCCTGATCCAAGCTCGGGCCGCAGCTGGATCCGGTCCTCCCTGGAATAAAGTGAATCGGCCCTTTACGGACGTCACCAACATCGGAATCCGGCCTCGATCCCTAACGCCATCGGTAGGAGCAAATACCGCAGGGGGCACGGTGGAACATCCCGGTGCAGGAATCATAGAAGGAGCCGTAGGCATGATCGGGGTGGACACCACAGGTGGTACCATAGGTACAGTAGAAAATCCGGGGGCAACAAATGCCGGTGAGACTGAAGGGAGCACCGGGGCCTGCATCATAGTCTGAGTAGGGGGATACGCTGCAGCAGTCATAGTCGGGGGTGCAGTAGCATACAATGGTGCCGGTACTGCTGATGGCGTAGTCTGATAATACAGACCCGGTGCTGCTGTGGAACTACAGAATACATCAGAGCAAGTACAGGCATCTCCGATGGGATAGTGGGGATAACCGGGGCAGGTACCACCGAGGTAACTGCGGGATGCGTCGGAATAGGTGTCTCTGACGGAACTGCAGGGAACACCGGTGCAGATCCTACCGGTACTGAATGTGTCGGCAGTGGTACGGCCACTGACACAGTGAATACTACCGGAGTAGATACAGCAGGAGGGGCAGTAGTGACTGCTGATGGGAAAGGAGTAGGGACCCTCTGAGTCGGGGAACCCTGACCCCTCTGGATGTCCTGCGGAGTCTGACCTCGACTATCAGGCTCTCTATCAGTGGTTCTCTCAGATGGCTCTATAGCCGGAGGCTCTAAAGTCCTCTTACGTGGTCGTCCCCGACCACGTCTCGGTGCAGGAATATGAGCATCTCGCGTCATACCTGTTAAATTATTAACGAGTATTATAACCAAAACCAAGAGGCTAACTTTAAATTACCTATTTGCTGCCTGGAGAAGTCTTGTCGCTGCCAAGTCCCAAATTGTCGTCGCATCGCAACCACGACCTTAAAGATCCGTAATGTACTCGGATGAATAACATCAAACCCGAGGTTCGACACCTACCAGTTCAGTGTCAGATTTAAATTCCGAGAAATTCACGAATCGATGGTATCCCGCATCCTGGGCTTGATACCAAAAATAAGTTGGTATCAGATCTCCATAAAACCCGAATACGAAAAACAACAAGGATCGCAAAACTTGGCTCTGATACCAAAAATAAATTGTCACGCCCCGAGACCCTGGAACCGCTGATCCAATAGAAAATCGGACAGCACCTCCCTATCCGGCGGACAATTTACACATACACATAGATACAAATAGCACAACCACGCAGTTAAATGGCCTCAGGCCTCAAATCCATGCAGAAACAACGGATATATGACTATAACCATCGTAAAACTAAAGTACGAGCTCACCTGAGCTGCCAGGGGGCAGGAACAAAGCTAAAACCCCACGAAGTCCAACATAGGACTCAAAAGTACAATTCCTTCGAATAAAACATAAATACATGTCCAAAACATGACAACAGAAGCAAAGTACATAATACAGGGTCCATAACTGTAAATCAACCTAAAATAAAACGAAGCAGAGCTCCTCTCGAGCTGGGGACTGGCGGCTAGGGCTCTCCTGGCAGACATCAACCTGAAATTAAGGAAAATAACCAACGGTGTGAGTCCAAAGGAACTCTGCGGATACCCAGAATAGATATGCATAGAAAGTTATACTAACAATAAGAGTTCCGCTAATACAGTCTCATATCAACAATAGGGAAAGACTAGTACTGAAAATACTGAGGTAGATACATACCAGAATCCATCTAACCTGAAAAGAGGGTAATAAATACCTATGGAACACCAATAGACATATAATCTCAGATAACAAGTCTCCAGTATATGCATGTCAAACAAGTGCAGAAATCAAGTGCAGCAAACAATGCACGATACAAAATATGCACATGGTGCAATGACATGTGTCACCCCTGACGCCAGTCAGATCATCGTACACCTGTCATAGGCGACGTCTGAGAGGGTAGAGCTATGACAACTGTACGCACCCTGCTATCACTGCTCCTGAGTGACCGGGTGGACAGGATGCTGGCGGAGACTACGCTCCTACCCCAAGCAATGGGGGAGTCTAGCTCTCATCTCCTCGTGGCTCAGTACGAGAAGGGATCCCTGGCTGCTACCACGCCCGGACCCACCCTCCAAATAGTGGCCGAACGGAGCAATACAGGGCAAATGCACACATCCTACGGTATCCACTAACCCATGAGTGGCCGTGTGCGCATATCGTGTATCGGAAGACGATAGGCTCAACCACAAGGGAGTCGCTGATCGCCGGCATGCAACAATGCAAAGATGGTGTATGATAGGTACACATACCTCCCTCACCAAGTCCTCAATATACTAAGCCTCAGTCTGAATCCTATAACAGGAAATACAGGTAACCTACAAGGTATACTGGCCGGAAACTACTGATCGTTCAATGTCAAATGCAAGAGATACATCACGATATCTAAGCATACATATAGATATGACAATACTTGAGACTGTATGGAACTAACAGCATAATAACTCAGGGGTAAACAACAAGTATCCAGAACAAGCATAATAAACAAGGATAGCGTATAATCTTACTGCTATCTATAACCGTCTATGCATAACAACATGACAATATCAGCAAAGATAAGTCAAAAGGTACCCACCTCCAAGGTGTAGAAGTCCCTATCAAATGAGATAGAACCACCCGCCAATAATCCAATCAAGCTCCTGTATCAAGGATGTATTTAATTAGCTATTTGCAGAAAAATGATTAGCTAATTATTCCCTAAACCAAACTAGGGTTTAACCTAATAGTTCCCTTTCCATTTAGTTATCTCTAATTAAATGAAAGGTTCCTAATTATCCCCTTTCATAAATTTCTATCGATCACAGCTTGGTTTAATATAATATCATATTCTATATTAAACCCACCATTTGTTCTAATTTAATGTATCCACACAATTAGATTAGATCAGGTTTCACCTCCTACTCTATCTCCCTCCCGTGACCTCTAGGTAATGTGGAAGAAACAAACCTCTGATCGATTCATACACACCAACTTACTGATCAAGAACCAAACAACATAGATCCAA
The DNA here is from genome assembly GCA_024364735.1 of Boesenbergia rotunda. Lineage (NCBI taxonomy): Eukaryota > Viridiplantae > Streptophyta > Magnoliopsida > Zingiberales > Zingiberaceae > Boesenbergia > Boesenbergia rotunda. The sequence continues at coordinate 276,369 of JAGFNQ010007040.1, read as the reverse complement.
ATCCATCAGTCTAATTCAAATTCACATAGCATACCTTAAGAAACTCACAACAGGGATCTTCTACTGCTCCACCACAGCAATGTTCCAATCAACCGGAATCTTACAGAACATCTCCTACACACGAATTGGAGCTCAAAGTGAGGAAACCCACATCAAATGAAACCTAAGATATTGTAGAAGGCATCCATGGCATTCTGTTCAATTTCTATTCCAAACCACGCATACAACTCAAACCAAAACCTAGCTCCTTATCCAGGAAAGGAACCTTACTAGAATCCTAGTTCTCTGACTCAATCTCGCTGCTCAAATCCGGCCAACACGCCTTCGGAGACCCTAGTAGGAGATTGCGATTGGAAGAAAGGAACTAGGGCTAGCTGACTTGCGGCGATCCCAAATGCGGAAGAGCCAAGCTCATTGAGATCCCTACCCCATCCAAGTGACGGTCGTCGTTGGATGTAGGGAGATCAGCCTTGATGAAGTCGCATGAGCGCTACTCCGACGCCGACTGGATTCTGATGATGTTGTTCGCCAGAGGTGTGGAAGTCGTCGGCTCTCGATCGGGAAGGCGAGGCTAGGGCACGCGGGCGAGGGAGAAGAGAAGAGTGAGGCGCTCGGGCGTGAGTGGTCGACCGAATGGGATTAGGTTAAGGTATATAAGAGAGGGACATTTTACACTTTAGTCCAACAAATTTCAGTCTAATTGCAAGACCACCCCTAGGGTTTAAGGTTATGTACTCATTAACCCTTGTAGCTATTAGTTCTAATACATTTTGATCCCTAAGTTTGTGTCCGAGGACTCGGAAACCCCGGAACCTATCTGGTAACCCTCTGGAAATTTTCGGGACCTAGTCAAAAGTGTCGGCTTTAACATCCTTCCCCATTAACAAAAATTTGGTCCCCAAATTTCGTTTATTACCCATAGCAAATACTAACAACATATAGATAGCATAATGCTGAACGAAATCTAACCATACATACCTCCAGTAAATAGGTGAGGATAACGAGCTCTGATCGTATCCTCGAGCTCCCAAGTAGCCTCCTCATCAGAGTGATGCTGCCATCCGACCCTAACCAACCGGATGGTCTTGTTCCGTAACTGATGCTCTTTGTAGCCCAGAATCCGTGTCGGAACCTCCTCGTACATTGTATCCGGCTGCAGGGAAACAGATACGTCCGACAGCACATGCGTAGGGTCTGGTACATACTGTCTCAGCATCGATACATGACGATGCATCCCATAGAGCATCAGACAGTGAAAAGGGTGGATCTCTGCAAGGGGTTTTGAAGTAATAGGCAGAAGACAGTTGGTGATAATTTTAAATAAAACATAGTCAGAGGGCAAGAGACGTAGGGCAGCAAAGGTGGGAAAATCATGCCCTAGCTCATCAAGGCCATCCGGCCTAGGGTGTCCAAACAAGTACTCGTAGATGGAGTCAGAGATGACTCACAAGAATGGAACTGGGAAAGGGGCTAGAATGGTAGGGAAAAGGGATAGATATTAGGCGATCGACGAAAGCCCAGATACTCTGTGAAATTAGAGTGTGTAAAATCTATGTTTGTCTTGGCCACTCGGGTAGTATACGAATGAGTGCCAGTAGTGGGATAAAGATTATTATAAAATTCGGATACTAAGTCAACGTTGACATCGCGTTCAAGGAACAAAAATGATTCCAGATTATAGTACTCGATAACCTGTCTTACCGAGGGACAATGTTCATATACAAAAGTTTTATCCATGGTTCGACAGGGGAGGAGTTTAAAGGTAGTATTGAGAAACTTTTGTTCGAAGAAGGCACTGATAAATCTAGGACTGGTAGAAGGTTGGGGTCTACCAGATTGAAAGGGCCTAGATGATGAAGGAGCTTTTGTCTTCGAGGTACCCTCCGCAGGTGCCTTCCCCTTCGAAGATTTTCTAAATGTGGGAATAGGTCACGACAAAAGAATTGATCAAGTGAAGGTCACGACATATAAAAATTTTGATCAAGTGAAGTCAAGGTCATGGCAGAAAATGATATAATCAAGGGTACACAAGAAGATGAAACATTGCTGATTAGTTCCCAAAATCACAAGTATAAAGCAAGTAGGAAGGAAAGACAAAACCACAAAACATCTTACTTTGGAGCCATGAAGTCGATTGAGTTGGTTGAGAGGAAGCTTCGCAAGAACTTGCGCAGGTAAAAAAGCTCACTGAACCTTGCTCAAGAAAGGAACACAGGAACAAAAGCTTGAGCAGGAGAGACTCAACAGCTTGCGGAGACGAGCTCAGGAGCTTGCAGTCGCGAACTCACTGAGAATGGAGCTCAGAGTTGCAGAGAACTCACAGATCGCGGCTCGCAGAGACACCGCAAAGGACTCCCAGGGAATGGAGCACACAAAGATCTCGTCAAAGGAAGGGCTCACTGAAAACTCAAGGAGAGGAAGCTCACTGATTCCGCAGGAAGAAGAAGAAGATGAGAGAGTTTCGACGCCTAGGGTTGAAGAAAGGAGAGGAAGAGTGATTTAATGGGTTGGTGGACCGATCACCAATCGAAATTAATGCTCCTGATCGGACGGTCGAGCGATCTGATGGAGTTCTGAACCGATCAGGGTGTTCCCTGATCGATCAGATATTCGCTGATTGGTCGGCAGACCGATCAGGAGGGGCCATGATCGGTCCGCTTGACCGATCAGGAATAGCCTAATCGGTCGGTGGACCGATCAGGAGACGGAGAACCTTAAATTTGATTTTTCTGTAGGTATACCCCTGATTGGTTTGCTGACCGATCAGAAGCAGCCCTGATCGGTCGACCTGACCGATCAGGAACAGCCTGATCAGTCAGTGGACCGATCAGGTCCAACATAGAGCCTTTATGTAGATTTCATACAAAAATTTCCTGATCGGTCTATTGGACCAATCAGAATCAGCTTTGATCGGTCTGCCTGATCGATCAGGAACAGCCTGATCGGTCGGTGGACCGATCAGGTTCGGTTTATTAAGAGGTTTGACTGACACAGAAGTATTCTGAGGGGATATCTGAAAGGTCTGTGGACCGATCAGATTTCAGATGGGTTTCTGAAACTCGGATGAATTTCAGAACCTCTTGTTTCAAACATCCCTCTCAACCTCTAATGCAACCTGAATTGATTCCTCTGACCCTAACAGGGTTCCCTTATAAGGTATTTTTCAATATTTGCAATCAAGATAGGGTTGTGCCCTTAAAAGAAATTCCGAAACAAATTTGCATTTCCAACCAATTAAAAATAAGTTTGTATCAAGAACAAGTCTCCAATCAAGTATCCTTGATTTGAATGTCCAAGTATGATCTTGGAACCAAATACACATGTATTATGCATTGGTTTTCCCCATACTTGGTATAATTAATGATTTTTGTCTCTTCAACCTAATTGCTCAAGGGATTCATGATCATTTTAAGTAATTAGGTTGATCCTAACATCTCACCCCATTTCTAACAATCAAAGACATTTTGTTAACCCTTATAGTGTTTGTGAGATGTCCCCAAGTTGCCCAACAATTGTTGCCCAACAATTTGAAATGATCATGAAGGTTTTTTTTCAATCCTATTGAGCACGACACATTCCCAACTCCCTCCTTAGGAAACTAAATTCATTTTCGGAGAGTGGTTTAGTGAAAATGTCAGCTAGATTTGATTTTGACTCCACATGTGAGAGTACAATATCTCCTCTAGCAACATGATCCCTAATGAAGTGGTGACACACTTCAATGTGTTTGGTCCTTGAATGATGGACTGGATTCTTTGTAAGGTTTATTATGCTTATGTTGTCACACAACACTTGCACACCCTTGTAGGATAATCCATAGTCCTCTAGTGTGTGTATCATCCACAACAATTGTGATACACTCTCTCCCATGGCGATATACTCTGCCTCAGTCGTGGAGAGAGAAACGTAATATTGCTTCCGACTTGACCAACTTACTAAAGATGATCCTAAAAATTGGCAACCCCCACTTGTGCTCTTCTGATCCAACATGCACCCAGTATTGTCGGAATCGGTATAGACAATCAAGTCAAATGACTCTGTACGGGGTACCAAAGACCCACTCCAATTGTGCCCTTAAGGTATCTCAAAATTCTCTTTATAGCGATTAAATGAGATTCCTTGGCAAAGACTTGGTATCTAACGCACATACCCACAGCAAAAAGAATATCAGGGCCCGGCTTCACTCAACGGGGTTTCCGTCACCCAGTTTCACTCACCGGGACCCGGCTTCACTCACCGGGGTTTCCATCACCCGACTTCACTCACCAAGATTTCCATCACACGGCTTCACTCACCGGGACCCAGCTTCACTCACCGAAATTCGTGCCAAGTCCCCGACCAGGACTTAAGCCGAACTTATCTTATTAACCTAAACTTAAATCGATGTCAACACCAAAATAACAATCAGGTCAGACTGCATCAACAAGAACCGCTAGCCCTGAGACGAGGAGATAACTGCAACCTCGTCATCTCTGATGTCAATGGACCACAACATGGACTGGTTTGGAGGTCAACTCGAACCACTCTTACTTGACAACCAACGATCTACCTCTTGGAGACCGTCCTCTATAGCATACACCAGTTACAGTCAAATTGCACCGGTGTCAGCTGCTCACACTCATTCCACCGCATCCCAGCGGATCCTACTTCTCGATGTGCTATCGAGAATATCTAACACATACGACCTATCTATGAGTCATAAAACCTCATAGACTAGAATAGTGTAAGACGAGTCGACTAACTGTCTTCTCGTAATCAAAATTTCTCCGATTCTCCACTCAAGGTTCAGAAACCTCTAAGTTCCAACTCCATAACATAGAGACACTCCATACCTCAAGAGTATCTCAACATAATCACGAAGTGATTCTTGGTTCCCTGACAGTTTCATTAACATCTTCCACCCAAAGGTGGTCTAACCTCGTAAGTGATTCGCCTCAGCGCAAATTATAAGTACGTAGGTACCTCCTTGGTTCACCAAACCAAGTACCAACAGTAACCCGTAAGTGGCAAGCAATTAGCTCCACACCTTTCCAGATCGGTACAAGTCACCTCTGACTGTATTATTTGGTTATCTAACCAAGCATAATGAATCTAAGATCAAAAGTCACACGGAAATAAGATATCTCTATCCTCTATCAACTGAGATGATAAACAACCAATAGCATCTCTGCTGCATCACAACAGGTCATGTCCTCCAGACAAGTCATCAAGAATACAATCATCAACATGATACGTAAAGGTCCAAGTTTAAACACGCACCATAGTCATAACCAAAATAGATTGACTACGGGTCATCCAGCTAAACTAAATCTACGAGTACTTACCAGCCAAGTATGATATACAATCTCGTCAAAATAAAGAAATGTTTAACCCTACACTAGATAGTAGATATAAAAGAGATAAATGAGACATGTCATATACCTCGTGTCGTCTGTAGGAGTCCCGTCGCCACCATGTCCCAATCGCATCCATCGAGAAAACAACTCCGACATAAAATCCGAAAAAAAAACACCCACAAGACCACAAGGTATCTCGAGAACCTTGCTTTAATACCAAATAAATTGTAACGCCCCAAGGAGCCGCCCGTCCGATACCGACCGGACTGTCACTCCCTCGATCCGGCGGACAACTCAAAACCCTAACCTCTATGATCACCTCGACCGATTGTACCACAGCCTATAAGGCTGGAACAACTGTCTGTAGTAAACGAAAATGCCAATAAAGACAAAAATTGTGTACTGGTACGACTTACAACAAAACACAATGCACAAAAGGCCACCATGGTTCACAAAAGTACAACCATATCGAAAATACTGCAACGGAACAACAAATGAAAGTACAACTGAATGACAAATAAAAAGGGTACCAACAGGTACCACCGACATATATAGGACAACAAGAAATCATCTCGACATACGTAGAGGGACAGGCTGCAGGGCACTCCAGTCGATCATCCTAAAATAAAAACAAGCTAACGGGATGAGTCATAGAACTCAGCAGATATCTCATCATATATGCAAGATAGTCTAAGCTAGCAACAGTGTAACAGACTATCGAAATAATACGTGTACAGGCAGTGGTAAGTACAACTGACAGAGGAAATAGGAAATACCATACCAATGTAGCAGAGTCGCCAAAACCAGACATAAGGGTCTCCTGTAAGTGCATGTCAATCATATACAGCATCCAAGTAAAGCAAGCACAAGTAAGTGCAAAATATACGTATACACAAGGTGCTATGACATGGTCACCCCTGCCATCGATCAGACATCATCACCTATGTACGGGAGGAAGTTGAGCGGAGGTTACCCTCCGACGTAGGGCTGTGACTGTCGTCCATACTCTGCCATCACTACTCCTGAGTGATCGAGTAGACGGAATGTTACCGGTGTAACACCCCTACTCCATGCCCTATCCTGGGGACATCTCTGTCTACCCCAGGCCATCTCTGGTGGACATCTCTGTCTGAGTGTTACCCCTACCCCATGTATATAATGTAGGGTTTTTCGGGGCGCGAAAACCGCTTTTTCGCGTCGCGGAAACCCCGAAAGCCCCAATAGAAAGGATCCGAGCGAAGAAACTCATTTCAAAAATTACGAGTGCTCGTTTACATGCTTCAAAACCGATCTAAAACCTAGATCTATTAGAGAAGAGAAAACTACCTTCGATGCGTGCCCCGCAATTCCCGCTCGCTCCTCGGTTGGTGTCGGATCTCAAGGATGCAAAGTAGCAACCCTCTAGAAGTATCCACACAAGCAAGAGAGTGGAGATGAGAGCCCAAAAGTGTGCTAGCACTCCTTGGGGTCTCGGCAAGATGAGAGGAGAGGGAGAGCAAAAACAAAAAACCGAGTTGGGAGAAGAATCAATCAACCACACACAAAAGAATCAATTTGTGTGTTTAAGTGGCCGGCCACCATCTTAGGTAACCCCCCATTTGAATTCAAAATTCAAATGGGGAGGTTACTTAGCCTTGATGATGATGCCAAGTCATCACTTGGTCAAGTCAAGGTGATGTGGCTTGAGTCAAGTCAAACTTGTCTTTTATGGACTTTCCATATTTAGCCAAAGTCAAACTTTGACTTCATTATTCTCCCATGATTAGATTCATCCAACACTTGGATCAAACTCGAGTCCAACTCAAGTTGTCTAATTTGAGTCAAGTCAAACTTGCCTTTTATGGACTTTCCATATTTAGCCAAAGTCAAACTTTGACTTCATTACTCTCCCATGATTAGATTCATCCAACACTTGGATCAAACTCGAGTCCAACTCAAGTTGTCTAATTTGAGTCAAGTCAAACTTACCTTTTATGGACTTTCCATATTTAGCCAAAGTCAAACTTTGACTTCATTACTCTCGGTCCATCATATGGACTTATTCTCCATCTGTTGCTCTATGTGTGTGACCCTATAGGTTCTTGTAACGTTGGCAATGCCCTTAAACCTATTTAAGGACATAAGCAATGAGAGGTATCTAGCAACACATCATTGCTACCCAAGTTACAAGAATGTCGAGATCCAACATCACCATTGTGACTAATAATTGTGACCATCACAATATGTGACAACGTCCTTCTATCCTCAATATCTAGATTAATCTTTCATGAGGCATAGACCGTGTCATCCTCAAATCAATCTATGTGTCTTGAACTCCAAGTAGACTCACTATAATCAAATAAGCTCAATATCTCATATTGCCTTATTTGGGCATGGTCATGCACTTAGTGATCTCACTCTATCAAGACTATGATATCTCTCCCGTCATATAGGAGGGATAGATCTCATCTACATCACTCACATCCCTCCGCATAATTTGTTACATACCCGGTAATCGCCTTTATAGTCCACCCAGTTACGGGTGACGTTTGACGAAACCAAAGTACATAACTCCTTATGTAGGGAACTATGGTGACTTCAGGTCTAAGGACTAATAGTCATACTAATAGTCACATGAGAAAGTATATGACACTCATATAACGATCCATGATACTTTCTCATGGCGGGCCATTCAGTATACATTCTCTAATGTATACCCATGTGTCAACTTGATATCTCATATCCATGACTTGTGAGATCAAGTCATCATGTTGACCCACATCCTAGTCTCTATGCATTAACATTGTCCTTGAATGTTAATACTTGACTAGGAATAATTAAAAGTAGTGTTCTCTATATCATCTCACTATCGATTCAACTAATCGATTGATATAGATAAGAACCTTCTACTCAAGGACGTTATTATACTAAGTTATTTGGCACCAATACACATAAGTACAATAACCATAAGAAATGCCTTTATATATAAGAAATATATATACAAGAATATGATACAATGAGTCCAAAAAGTAATCATCATATGATTGGCTCTAGGGCTCTCACTAACATATAAATGGGGGAGAGACCTCTCCCTCTCATCTCCTGGTATATAGACTACTCAAGGAGGGACATCTGCCTGCTATCACGCTCCGATTCACTAACCCATGAGTGCATGAGCGAAGCAGCACAGAGCACACTACCCATACTCCGTCAACCACTAACCCATGAGTGGCCGTATGGATAGGTCAGCATGACTGTCGATCTGACGCACCTACGAAGGGGGGTCCCTGATCGACAGTAATGCACAGTGCACGATGATGCATGGCTCTGGTCAAACAGCGTCCACTATCTAGTTCACGTATATCAACATGATATGCAAGGATCATAGATAATGCACCAGAGCCTAAGTCCTAAAGGTATAGGTATCACATGTCAGGTCTAGCATATACAGTATCAGCAAGGCAAATAGAAGAGTTATATCACAATCTATTACTCTATTGCTAAACAAAGTATATCAAGCATATATCTATGACTAATCTAAAAGAAGAGTCAGAGATACCCACATCCGATGTAGGAATCCAAAAGTGAAGAGAACCCCCGTCTGAGATAATATCCGCCGCAAGTGGAATCTAAATAGCCGAGTCAATGACCTGTATCACAACACATAATTTTAGCTATCAAAACCAATATTAATTGGCTAAAACTAACTAATCCACCATATTAGGATCAATCCCAATTACTCCATGTATAGGACTTAGGTTCAACCTAAGTTTAGCCTTATCCTAATCACAACTCCAACACAAGATGTAATGAACCAAAACCCAACTAACTACTCACAATAGCCTCCACAACTCAAGAACCGAAACAACAGATCCAAGAACAAACATCACACCCACCATTCCAATCCAGATCAGAAATCCCAAACAGAATAATGAGTAAAAGCAAGAACTCGGAATCAAACATCCAAAACTTCACAAACCGATCACATACACCAATTCGAATCCAAAAGCTACAACTTCTCAAACACAGCCAGCCAATCCCAATAACACACGCAGAATCAAAGAACTACAGATTCATTCAAAATTTGGCTTCAACACCAGATACAAAACACAAAGCTCGCATTGGAGAAAGAAATCCATTAGAACATCCATCACCACAATCCAATCTCCTACACAGATTCATCCACGATCAACCACAGCCGTGCTATTGATCAACCCCAATCCCCTACTGTGCCACACGGCAGAAACATCACAGAGTCGAATGAACTAAGCTAAAAAAATGAATCCAAAACAGAATTCATTCTATGATCTACTCATATCCAAAACCAAACCATTTACTAATCAATCACAGCATAGACTATGATACGATCCAAGAACCGTAAGAACCATAGAATCAACTCGATCAAATTCAAGTCTGTTTAAAAATACAGAAAGAAACAATGAGAAAACCATCTACTCAATAGAGCAAATCCAAGCACAGAACATCTCCGATCAAAGAATTGCATACATATGGTAGTTCTTACCAAGATTCGCACTGGTTTTTAAATCGCCCGAATCCTCTTTGCCTCAGCTCCACCACAAGCAAAAACTCAATCGAGTGTGTGACCCTGAGCCCAGATCTGAGTTACGCCTTGCTCCAAACCCTAGATCTGCGCCAAGATCACGAAACCCTTTCAGATCGCCCAAATAATCATCTCCTTCTCGCACCATGAGACCTAGATTGGGAGAGGAATCCCTTACCTCCATCCTACGCTCGGCGTTGGCACTCCTCAATGATGAGCACGGAGGTTCGCCGGCGCTGAGGATGAAAGCCGAAGGGAAGAAGAAGAAGAAGAAGAGGAGGAGAGGAAGAGTCGGCGTCGACTTTTTGAGATCCCGATTTGCCACAGCAAGGAGGATAAAAGGGGTTTTAAGTGATTGGGGTTTTTGCAAATAACCCCTCCGATTTGGCATATCCGACGTAAACCCCTAAGTTTAGACAACTTTGCATTCTGGTCCCTCAAATTTTCAGTATTTTAACAGTTCTTTCTGTTTTTCTATTTTTGTTGTTTTTATTTGTCTTTGTGTCTTTTGCTACTAATCTCAAGTGCAGAAACAAAAAGAAGCTGAAGTTTAAGTGTCTGGCTATTCACACCCCCCTCTCTAGCCATCCAAGGTCCAACACATGGTATATAAAAGGGTAAAACAAGCATATGGAATCAAAGGTATACAGTCTCTGGAATAAAGATCATAAAATAAATACATTTGTACAAATAAAAACATACCTAAGAAGCAATGAAATTCGTAGGGTGTGATTAGAAATCTCCCTAATAACTCAATAAACTGCTAATACTGTCGAACAGATCCAGATCATATAATAAATGCAAATCATAACTGTATATGAATTCGTAATATATGTCAAAGTTGATCGGATATAAAGCAATAGGAAGTATCAATGATTCACGGATGATAGGATGTTGAGCAGAGGAAGTCTGGTAGTTTGAGGTCAATCGGATATCAAGCACGACGTGAATTTAGCTTTGAAAAGGTTGAATTTAAGGTTACCAATCGATTGATGAGAAATAGTAATTGATTGGTGAACCCTAAACTCGGATTCAAAGTTTTGGGTTAGGGAATTGATTGGTGTAATCGATTGGCCCAAAGTAACCATTGAGCCAGTTAATTGAAAAATTATTTCGGGAGCACATTAAGGTTCTGAATCAATTGAAGCAATCGATTTGGCTTAAGGCTGTAACGACCCGGAAAATTTTCTTAATATTTCTTTAAAATATTAAGCATGTCTAGATAATTTTCCGAGGGACCTAGAGATATTAACCTGAATTTTAATCTAGAAATCCATGTTTTTCCATTTAAATTGGGGAAATAGGCACTAATGGGTCTTATATGGGCTTTCTAGTACCATGAGTATTGGTGAATTTTAGGAAAAATTTATAGAAATATAAAGGGACTTTAAGGAGAAATATTAACATAATTATGGGGGAATTTTTAGGGGATTTTCGAAATATTAGAAAAATAAAAATAAAAATAAAATGGAAACTTAGTGCATGCACCAAGGATTGAACCTTGGACCTCTTGTACGACCATGCAAGCTCTAACCAATTCACCTAGCAAGGGAGTGCTATGAGGAAATGAAGTGGATTATGGTTAAGGCTTAGGAAAAATGAAGAGTCATCAACCATGACTCTTCACTTGCCCTCCTTAATGTGTTATAAAGAGAGGGTTTGGGAGTTTCTTTCTTCCCTTCATCAATTCCACCTTTCTTCTTCCTTCTCCCTCACTCTAGCCAAAAACTTCAAGGAGAGTTTTCCTTTGGAGAACTTCATAAGAGGGCTTAATCTTCAAGAGCTAAGGGTCATCTACAAGGCTACAAGGGTTAAGGGTGATCAAGGGACAACAAAGTCTTCATCATCTTCCCTTTTTAAGGTCTAAAAACCGAGGTAACCCAAGGTAAGACTCCCTCACCTGTGGTATAATGGTTTTTGAGTTATTTTTATGATACAAGAAATTGTTTGAACCATATATGAAGAAACACCAAAGTTAGGGCTACCAAGGGTTCGGCCACCATAGGTTTCTATGGTTTGGTTTGGATCCAACTCTTTAATATTGTTCCTTATGTTTTCTTATGTGGTAAGAGATGTTAATAAGGGTATGTGAAAGTTTTTACATGATTTAAGGCCCAAGAAACTTTCGGCCAAGATGGGATTTAGGGCAAGGGGTTAGGGTTAACTCCAAGCAAGGGTTCAAATGTTTTCCTATGGAAGTATATGTAAGTTATAGGATGTAAATTTGTAACTTTATGAATTTATTCATGTGATGGTGACCCATTAGGGTTTCGGCCAAGGTCCCAAGGTAGGGCTAGGGCTTAAGGTTAACTCCAAACAAGGGTGCAAATGTTTTCCTATGGAAGTATGTGTAAGGTGTAGGATGTAAATTTATAATTTTATGAATTTATTCATGTGATGGTGACCCATTAGGGTTTCGGCCAAGGTCCCAAAGTAGGGCTAGGGCTTAGGGTTAACTCCAATCATGGGGTTTGATGGCTCCCTAAGGTCTTGTATGTGATGTATGGATGTTCTTTTACTCATGGAACCCTCCCTATTGAGTGAGTGATGGAGCCTCATGCTATGGAACCATTCGGCCAACTCCCAAGATTTAGGGTTTGGGTTGGGTTAAGACCACAAAGATGCTTGTTTATAGGGTACTATGATGTATGTAGATGTTTAAGTATGTTGGAAGAATTTTTATGCCAATTGAAATCCTAACTTATGTGTCATGAATTATATGTTAGGTCACTTGTGATGATGATTCATAAATGTTTAGACATGTGCCATGATTTATGAATAATAAGTATGTATGTCATGCTTTATGAATGATATGTATGTATGCCATGTTTTATGATGATATGTAGGTATGCCATGCTTTATGAATGATATGTATGTATGCCATGCTTAATGAATATGTATGTATGTCATTTAATTGCCATGCTTTATGAATGA
>JAGFNQ010007040.1:146203-263161 GCA_024364735.1 Boesenbergia rotunda | reverse complement strand
TTATGTTCATGCTAGATGATAATGCCATGATTTTTATTTATGATCATGCTAAATGATAATGTCATGATTTTATTTATGTCATGCTAGATGATAATTCCATGATTTTATTTATGTTCATGCTAGATGATAATGCCATGATTTTATTTATGTTCATGCTAGATGATAATGCCATGATTTTATTTATGTTCATACTAGATTATGATGCATGATTTTATTTATGTGCATGCTAAATTATGATGCCATGATTTTATCTATGTTTATGCTAAACGATGATGGCATAGTGGTGTAGATGTTCATGATAGAAAGTATGCTATGATATGTAGGATTGAAGCATCATGTGCATGTTTATACGACGTATGGATTTTGTGAGTAGGAAAGAGTCTTACTAAGCCTGTGTGCTTATAGTCTTATTTTCCTTATACGGCAGATCACGCAATGGGACAATAAGGAAGCAGTAGGAGGGCAAGAATGGGTGTGTGTAGTAGTGACATGGCCAAGAAACTCTCTCATTTCACTTATTGCATGTTTTGTGAATCTGACTATGCTTGTTTTGGTTTATGCTCGGCTTATGATAGTTATGCCTAAGAAACAACCTACTATTCATGAAGTTATGATTAAACTACTTACTACCTGAAATGCTTATGAATAAGTTATGGAAAGTTGATATCATGATGGCATGCATACTGGTAATATGTTACCTGAAATGCTTATGAATAAGTTATGGAAAGTTGATATCATGATGCTAGGTATGCTGGTAATATGTTAAGTATAATGTCACCATGTCCATGAAAGATAACCCAGACATGTGTATATGATGTAAGTACTAGTTATTCCGCTGCATTAAGATGTTTTATATGCACATGTATATTTAGCGTAACGCCGCTTTATGGAAAAAAAATAAAAAGCGGGCGTTACAGGTTGGTATCAGAGCAGTTGCCATCTCACTACACACACATCAAGCTTTCTTCCTGTAGCTTCCAAGTAAGTACCTCTCTCCATATTTTATAGTAGTAAGCACTTTTAGGGTGCTTTATGGTTTTAGAATATGCAAGTATGAACGATGGTTATGATGAACAGTACTTTAGGATATGTAATACGAACAATATTTCACCTTAGTGTAGAAGAAAATCAAATATGTTAGAATTGGTTATGTGGGTAGGGATAACTATTAAGGTAAAGGAACCTGATTTTATCTTGTGTGCGTTTCTCTGTATATCTGTGGATTGAAAAAAAAACTAGTTTTGTACTGGTTTTGTCAGTTCGGTACTGACTGTGTTTTTTCCAATTCCAGATGTTGTATGTGATTGGCACCACGAGTCGTGACCATGGGCGGATTCGTGAGCTGCTGGAGCAAATAGAAAAGGTGGAGTATAGTCCGGTCCTTGGGATCCAAGGCAATATGGGGAGGTTGGACCGGCTATTCTGGAAGCTCGAACAGGAAGGGTTTCCAATCATGAATGACCATAGGATTGGAGCTCTGCTTCGTTCATTGCCCAATCGTGCGAGAGAGGTTGCTTTTCAGATCTGGGGGCAGCAAGGATGCCGTATCTCATATACGGAATTATGTAGGCAACTTCTGCGGCACGAGTTTCCGGAAGATCTGGGGGACTCTGAGGAAGATCCCGAGATATACGAGGAGGATCCTGAGATGTATGAGGAGGATCCCGAGATGTATGAGGAGGATCCCGAGATGATTGAAGAAGACCTCGAGATGCTCGAGATGTTTGAGGAAGACTTGATGATCGAGGAAGATCTCGAGATGCTTGAGGAAGATCCCGAGATGCTCGAGATGTTCGAGGAAGACCCCGAAGCGGCCAAGGAGGTTCCGGAGATAGAAGAAGAGGATCCGATGGAAACGGTAGAAGATCCTGAGGCAGGCCAAGGGGAGATGAACGAGGGAGTGATAGTTGCTGCCATGACATTCTTCATTATGGGCATGATGGCAACTCATCTATTTCATTGAGTTCGGTTAGTTTTTGGTGAACCAATAAGGTCTGAGTTAGTCATAATACAGTTAGTCATTAGTGTGACTCAACTTTATGTTCATAAACATGGTATGAATTGAGCCCTAACATAATGATTGTAGTTGAGGTGAACCTAGTGTATAACCTGTACGTTAGATGAGTTAGGGTTTATAGTATAATTATAATATGTCATATAAAGCAAATGATAATAGTATAAATTATACTAATTCCTTGTCATATATTGTCATAATTCACCTATCATATAGGTTCTTAATATAAGCCTGCATACAGGTTGACGGGTATCATCTCAACCTATAAGTCTATACATAGTATTCCATAAGCAATTATAGGTATTATATCTATAATTTATATGATAAATAACTATAATTTATGATATCATGTATAACCTATAATATAGTCTCATGTAGGGAATTATATCATGTATAACCTATAATATAGTCTCATGTAGGGAATTATATGATAGTCTACATACATAGGATTATAACTCTCTCACCTAGGTTATCGTATAGTATTAGGTTCATTATACTAATACTAACATAATTAATGGTATAAGTCATACGGTATAACCTAAAACGATACGCATAGGGTAGTGTTCTAATTATATTAACACTTATTACAGGTCATGCGTCCACTATATTTTCATACTAATTGTAAATATTAGTATTATCAACGTATGTTTCACCATTATCTTATATATAATATATAAGATTACCTTAAGTTATTTTATGGTAATGTAATAGATATAATCTCACTTATCATACGATAACCATACAACTAATATAATTCGTAACTCAGGATGAGAACTAATATTTCGAAAGCTTACTAATGTTAGGTTGTCCATAATTAAAGTAAGTATGTAATCATGGCATATGCATATAATTATACCATGGAGTTATTGATGACACTAGCCCAATTATATGTTAAGGAGATAATCAGACTTCATGGAGTTTCCAAGACCATCATCTCGGATAGGGATGGTCGCTTTACTTCGCATTTTTGGGAATGTGTTCAGAAGTCTCTCGGCACTAAATTGCGATTTAGCACCGCCTTTCACCCTCAGACTAATGGTCAAACTGAATGGGTGAATCAAGTACTAGAAGACATGTTGCGAGCTTGTGCCTTGGATTTCAAAGGGAGCTGGTGTCGATATCTATGCTTAGCGGAATTCGCTTACAACAATAGCTACCAAGCTACTATCGGAATGGCACCTTATGAAGCGTTATATGGGAGGAGATGTAGGTCTCCAATTTGTTGGTACGAAGGTGGTGAAAAGAAGGAAATGGGGTTCAAGACGGATCTCATCGACGACACCACCCGAGCTATACAAAACATTCGACAACAGATTGAAGCTGCTCAGAGCCGGCAAAAGAATTATACGGATGTTCGGCGTAGGCCACTAGAATTTGAGGTTGGAGATCTGGTATTTCTCAAGGTGGCTCCTAGGAAAGGGGTAACAAGATTTGGGCAGAAGGGAAAATTAAGTCCGCGATATGTGGGGTCGTACCTGATTCTGAAAAGAATCGGCAAGGTGGCATATGAATTAGAGCTACCTCAAGAGATGTCGACTATCCATAACGTGTTTCATGTGTCGTTACTCAAGAAATGTATTCTAACCACAGACCAAGTGATCAAGCCACAGACAGTACAAGTTCAGGAGGACCTAAGTTTTGAAAGCCGACCTATTCAGATCTTGGATCGGGAAATCAAGAAGCTAAGGAGTAAGGAGGTACCCTTAGTCAAGGTCCTATGGCAAAGTCAACGGTTCGAGGAAGCTATCTGGGAACGCGAGGACGAGATGAGGCGCAAGTACCCGGAGCTATTCTAAGTTCGAGGACGAACTTTCACGAGATATGGGGGATTGTAACGACCCAAAAAATTCTCATAATATTTTCTTTAAAATATTGAGCATGACTAGATAATTTTTCGAGGGACCTAGAAATATTAATACGAATTTTAGCCTAGAAATCCATGTTTTCTCATTTAAATTGGGAAAAATAAGCACTAATGGGCTTTATATGGGCTTTCTAGTACCATAATTATTGATGAATTTTAGGTAAAAATTAATATAAATATAAAGAGGTTTTAATGAGAAATATTAACATAATTATGGGGGAATTTTTAAGGGATTTTTGAAATAATAGAAAATAAAATAAAAATAAAATACAAAAATTAGTGCATGCACCAAGGATTGAACCTTGGACCTCTTGTACAACCATGCATGCTCTAACCAATTCACCTAGCAAGGGAGTGCTATAAGAAAATGAAGTGGATTATGGTTAAGGCTTAGGGAAAATGAAGGGTCATCCACCATGACTCTTCACTTGCCCTCCTTAATGTGTTATAAAGAGGGGGCTTGGGAGTTACTTTCTTCCTTCCATCAATTCCACCTTTCTTCTTCCTCCTCCCTCACTCTAGCCGAAACTTCAAGGAGAGTTATCCTTTGGAAAACTTCACAAGAGGGCTTAATCTTCAAGAGCTAAGGGTCATCTACAAGGCTACAAGGGCTAAGGGTGATCAAGGGACAACAAGGTCTTCATCATCTTTCCTTTTTAAGGTCTAAAAACCAAGATAACCCAAGGTAAGACTCCCTCACCTGTGGTATAATGGTTTTGAGTTATTTTCATGATACAAGAAATTGTTTGAACCATATATGAAGAAACACCAAAGTTAGGGCTACCAAGGGTTTCGGCCACCATAGGTTTCTATGGTTTGGTTTGGATCCAACTCTTTAATATTGTTCCTTATGTTTTCTTATGTGGTAAGAGATGTTAATAGGGGTTATGTGAAAGTTTTTACATGATTTAAGGCCCTAGTAACTTTCGGCCAAGATGGGTTTTAGGGCAAGGGGTTAGGGTTAACTCCAAGCAAGGGTTCAAATGTTTTCCTATGGAAGTATATGTAAGTTATAGGATGCAAATTTGTAACTTTATGAATTTACTCATGTGATGGTGACCCATTAGGGTTTTGGCCAAGGTCCCAAGGTAGGGCTAGGGTTTAGGATTTACTCCAATCATGGGGTTTAATGGCTCCCTTGGTCTTGTATGAAATATATGGGTGTTCTTTTACTTATGGAACCCTTCCTATTGATTGAATGGTGGAGTTTCGTGCCAAGGAACTTTCGGCCAACTCCCAAGATTTAGGGTTTGGGTTGGGTTAAGACCACAAGGATGCATGTTTGTAGGGTACTATGATGTATATAGATGTTTAAGTATGTTGGAAGAATGTTTATGCCAATTGAAACCCTAGCTTATGTGTCATGAATTATATGTTAGGTCACTTGTGATGATGATTCATAAATGTTTAGACATGTGCCATGAACCCAAGGAAATGTATCATGTATGAAAGGACCTAGGCATGTTTTTCCATGTACCATGACCATGCATGTTTTTATGAATTAAGATGCTAATTATGTAGGTATGCCATGATTTATGAATGATAGGTATGCATGCTATGATTTATGAATAATATGAATGTATGTCATGATTTATGAATGATATGTATGCATGTCATGTTTATGGATGAAATGATGAATGAAGTTAAAGTTCATGCCTTCAAGGCATAATGGTGATATGGAATGAGAATGATGAATGAAAATGAGGTTCATGCCTTCAAGGCATAATGATGATGTTAAGCATTAAGAATGAATGAATATGCTATGTATGTTTTGTGAATGAAGAAGCATGTGAACGTATTTTATTTTAAGAATGGGCTTGTACCGGACCTAAATAAGGTCTACGGTTCTGGACTACCGATGAAGCTGTCCACGGTTCGGGACTACCGATGAAGCTGTCCTTACGGTTCGGGACTACCGATGAAGCTGTCCTTACCCTAGTAGGTCGAGATTAGCTACCTCATATTTACTTAGGGATGCGCGCATATGATGTATGAATGTGGTACAAGCCAGGGCCCAATGAATGTTATGATTATGTTTAAGTATAAACAAAAATATGATTTCAAACTAAGCATCCCTATGGTATATGCATTTGCTCATGCATCCATCCATGTTATGCATTATGATTATGATAAGTATGCTTATGTAAAGTATGTTTATGCAAATGATTTTTATTTATGTTCATGCTAGATGATAATGCCATGATTTTTATTTATGTTCATGCTAGATGATAATGCCATGATTTTTATTTATGTTCATGCTAGATGATAATTCCATGATTTTATTTATGTTCATGCTAGATGATAATGCCATGATTTTATTTATGTTCATACTAGATTATGATGCCATGATTTTATTTATGTGCATGCTAAATTATGATGTCATGATTTTATCTATGTTTATGCTAAAACGATGATGGCATAGTGGTGTAGATGTTCATGATAGAAAGTATGCTATGATATGTAGGATTGAAGCATCATGTGCATGTTTATACGACGTATGGATTTTGTGAGTAGGAAAGAGTCTTACTAAGCCTGTGTGCTTATAGTCTTATTTTCCTTATACCGCAGATCACGCAATGGGACAATAAGGAAGCAGTAGGAGGGCAAGAATGGGTGTGTGTAGTAGTGACATGGCCAAGAAACTCTCTCATTTCACTTATTGCATGTTTTGTGAATCTGACTATGCTTGTTTTGGTTTATACTCGGCTTATGATAGTTATGCCTAAGAAACAACCTACTATTCATGAAGTTATGATTAAACTACTTACTACCTGAAATGCTTATGAATAAGTTATGGAAAGTTGATATCATGATGTCATGCATACTGGTAATATGTTACCTGAAATGCTTATGAATAAGTTATGGAAAGTTGATATCATGATGCTAGGTATGCTAGTAATATGTTAAGTATAATGTCACCATGTCCATGAAAGATAACCCAGACATGTGTATATGATGTAAGTACTAGTTATTCCGCTGCATTAAGATGTTTTATATGCACATATATGTTTAGCGTAACACCGCTTTATGAAAAAAAAAGCGGGAGTTACACCGGAGGAGGCCAATTACGTGATGAGGGAGGTGCACGAAGGCATTTGTGGAAGTCCATGTCTCGGAAGATCCTCTTGGCAGGGTACTTCTGGCCTACCTTGCAGGCCGATTCTCTCAAGTTCTTTGCTGGATGCGAAGCCTGCCAAAGACATCACCATGTGACTCACTGCCCGACGGAGCCCTTGCGAGTGTCTACAGTATCTTGCCCTTTCGATCAATGGAGAATGGACATCGTGGACCCATTTCCCACTGGGACCCAGCAAAAGAAATTTCTGCTAGTTCTCGTTGATTACTTCTCTAAATGGGTAGAAGCCGAACCTCTGGCGAACATCACGGAGATGGCTGTGATGAAAATTCTATGGAAGGACATTGTCTGCCGATACGACATCCCTCACAAGCTGGTGTCGGACAATGGAAGACAATTCTCCGGGCGCAAGCTAAAAGAGTGGTGCGAAGGGTTAGGCATTTAGCAGGCCTTCACCTCAATTGCATACCCACAGAGCAATGGACAAGCCAAGGTCGTCAATCGAGAAATCTTACGGGGACTCAAGATCAAACTAGACCATGTGGGGGGCAGCTGGGTCGAAGAACTCCCCAGCATCATGTGGTTCTACCGTACTACCCCGCGGGAAGGAATAGGTGAGAGCCCTTTCTAACTAGTCTATGGGGTTGAAGTCGTCATCCCAGTTGAAGTAGGGGAAGAGTCTACCCGACAGCAATACTATCACAAGGAAGACAACGATCAGGAACAACTGATTGACCTAGACCTCATCTCGGAGGTTCGGGACAAAGCCACGACCCAGTTGGAAGCATACCAACGAAGGATGCAGCAAGCCTATAATCGCCGGATGATAGCTCGCAGCTTTGAAGTTGGTGATAAAGTCTGGAAAAGGATCAAGCTGGTTGGTGACCCGGGGAAGCTGGAGCCTTAATGGGACGGACCATACGTTATCATCAAAAAACTCACCGAAGGTAGCTATTACATAGAAGACAACAAAGGCAAGAGACTGGAAACGCCCTGGCATGCCAATCATCTGCGCCCTTATCATACCCGGTGAGGTATTGCATTGTTCGTTTACCAGCTATATTCTTTATTTCCATTGTTTGGCAGTTCAATAAATCAAAAATGCAATAATATGTGGAAAGCATTGAATCCTTAACTCTGTAAAATCCTACTGCCTCTAGATGAGTAGGCTTAGTCCCGGAGCTGTACATTCCCGGCCAAGAGCTGCAAAACCCTACTGCCTCTCGGTGAGTAGGCTTGGTCTCGGAGCTGCACATGCCCGACCAAGAGCTGCAAAACTCTACTGCCTCTCAGTGAGTAGGCTTGGCCTCGGTGCTACACATGCCCGGCCAAGAGCTGTAAAACCCTACTGCCTCAAGGTGAGTAGGCTTGGCCTCGGTGCTATACATGCCCGGCAAAGAGCTGTAAAACCCTACTGCCTCTCGGTGAGTAGGCTTGGCCTCGAAGCTGCACATGCCGGGCCAAGAGTTGCAAATCCCTACTGCCTCTCGGTGAGTAGGCTTGGCCTTGGATCTGCACATGCCCGACCAAGAGCTGCAAAACCCTACTGCCTCTCGGTGAGTAGGCTTGGCCCCGGAGCTGAACATGCATGGCCAAGAGCTGTAAAACCCTACTGCCTCTCGGTGAGTAGGCTTGGCCTCAGAGCTGCACATGCCCGACCAAGAGCTGCAAAACCCTACTGCCTCTCGGTGGTAGGCTTGGCCTCGGAGCTGCACATGCCCGGCCAAGAGCTGCAAAACCCTACTGACTCTCGGTGAGTAGGCTTGGCCCCGGAGCTATACATGCATGGCCAAGAGCTGTAAAACCCTAATGTCTCTCGGTGAGTAGGCTTGGTCTCGGAGCTGCACATGCTCGGTCAAGAGATGCAAAACCCTCCTCTCGGTGAGTAGGCATGGCCTCGGAACTGCACATGCCCGGCCAAGAGCTGTAAAACCCTACTGCCTCTCGGTGAGTAGGCTTGGCCTCGGTGTTGCACATGCCTGATCAAGAGCTGTAAAACCTTACTGCCTCTCGGTGAGTAGGCTTGGCCTAGGAGCTGCACATGCCCAGCCAAGAGCTGCAAAACCCTAGTGCCTCTCGGTGAGTAGGCTTAGTCTCGGAGCTGCACATGCCCGACCAAGAGCTGCAAAACCCTACTGCCTCTCTGTGAGTAGGCTTGGCCCCGGAGTTGTACATACACAACCAAGAGTTGTAAAACCCTACTGCCTCTTGGTGAGTAGGTTTGGCCTCGAAGCTGTGTACGATCGTTTCCGGTACGCTAGAGGGGGTAAATAGTGATTTTTGAATCTCTTCTACCTTCACGGTTAGTTTGCGCATCGGAATATACAATAAAACAAAACTAACAATGTAAAACAATGATAACAAAGCGATTTACTTGGTATCCACCCTGGACGGGTGACTAATACAAGAATCCGTCGGTGGATCAATCCCCAGATAACCATCGGCTAGCCCTCGTCGCTCCTTGTGGGTGGAGAATCCTCGCCACAACACCTTGGACACTATCTGGGCACAAAAGACTACTAACTCACTTTACCTAAACGAGTTTCGTCAAGAATCTCAGCCTCCACGAAGTCCTCTTTAAATAGAACCCTAGGTTGATAACTCGCCACAAGTTGACTGCCCTCAAGGGCAGTCGACTGCCTCACCAAAATCCGACTGTTACACACCTAACGTTCGAATTTTGGCTGTCACCAGTCGACTGCTCTTAGGGCAGTCGATTGGTCCAGTGGCCAGACCCTTTCTGTGAGTTTTACCAGTCGACTGCCCCAATGGCAGTCGACTACCCTACTCACTCACCTAGGGTTTCCCTTCCCGAGTACATTTCTCTCAACAATCGACCCTAGGACTTTCCCGAGTACAATTACACAGCACTCGTACTCTCACGACTCCACTGACTCCTCCTCCGCAGCCTCGACTGTTGCCTTCGCGCCCTCTCTATCTTCGACTCCCGTCCCTCGGATGCACGCAAGCCTCCAGCTTGCCTCCATGCCATCCTTCACGCATGCCTCGAAGTACATGCCCCTCAGCTCATCGTCCCTGCTCTCCAAGGTCCCTCGGGTGCACACAAGCCTCCAGCTTGTCTTTATGCCACCCTTCACCGTACTGAGGCCGTCCAGTCAAGTCCATATGTGTAACCTGTACATCCTGCACACTCAACATACATATATGAGAACACAAGGGAACCCTAACTTAAACCCTTTGCCCAAACATCAAAACACTTGGTCACTCCGGACCACAGATTGCCTCAACAATCTCCCCCTTTTTGATGTTTGGCAATACGTTTAAGTTAGGGAAAGTAAAATAATAGTCAATAGCAAAAACATGCTAAAGAATGCATATGCAATGCATGGATCCTATCCCAAGGCATCCTACACCTAACCCTCCAAGTTAGAAATTTTCACACCAAACCCTCCAAGTTAGAACTTTTCACACTTAACTTCCCAAAGTTAGGAATTTTCACAAAAATCGGGCTTTTTAATGTTTCTCCCAAGCTCCCCCTTCATTGGTCTTACAAAGGTTTTTTAAGAACCTCTCCAAGGTTCCCCTTACGCCAAAAATGGAGCAACCATGCTCCCCCTTAATCACAACTCCCCCTAAACCTAGGGTTTCTTGCAAAGGTATGTTTGGTTTCCTAACTTAAACCCAAACTTCTCCTCCTTTGCCTAACATCAAAAAGACCCCAATAATATCCCAATTATCGGTTCTTTTAATCTCTAATGGTCCTAAACACAGTGTACTAACCCCCATACACTTGTTTTCCACCATTTGGACACCAAACCAGCTGCTGATACACAAATCAGCCCTGGGCAGTCGACTGCCCCTGTTGGCAGTCAACTGATACTCTGAAATTCAGTCTTTCTGGCCAATTTTAGAATTGCGCCAGAAATTCCACAATTCTCCAAAAATTCCAATATTTTGTGGAGAACATTGTGGTACCTATACCTACTTGGAAAAAATACATTTCACCATGTATTTATCACCGTTCCCAAGTTGGACACAAAACTCAAAAATTTCTTATGAAAATTAAGGCAAACAAGGAGACAACCTCCCCCTTAACATATGCATTCTCCCAATTTTCAATTTTCCTAGGTGAAGTTCTACCCAACTTAACACCATAGACTCAAATTAGGTTCTACCCAACCTAACAACCAAATTGTTCTCCCTTGGCCACCATTAAAGGATTGCCCCCAAGTAACCTTATCCCTAGTACCAAAAAGAACTCTACAAAACTCTGAAAAACCCTAAAGATTTGCAAGCACACTTGCTAGGATATACCTTATCCTAGAAAAGTATGATTTTATGAAGATTGTCAAATGTGCTTGACTTTTGGTATCAATTCTAAGTTTCTAAAAAATTTGACATTTGTATCAACTTTGAGATCTACTCATGATTCCTTGTGTTTGTCAATTCTAACTAATATCAATTTACACAAGGAATTGTCCTCAATTCTTCTCTTTGGTTTAAGTACACAAACCTCCCCCTAATTATCTCTTAACCTTAGATTCATATCCTTATCAATCTTTCTTAATTTTCCATATGGCCTCATATAATCACCATTAACCCATGAGGCAAACCTCTGTTTAAGGAGTATAATCATGGATCTTGATTTTAAGGTCATATCCTATTATCCAATATGTTATTCTTCTTTACACCCTCGGATCAGTCGACTGCCCCAATGGCAGTCGACTGTCAAATCGAACAGAATGGTCTTGGGCTGAAATTCACTCGGATCAGTCGACTGCCACCAAGGGCAGTCGACTGATACCTGAATTTCAAGTTTTCTGCCTAATTTCAGAAATGTCTAGATAATTCCACAAATCTTCAAAAAATTTAAAATTTCGTGGGGAGATTTGCGGATCCTATATCTACTTGGGAAAAATATGTTTCCAAACAAATGTACTCCGGATCCCAAGATTGGCACAGAACTCTAATTTCTCTAAATTGTATCATTTTAACTCCTCCAAAAGTTCTAATTTAGGCTTCTCCTTGATGTATTTTCTCATTTCTGACCATGATACTGTTGGTGCAGAATGCACCTAAGTCAAACCTGTGTTTTGATAATGGCAACATAGGTCAAAAGTTAAGTGTTTCTTGTTTTCTAACAAGTTAATCAAGTGTGCAGGAAAAGCCCTAGCGAAGGACTGCTAGGCACTGGCAAAGGAATGCCAGAAAAGAAAGCCCTAACGAAGGACTGCTAGGCAACTGGCGAAGGACTGCCAGTATCAAGCCCTAGTGAAGGATTGCTAGGCAACTGGCGAAGGACTGCCAGTATCCAAGCCCTAGCGAAGGACTGCTAGGCGCCAGGCGAAGGACAGCTTGGGAGTGAAACCCTAGCGAAGGAATGCTAGGCACCGGGTGAAGGACAGCTCGGCATCCAAGCCCTGACAAAGGACCGTCAGGCAAAAATCCAACCAAAGGAACGGTTGGCATCAGGTAAACTCTCCCGAGAGGAGTAGGTGAGGACGCGTTCCCCGTCGAGGGAACAGTAGGCGTCGGTTCGACCTAGGACTCAATTTTGGAGACAAAAGTCAGAACCAAGACAGCTAAGGCTGTATAAACAATATTTTAGTGCTTTATTGTGTTTTGGACTAACCCTGGATGCAGGACCAAAGGAAGGAGTATCTGCAGCTCAGATAGCCTCAAAGGAGTGAGGTAGTAGCTGAGTAGGGCGCCCGGAGTGTCCCGGGCGCCCCCAAGGTGCATACAAAACAAGTAAAGTCAAGCTGGGCCGAATATATGCTGGGTCGGGCGCCCCCGTGCTCCCGGGCGCCCGCGCTGCTCCCGGGCGCCCCCATGCGCAACCCGAACCCGCGCCCTTGCGAAGCCGAGAAGATAAGGCTTTGACCGGTCAATGCGGGCGCCCCGAGCGCTCCGGGCACCCCGGTCAAAGCGGATCCAGAGGATCAGACGCGACCGAGAGCTCTGCGGATCAGAGGCCACGTGGGGGGCGCCCCCGACGTCCCAGGCGCCCCCAGGCCCTATATAAAGGGCCCTCGACCCCAGGCTTCAAACATCAATTCGCTCAACGCTTCCACGCTCTTCTGTGCTCACACCTTGCTCCAGAAACTGCCCAACTCGAGCCGACGACGTCCTGCTGCTCCGGAAAGTCAACCTACAACCGGACGTCGGTAAAAGAAGAGTTCCTTGTGCTTTATTAAAAGTTTATGGTGCTATACTTGTAAATCTATTCTTGTAAACTGATTTTGCGCTCATATAGAATTGCCCAAAGTAAACGGTCAACGACCGTGGGCCTTGGAGTAGGAGTCGACACAGGCTCCGAACCAAGTAAATCGACTGTGTCTTTTGTGCTGTGTTTTGTTTTATTTTATTTCCGCTGCGTACGTGCTCTTTACGAAAATCCGAACGATATCCGATATTCACCCCCCCTCTATCGGTTTTCTCGATCCAACAAGTGGTATCAGAGCGGGGAAGTTCAAACCTGGTGCAACCACCAGTTTGAAATTTTTTTCGGATTTTTATTTTTCTATTTTTTTCTTTCTTTCTCTTACGAATTTTTCGCTAAATATTTCATTCGATTCTTTTTAAGCAAGGTTGGTGCAACACCCCTTGTTATTTAATTTATCCAGCACTGCTAATCCAAGACCTAGTCTTGGAAAATCTTTTAAGTTTTCTTTTTCAGACTCAATGACCATGCAAGAGGGATTCAGCACCGCCAGACCTCCACTCTTCAGTGGAGAAGACTTTTCCTACTGGAAAAGCCGCATGGAGGTCCACCTGAAAACTCAGGTGGACATGTGGATCATTATCCAGTCCGGTCTGGAGATCCCCCGAAATGCAGAAGGACTTCCTCAGAACTACTCTGAATGGGACAATGCCCTAAAACGCAAGATAGAAGCCGACGCGAAAGCTACTCAGACTCTTCAATGCGGATTGACGAAAGAGGAGCTGAACCACGAGGGCCCCTTCAACAGTGCAAAGGAGCTGTGGACAAAACTGATCGAGCTACACGAAGGGACTTCAGATACTCGGATCAGCAAGAGGGATCTGCTACTAAACAAACTCTACACCATCAAAATGGCCGACAACGAATCAGCAGCCCAGCTCCACGCACGAATCCAAGAGGTAATGAACGGTCTTCACACAATAGGTCACAAGGTTGAAAACCATGACCTAATAAGGTATGCTCTAAACGCCTTCCCTAGAAACACCTTGTGGGCATCTATGGTAGATGCATACAAGGTCTCTAGAGATCTTTCTAAAATAAAACTAGATGAATTGTTTTCCGAACTAGAACTGCACGAACAAACTAACACCAATATGATCGAGAAAGGTATTGCTTTCGTTACAGGTAAAACTGGAAGGACAACGAAGAAGAAGCCTGAACCCGAACCTGAGTCTAACTCAGACTCAAACTTAGAAGAAGAAGATGGAGATCAAACTAAGCTGGTCCGGCTCGCTCGAAGCTACTACAAGGAGCTGAAGAACCGAACCAACAAACGGAAAACCAGCCGAAGAAAGGACGAACCAACTGAACCCGCGAACAAGCCTAATGTGACCTGCTATGAGTGCAAGAAAAAGGGCCACTACAAGTCAGAATGTCCAAATCTAAAGGAGTCCAAGAAAACAAGAAGAAAGAAGGCACTGCAAGCAACCTGGGACGAGTCTTCCTCAGAAGAAGAAGAAGAGGCTCCCCAGTCTAACCTCCTAGCTCTGACTGCCTCAGAAGAAGTCGGAACCGAATCAGAAACAGAATAGGAGGACGGCGAGCTAACCTTCACAGAAGACGGAGAAATTAAGGTAACTGGTTTTAATAGATCGCAATTAAGTAATTTAATTTCCTTTCTTTCTTGAGATTTGGCAAAAGCCAAACTCCGAGTCGAGTCCCTCCGACAGGAAGTAAAACTCCTGAAAGAGGGAGCTGACTCTAAACCCTTAACCGAGAAGGTTCAGGAAGGAACTCCTACTCAAGTTGAAAAACTTGAAAAGGAGAACTCCTCCCTGAAAACTCAGGTTAAGGATCTTAGATCAGCATTAGAACGATTTACATCTGGTTCTAAGGGTCTTGACATGATCCTTGGAAAACAGAAATCAGTTCTAAATCGATCCGGATTGGGCTATAGAACCAAATCTCGGCAAAGATCTTACTTTGCTGTACTGAATCAGTCCAGAGGTAAAATTCAGGCATGGGTACCTAAACTATGCCTGAACAAATCGACTGGATCAAATCAGTATTGGATCTCCAAGGACAAGATTCACATCTTGCCTAACCATCACCGTGGCTTTAGTCCAGGGGGAGCCAAACTGAAAACAATATTCATTATTAGATAAATAATTTTAAATTCTTGATTGCAATTGCTTGTTTGATTGGTTATTTAATTTCTGCAATATACCATGCTTAGATTTAGGAATAGTTAGTTAAGGACTGAACAAACTTAACTGAAACTTGACAACATAGTATTGGGTGGAGGTGAGATGATAGTACGTTAGGGAAACCAATTCTAATAAGATCAAGTTCACTTGGTCTCTTTAGACTGGCGGAACTAGCCGAAGCTACCGATCCAAAACCCAAACTAGTTAGACCAGAAATTTTTTAAAGAATAATTTTGAAAATGAAATTTCATTAAAAGGCTTTGTCAAGGAAAGGGTGGATGATCCCATAAGGCTTCGGCCAAAGAAGGCCTAGTGCCTCGCCAAGACCTGGAAGCCAATTTTTGAAATTCAAATTCAAATTAATTTTTGTCAAATTCGAATCTAACACAAAATTTCAGCTAAGTGTAGATTCAAACATCTTTTCAAACATTTCAAAATTAATAAAGTAAGTTTTCAAAATTTAATTGTTTTCAAAAATAATTAAGTTTTTAAAATTTAATTGTTTTCAAAATTAATCAATCTTTTCAAAATAACTTTTAATCATCAAAACCTGTCTCACGAAAACCATAAGGTTAATGTGATTGAAAACTCTAGATTTGGGTTAGACAGTAGGATTAAGACTCAATTGAAATTTTTGTTAATACCTATGAGATAATCGTGTATTTATCAAACCATAGTCAATATATTCAAACCATGGTCAACATATTCAAACTATGGTCAAGAAAGTCAAACCACGGTCAAACCACGGTCAAAACGGTCAAATCAATTCAAACCATGGTCAAACCGATTAAACCATGGTTAAAAATAGACAAGACAAAAGTTTGTCTTTACCCACACTATTCCGGGCGCCCGGAACCACGCGGGCGCCCCCTACCCCATCTTTTCTTACTCCCTAGGCAAAAAGCTGATTTTGCTTTTGACCAAGGCGCCCGGAACCACGCGGGCGCCCCCATCAACTCCAACGCAGCAAAAGCTGCAAAGCGCTCTGTTGAGGGCGCCCGGGCTGTCCCGGGCGCCCCCAGCAGCCAAAAGCAACTGCCCTTGGCAGCAGTTGCTGACCCGGGCGCCCGGAAGCTCCCGGGCGCCCCCATGAGTTTGCCTATATAAGGCACCCGAATTCTCCTTCTCCTCCACACCAAAATCAACCTTCCTCTTCACTTCTTTCTCTTCAAGAAGATCTTGCAAGTCCTCTTCCTTAACTATGCCTCCCCGTGCTGTCCGGTATGATTATTATTGCATTTAAATTAATTTTCACATGCAATATCTTTATTCTTTCTTTAACTCTCTTAACTTAGACGCCGACTGAACCCGGCCAACCCCGGTGCCCAACCTAGTCCCGACCCTAGATTTCCTAACCTAGAGTTATGTAAAAGGTTTGCACAAACCATCTACAAGCCTATTAAAACGAGTTATCTCAATAGGCACTTTTTTACCCAATCATGCCCTGTCGCCATGAACATCATCAACTTCTATCAATTGGACAATCTTGTCTTCTGCACGCATACCATTAATGAATCTTGATGCGCAGAATTTTACAACAATATAATTCGACAAGATAATCTTATGTTTCAAACCACTATCCAAGGAATTCCTTTAACTATAACCCCGACCTTGTTGAATCGATTCCTTGGACTGCGACCCTCTCAGTCCACATTCTGCTGTTATCCTCCTAGGAACCCCCCATTTGATCCTCTCTACTCAGAGATTACCCTAGATACCATTCACTCCTATTTCTATAGTGCAGACCTCCCAGCAAATAGACGCTTCCTAGCTGTTGAACTTCAGGCCCAGAACTATGCCTTGTATAGAGTTCTGGTCCGATGTATCCTACCACTCTCCACCAGAGACCTAGGGACTATGCGACCCTTTCATGCTTTTCTTCTTTATGCCCTAGTCCATCACCTTGACCTAGACATTGGACTCCATATGTTTCATACCATTCTGCATGCGTCCAGTGTCACGACCTAGGGACGTGTACGCACTCCATATTGCCACATCATCACATCCCTCCTTCATCACCACGGTCGTGACATTACCGTTGGTGAAATTACCGCTATGATCGACTTTGACGAAATAGAATTTAGGAACTTTTCGTTAGCGAGTCTAGAGGTGTCGGCCACTGGGGTTCTTAGTTGGAGACGACAGCAGGCCGGAGCACCAGTCGACACAGACGAGGAGGTTGAAGTCGACATTGGAGACATAGCTGCAGCAGCCCGAGCACACATCGACGAGCCCGCTCCACCTACACTCTACGAGAGAGTGACCCGTATGGAAACACAGATCCAAAGCCTCCGGAGGAAATCGAAGCCAATCATGCCGAAGACTTGGAGACAAATCGGGGCTACTACACCGAGTATATGAGCGCCCTTAGAGCTGAGCGGGAGGCCAGAGATGCACAGTATCTAGAGATGATGGCACGATTTGATGCATGGTAGCCTGGCTCGTCTGATCATCCCGGTCCCTCATCTTAGATCTGGTTGCATTGTACTATTAGCTATCTGACTGCCCCTACTTAGTAGGGTTGACTTGTGTTTGACTATATGACTGTGTTGAACCTTGAGTACCTGCTTTATTTTATGTTGATCAGCTTATGATTACTGGTTCTAGGATTGTACTTTGTAGAATAGATTATTTTTTCGACTTGATTTAAAATTGTTTTTTAAAATTTTTTAAAAACTGTTTTACTTAATTTCAAAATCAGTTTTCATTCTTTTTACTTAGTTTTTATTGCAAAACTACCCCCTTCAAAAAAACTAGGGTTTTTCGAAAATGGACTTAGCCTAGGCCCTAACCCTAGAACTGCATGCACCTATAGACTTAGAAGCCAGCATCTCACAAGCACCTTAGGGTACTTTCTGATTGATAACCTAGAAAGGGTTGAGATGCTTAGGTCTTTGCCTTAATTCAAGATGCTTTAAGTCAGTGCATCTGCAGTAATTGGGGCACTCAATACAACTTATACAGCAATCAAGTTAAGTGTCAAGTTTAGAAAATCTAACTTGAACAGAAACACTTAACTTGACTAACCCTAGCAAAAACTACTGTTTATAACAGTTAGTAAGTAGCTAACTGGGTTAGACAGGTCCCTACAGAGAAAATTGATTGATTTAGTTAAGTATAATTATGATTTGGTTCAGTACAGCAAAATCTTACTTATTTCCATTATCTCTGCTATTTTTATTTGTTTTAATATATGGCAAAGGGGGAGAGATAGGAAAGGAGAGAGTAAAAAGTTTTCAAAATTTAATTTTCGTAACTCTATCCTTTATTCAAAATGTATTCAAAAGTTTTTTCTTTAGGTTTTTCTTTAGAAACTTAAGCTTTCAAAACTTTGCTAAGTATTCAAGTCCTTCAAAACTATAGCTTATTTTGCTAAGTATTCAAGTATTCAAGTCCTTCGAAATTATTACTTAAGCTATCAAAATTTCTTTATTCAAAACTTTTTTGAAAAATACATAAACTTTCAAAAGTTTTCAAAATTTTTCCTTTATTCAAAAAGGTTCAAAAATATACTTTTCCTTTCGTCAAAAGCTTAAACTTTTTGAAGAAGTACTAAAAGTTCTTAAAGCTTTTTAAATTTTTGCCTAAGTACTCCAGTTTCAAAATTTCTTAAAGCTTTCAAAATTTTACCCAAAAGTACTCTAGTTTCAAAATTTCTTAAAGGCTTTTAAAATGTTGCTAAGTACTCTAGCTGCAAAATTTTTACTTAAGCTTTCAAAATTTTCCTAAGTACTCTAGCTTTTCAAAAGGTTCTTACTTAAGCTTGTCAAATTTTTTAAGTATTCTAAAGCTTAAGTTTTTCAAAACTGTATTAAAACTGAAATTCTTACTTAAGCTAACATTTTCAAAAAGTTTTCAAGTACAAGTAAAGTTTTTTTAAAACCCCACGAATTTTTGAAAAATCTAGGGGGAGACTCCTTCCACGGGGAGGGAACAAAAGTTAAAACTTTTTCATGTTTTGCTTAAACTTAACTTTTTGAACTAGGGTTGCCATAAATCAAAAAGGGGGAGATTGTTGGTGCAGAATGCACCTAAGTCAAACCTGTGTTTTGATAATGGCAACATAGGTCAAAAGTTAAGTCTTTCTTGTTTTTTAACAAGTTAATCAAGTGTCCAGGAAAAGCCCTAGCAAAGGACTGCTAGGCACTGGCAAAGGAATGCCAGAAAAGAAAGCCCTAGTGAAGGACTGCTAGGCAACTGGCGAAGGACTGCCAGTATCAAGCCCTAGCGAAGGATGGCTAGGCAACTGGTGAAGGACTTCCAGTATCCAAGCCCTAGCGAAGGACTGCTAGGCGCCAGGCGAAGGACAGCTTGGGAGTGAAGCCCTACCGAAGGAATGCTAGGCACCGGGCGAAGGACAGCTCGGCGTCCAAGCCCTGACAAAGGACCGTCAGGCAAAAGTCCAACCAAAGGAACGGTTGGCATCAGGTAAACTCTCCCGAGAGGAGTAGCTGAGGACGCGTTCCCCGTCGAGGGAACAGTAGGCGTCGGTTCGACCTAGGACTCAATTTTGGAGACCAAAGTCAGAACCAAGACAGCTAAGGCTGTATAAACAATATTTTAGTACTTTATTGTGTTTTGGACTAACCCTGGATGTAGGACCAAAGGAAGGAGTGTCTGCAGCTCAGATAGCCTCAAATGAGTGAGGTAGTAGCTGAGTAGGGCGCCCGGATTGTCCCGAGCGCCCCCAAGGTGCATACAAAACAAGTAAAGTCAAGCTGGGCCGAATATATGCTGGGTCGGGCGCCCCCGTCCTCCCGGGCGCCCGCGCTGCTCCCGGGCGCCCCCTGCGCTGCGGTCGCCCCCATGCGCAACCCGAACCCGCGCCCTTGCGAAGCCGAGAAGATAAGGCTTTAACCGGTCAATGCGGGCGCCCCGAGCGCTCCGAGCGCCCCGGTCAAAGCGGATCCAGAGGATCAGACGCGACCGAGAGCTCTGCGGATCAGAGGCCACGTGGGGGGCGCCCCAGACGTCCCGGGCGCCCCCAGGCCCTATATAAAGGGCCCTCGACCCCAGACTTCAAACATCAATTCACTCAACGCTTCCACGCTCTTCTGTGCTCACACCTTGCTCCAGAAACTGCCCAACTCGAGCCGACGATGTCCTGCTGCTCCGGAAAGTCAACCTACAACCGGACGTCGGTAAAAGAAGAGTTCCTTGTGCTTTATTAAAAGTTTATGGTGCTATACTTGTAAATCTATTCTTGTAAACTGATTTTGCGCTCATATAGAATTGCCCAAAGTAAACGATCAATGACCGTGGGCCTTGGAGTAGGAGTCGACACAAGCTCCGAACCAAGTAAATCGACTGTGTCTTTTGTGCTGTGTTTTGTTTTATTTTATTTCCGCTGCGTACGTGCTCTTTACGAAAATCCGAACGATATCCGATATTCACCCCCCCCCTCTATCGGTTTTCTCGATCCAACAGATACATTTCTATCATTGAGTTATATGGTGTTCACACATCAAAACCTAATTTTACCCAATATAACCTTATTTTCACCTTTTTCTCCCTAAAACTCCATTTAATGTGCCAAAACCTAGGATTAAGACTTGTCCAAGTCTTCCAACCCTTTTGGCACATTTCACCTAATTTCCTAGGAGAGAAACTCTTGAGATCCATTTACCATGGACCCCAAAGGCTTTTAGAGCTCCCCTTTGAGCTCTTAGCCCTAGCCACCTCCCTAGGTAACTCAATCCACACTAGGCCACACCGGTGTGCCACCGATGATTCTTGGCCTACAAAATGAACCCTCTTAACCTTAGACACTTTGTCTTTGGTTAAGTCATTTTCTTTCCCTTTGGATGGTACCCCCTTGCCATCCTTGGACTTCTCCTTCTTGCCATGATCATATGTCTTCCCAGCATATTTCTTTTTGTTTGCCTTGGAGACTCTAGACCGATAACCCAAACCCGATCTATCATAGTTGGGTTTTATACTACCCAACACCATGTCTAAGCCCTTAAATCCAACCGTGAATCTTTCTAGGGCCTTTCTAATGTGTCAAGCCTTCCCCTCAAGGCTTGATTTTCCCTCTCTAGACCTTTAACTTTGGAGTTCATATGTCCACTTTGGACATTCCTAGAACTACCCATTTTCCTAGGCATATTCCTTCCCTTTTTGGGATTAGTGCCATGATCCTTAGGTCTAGAGGTCTTGGGTTGATCATGATACATGTCTTTCCTAGGGTTTTGATCTATCTTATTAACCCTAGTCCTATCATTATATTTAAAACCAAAATTATGCACCATTAAGTATTTTTTCATTAAAACTAGCATGCATTGATGGATAATTAACATTACTTTTAAAATGCAAGGAAGAACTTGAAATTGAATTACTTTTTAACCTAGGGTTAGGAATTACCTCCCTTACCCTTGTAGTCTCTCCTTGTTGTGAACTTCTTTTTTCCTTCTTTCCTCCTTCTCCCATCTTCTTAGATACTCCATTTTCTTTATTTCACCTTTCTTTGGGCACTTGGTGTGGTAGTGCCCTAATTCTCCGCATGTGAAGCATCGGATTTTCTTTTTCTTTTCTTGGGCTCCTCCAATCCTACAACCCACGTTAGATTTAAAAGAACTTGAAATAGGTTTAGATTTTACCTCCTTTTTACCTTTTCGGCACTTGTCCTTGTAGTGCCCCTTTTCATTGTACCCAAAGCATATAATGTGATTCTTTTTACTTGCTTTGGTGGAGGTGGAGGCTAGGTTGACTTCTTTTTCCACCTTGGATGAAGTGGATGCTTCCTCTTGTTCCGGTATGATTGAGGGTCTCTTCTCTCCCTCAATTCTTGAAATCGATACCTCCTCTTCTTCTCTTGTAGAGGTTGATGATCTTTCACTCTCTCCCTCACTTGAAGATGTAGATGACTCAATTTTCTCCTCTTCTTAAATCATGGAGCTCACTTCATCGGGATCTTCTATTAGTTGGACTCGTGTAGGATTTTCATGGAATTCGACCACCTTTTTCCATAGCTCATGAGCATTTGAATATTTTGCTACATCACTCAAGACGTTGTTAGGCAAAATATTAATCAATACATCAATTACCTTCTCATTTACTTTTGCTTGATCTTGTTGTTCTTGATTCCAATATCTAGGCCTAAGCCTCTTCCCGTGCTTATGCTTTGGAATCTCATATGGCTCTTCAAGCGCGATTCGAAGGTTCCACTCCATCCCAAACCATGTCTCGATCCTCACCTTCCAATATCCGAAATCCTCATGGTCATAGGGCGGTGGAATGTAGATATCTTCCCCAAATTTGTCCTCCATTGATTCTTTTCCTCTAGCGTGTGCTCCCTCAGCGGTTAGTCCGATCAAGAGCGGTCCTTCGCTCTAATACCAATTGTACGTTCGTTTCCGGTACGCCAGAGGGGGGTGAATAGCGATTTTCGAATCTCTTCTACCTACACGGTTAGTTTGCGCAGCGGAATATACAATAAAACAAAACTAACAATGTAAAACAATGCTAACAACCCGATTTACTTGGTATCCACCCCGGACGGGTGACTAATCCAAGAATCTGTCGGTGGATCAATCCCCGGATAACCTCCGGCAAGCCCTAGTCGCTCCTTGTAGGTGGAGAAACCTCGCCACAACACCTTGGACACTATCTAGGCACAAAAGACTACTAACTCACTTTACCCAAGCGAGTTTCGTCAAGAGTCTCAGCCTCCATGAAGTCCTCTTTAAATAGAACCCTAGGCTGATAACTCGCCACCAATCGACTGCCCTCAAGGGCAGTGGACTGCCCCCACCAAAATCCGACCGTTACACACCTAACGTTCAAATTTTGGTTGTCACCTGTCGACTGCTCTCAGGGCAGTCGACTGGTCCAGTGGCCAGACCCTTTCTGTGAGTTTTACCAGTCGACTGCCCCAATGGCAGTCGACTGCCCTACTTACACACCTAGGGTTTCCCTTCCCGAGTACACTTCTCTCAGCACTCGACCCTAGGACATTCCCGAGTACAATCACATAGCACTCGTACCCTCACGACTCGACTAACTCCTCCTCCGCAGCCTCGACTGTTGCCTTCGCGCCCTCTTTATCTTCGGCTCCCGTCCCTCGGATGCACGTAAGCCTCCATCTTGCCTCCATATCATCCTTCACGCATGCCACAAAGTACGTGCCCCTCAGCTCATCGACCCTGCTCTCCAAGGTCCCTCGGGTGCACACAAGCCTCCAGCTTGTCTCCATGCCACCCTTCACCGTACTGAGGTCATCTAGTCAAGTCCATATGTGTAACCTGTATATCCTGCACACTCAACATACACATATGAGAACACAAGGGAGTCCTAACTTAAACCCTTTGCCCAAACATCAAAACACTTGGTCACTCCGGACCACAGATTGCCTCAACAAGCTGCACATGCCCAGCCAAGAGCTGCAAAACCCTACTGTCTCTCGGTAAGTAGGCTTGGCCTGGGAGATGCACATGCCCGACCAAGAGCTGCAAAACCCTACTGCCTCTCTGTGAGTAGGCTTGGCCTCGGTACTGCACATGCCCGGCCAAGAGCTGTAAAACCCTACTGCCTCTCGGTGAGTAGGCTTGGCCTCGGAGCTGCACATGCCCGGCCAAGAGCTGCAAAACCCTACTGCCTCTCAGTGAGTAAGCTTGGCCTCGGAGCTACACATGCCCAACCAAGAGCTGCAAAACCCTACTACCTCTCAGTGAGTAGGCTTGGCTTCGGTGCTGCACATGTCTGGCCAAGAGCTGCAAAACCCTACTACCTCTCTGTGAGTAGGCTTGGACCCGGAGCTGTACACGCCCGGCCAAGAACTGTAAAACCCTATTGCCTCTCAGTGAGTAGGCTTGGCCTCGGTGCTACACATGCCTGACGAAGGGCGGCATACCCCCTACTGCCTTGTGGCAAGTAGGCTAGGAATAGGTGTCTCACAGACCCGGACAGAAGCTGAACAGTCGGGAGGGATGAAGAAGTCATTCAAAACATAAGTCCAGTGATGTTGACATTCAAAACTGAAACGATTACATACATGTCCTACAAGAGAAAGCTTAAAAGAAAAAAAAATGCAGTGGTCAAGGAGTGGTCAGGGAGCCCATGCCTGATTCAGGAAGGATTTTATAGAGTCTGCTCTTCAGGAGGAAGATCGTCCCAGACCCGCTGGACAGTTATAGCGCGCAAGTCTGAGCCTGGTTTTAGCAGCTAATCCTTCTCTAGCTGGCTGATAGCGCCATGGAACCCCTGTTTGAGGCGCTTCAATGCATGTACGGCTACCACCTCGGCGTACTCCTCCGATTGCAGAAACTTCACCTTGAACTCCGCCTCAGCCCGAGACATTTGGGCTGTGTAATCACTCTGCTGCTGGTGTATCGTGGCCTCGACCTCCTCCTTGGAAGCCTTCAGAAGCGCCACCTCCCGGAATAGGCAGCCCTGAGCCTCTTGCATCTCTTGGAGCTTCTGGGTAGCAGCAGCAACTTAGATCATGGCCTCGGTAACTTGCTCCTGGAGGTCTGCGGCATGGAAGCACGCTAGCTCTAAGTCATATTCTTTTATAGTCATCAGACGATCCCGGGTCGTATCCCGGTCCTCCAAGGTTTTCTTTGTAGATTCCAGGAGGTTGACTTGATCGGACAACTCCTTCGTCCGGGCCTGGAGTTGCTCCCACTCCTGGGATAGCTTCTGCAGTTCCTCCATAAGGGCGTGGTTCCTCTCGGATCCAAGGCGTTCTCGGAGTCTATACCCATGCAGTGTTGTCTCAGGCGCCATTAGAGCGGTAAGATAAGGCTCTATCATCTCTCGAAGGGCTCGGCTAACCTCCAATTACAGAAGGTCGGGCTCGCGGGCCCGGCCAGCTTCCGCCTCCGTAGCCGCTACTCGCTGGAGAAGGTCTTCTGTGACCCCCCCACCCCTCGGAATATAACAAGCGGCTGGTGGCTGCTACCCGCTGGAGATAATGCTCTATCTTCTCTCGAAGGGCTCGCTAACCTCCAATTACAGAAGGTCGGGCTGGCGGGCCCAGCCAGCTTCCGCCTCCGTAGCCGCTACCCGCTAGAGAAGGTCTTCTGTGACCCCCCCACCCCTCGGAATATAACAAGCGCTTGGTGGCTGCATAGTTAGAGGCAACCTACGAGGCGAGACAAAGATAGTTAGTGAAAGACACTGGAAAAAATAGGAAGCGCGCCAAAAGACTCACTGTCAATAAAGACAGATGTAACATGCACAAGTATTGCGCTGATCTAGCTGCACGACACGGTAGAGCTGGAAAAGGAAGAACTCCCTCAGCAAGGGGCCCTGACTGACTGGGAACGTCTCTTGGGTCGGGGACCTCTTCTTCTGAACTTGAAGCCCTCGGCGAACCCTCAGAAGCGATCCCCTCTATCCGGATGGATTGGGAACTGCTTGTCGCCTTCTTCTTCGCGATTGGGGCTGTCCGGTGGGAGGAGGGCAGGTCCTTGGGCGCCCCCTTTCCACGTGGAGCAGCCGGAGGGTCGACTGGGGGAGCCGGGGCATCAACGACGGGAATAGTGGCCTCAACTGCGGAGG
Organism: Boesenbergia rotunda; assembly: GCA_024364735.1. NCBI lineage: Eukaryota > Viridiplantae > Streptophyta > Magnoliopsida > Zingiberales > Zingiberaceae > Boesenbergia > Boesenbergia rotunda. The sequence continues at coordinate 237,373 of JAGFNQ010007040.1, read as the reverse complement.
AGGAAGATCCTTCCCGAACTCTTGGAGCCCATGCAGCCGCATCCTTGGAGGTAGCAGAGCGCAACAACTCCAGAGAGAGACCCTTCTTCAACCTCTTCAGGGGGTGATCCCCCCGGGATAGACGTGTTGGTGCAGACAGCACCCAAGTCAAACCTTGGTTTTGATAATGGCAAAGGGTTCAAAGGTTAAGATGTTATTTTTATCTAACATGTTACTTGAGTGTGCAGATTGAAGTCCTAGCAAAGGACTGCTAGGCACCTAGCGAAGGACTGCTAGGCATCGAAACCCTAAGACCTGGCGAAGGACAGCTGGGCACCTAGCGAAGGGCTGCTAGGAGTCTAAGACCTAGCGAAGGATTGCTAGGCACCTAGCGAAGGACTGCCAGGAAACAAAGACCTGGCGAAGGATTCCTAGGCACCTGGCGAAGGACTGCTTGGTAACGAAGACCTGGCGAAGGATTGCTAGGCACCAGGCGAATGACTGCTTGGTAACGAAGACCTGGCGAAGGACTGCTAGGCACCTAGCGAAGGACTGCCGGGCAAAAGTCCAACCGGAGGAGCCGGTTGGCAACAGGTAAATTCTCCTGAGAGGAGTAGGTGAGGACGCGTTCCCCGTCAAGGGAACAGTAGGCGTCGGTTCGACCTAGGGTTCCATTTTGGAGACCCAAAGTCAGAATCAAGACAGCTATGGATGTAAAATTCACTAACATTCTTGCTTTGTGTTGTTTGGTAATAACCCTGGATGCAGAATCAAAGGAACGAGTTTCTGCAGCTCAGAACACCCCAAAGGAGGGGTGCAGATAGCTGGGCAGGGCGCCCCGGAGGTCCCGGGCTCCCCTAAGGTGAAGGCAAAACAAGTTGAGCAAGAAAAAGCTTCGGAAGCTCACTAGGCCAGGCGCCCCAAGCTCCCGGCCGCCCCCGTAGTCCCGGGCGCCCCGGATGCCTCGGGCGCCCTGGGTCCAAGCCATCGAAGCGATTGGATTGAAGTTAGCCGAGAAGCCAGCAAGACCAAGTCATGCAGGGCGCCCCCTGTGTCCCGGGCGCCCCCGTCAAACCTCGAGCCCGATCCTGGAGGGATAAGGGCTGACCGAGTTCCGGATGAAGGTTTGCGGATCGAGAGACACGTGGAGGGCGCCCCCAGCGTCCCGGGCGCCCCCAGGTGCACTATAAAAGGGGCTCGACCCCCAAGGCTTCGGACAACACTTTTCCAACGCCTCAACACTCTTCGCTCAAGCTCTCTGCTCCGGAAACTTCTGATCTCGAGGTTCTAGCGTCGATGATAACCCTATGCACCGAAGAACGATCCACACCGGGTGTCGGTAACGAAGAGTTAGATTTTTGTTTTTACTGCAATACTACTGTAAAACTTTGCGCATTATAGAATTGCCTGCAGTAAACGGTCAAGGACCGTGGGCCTTGGAGTAGGAGCCGACTGCGACTCCGATCCAAGTAAAAAACCTTGTGTTCGCGTTTGTTGTTTTAATTTCCGCTGTGCATTCTCTATCTTATAATCCGAAACGGGTATACGATATTCACCCCTCCTCTATCGTATTCTATCGATCCAACAAGTGGTATCAGAGCGGGGAAGCTCAAATTTGGTGCAACCACCAATTTGAGAGTTTTTCAGATTTTACGAAATAATTTTTTTTTCTTCGAATTTTTTATCGTTAATCGAGGTTGGTGCAACACCACTCGATAAAATTGTTTTATCTTCTTCCCGCACTGCTAATCCAAGACCAAGTCTTGGGACAATTTTTTTTCTTTCGTTCTCTTTTTAGAAAACAATTACTAAATGGCTATGCAAGAAGGATTTAGTACAGCCAAACCACCACTTTTCAGTGGGGAGGATTTCTCCTACTAGAAAAGTCGGATGGAAGTCCACCTGAAAACTCAGGTGGACAAGTGGATAATAATCCAGTCTGGACTGGAATTCCGAAGAATGCTGACGGAGTGCCACAATCCTACACCGAATGAGATACCGCCCTAAAAAGGAAAATTGAAGCTGATGCTAAAGCAACCCAAACACTCCAATGCGGCCTAACCAAAGAAGAGCTGAACCGGGTGGGTCCTTTCAATAGTGCAAAGGAGCTTTGGGGTAAACTAATTGAGTTGCATGAAGGAACCTTTGACACCCGAATCAGCAAGAGGGACCTTCTGCTGAACAAGCTGTACACAATCAAGATGAACGACAGTGAATCTGCAACTCAGCTCCACGCTAAAATTCAGGAGCTGATGAACGGCCTACACACCATCGGTCACAAGGTAGAGAACCGTGACCTAATCAGGTATGCTCTTAACGCCTTCCCTAGAAATACTTTGTGGGCATCTATAGTAGATGCATACAAAGTTTCAAGGGATTTATCTAAAATTAAACTAGATGAATTATTTTCGGAACTCGAATTACATGAACAGACTAACTGCAATCTGGCCGAGAAAGGCATTGCTTTTGTTGCAGGTAAAACTGGAAAGATAACCAAGAAGAAGCCTCAACCTGCACCCGAGTCTGATTCAGATTCAGACTCAGAAGACGGCGAAGGAAATCGACCTAAGCTGGTTCGGCTAGCCCGGGATTACTACAAGGAACTAAAAAACCAGACCAACGAAAGGAAAGCCAGCCGAAGAAAGGAAGAATCAGCTGAACCTTCAAATGAGAAGAACAAACCAAATGTGACCTGTTACGAATGCAAAAAGAAGGGTCACTACAAAACGGAATGCCCCAATCTGAAGGAAACGAAGAAGACAAGAAAGAAGAAAGCCCTTCAGGCAACGTGGGACGAGTCCTCCTCCGAAGAAGAAGAAGAGGCCCCACAGTCAAACCTGCTCGCTCTGACAGCCTCGGAAGAAATCGAGACTGAGTCAGAATCGGAACCGGACGACGGCAAACTCACATTTTCAGAGGATAGCAAAATCACTGTAAGTGGGTTTTCTAGAAATCAATTAACTGAATTAATTGCCTATCTTTCTCGAGACTTGGCGAAAGCCAAAATCCGAGTCGAATCTCTCCGACAGGAAGTAAAACTCCTGAAAGAGGGAGCTGACTCTAGATCCTTAACTGAGAAGGTTCAAGAAGGAACCTCTACTCAAGTTGAAAAACTTGAGAAAGAGAACTCCGCTTTGAAAACTCAAGTCAAGGACCTTAGAGCAGCCTTAGAACGATTCACTTCTGGTTCCAAGGGTCTTGACATGATCCTTGGAAAACAGAAGTCGATTCTAAATCGATCCGGATTAGGCTATCGAACCAAGTCTAGACAAAGATCATACTATGCTGTACTGAATCAGTCCAGACCTAAAATTCAGCCATGGGAACCCAAACTGTGCCTGAACAAACAAACTGGATCAAATCAGTATTGGATCCCCAAGGACAAGATTCACATCTTGCCGAACCATTATCGTGGCTTTAGTCCAGGGGGAGCCAAATTAAAAACAATATTCATAGTTAGATAAATTTCTATTCTTATTTTAATTTGCATGATTGCTTGTCTATTTAATTTCTGCAATTTACCATGCTTAGACTTAGGACTGGTTAGCTTAAGGACTGAACCAATTAACTGAAATTTGAACAACCTGGTATTGGGTAGCGGTGAGATGATAGTACGTTAGGGAAGCCTCTTCTAATAAGGTCAAGTATACACTAGTTGGTCTCTTTAGACTGGTGAAACTAGCCGAAGCTACCGATCCAAGACCCAAACTAGTTAGACTAGAATTTTTCAAAAAATAATTTTGAAAATGAAATTTCATTGAAAGACTTTGTCAAGGAAAGGGTTGATGATCCAATAAGGCTACGGCCAAATAAGGCCTAGTGCCTCGCCAAGACCTGGAAGCCAATTTTTGAAATTCAAATTCAAATTATTCTTTGTCAAATTCAAATCTAACACAAATTTTCAGTCAATTGTAAAATCAAACACTCTTTTTCAAAATAATTTCAAAATAATTGTTTTCAAAATTAATTTAACTTTTTCAAATAAATCATGATTTTTCAAAATAATTCTATCTATTCAAAACCTGTCTTACAAAAACCCTTAAGGCTAACGTGATTAACAACACTAGATTGTGTGAGACAGACTAGATTGTGAAAATCAATTTAGGCTATTCCTGATTCTAATTGGATCCAAATCAACAAAACTCTTTATGTGTAGGAACATAAAGATTTGGACCAATGGATGTTGGATAGCGGGTGCTCCAGACACATGACTGGGGATAAATTGAAATTCACCAAACTCAAGTTCAAAAATCTAGGCTCAGTAGCATTTGGCAACAATGCTACACTCAAGGTGGTTGGGTCAGGAACATTAAACTTAAATCTGACTTTGTTATTAAGAAGGTTCTTTTGGTAGAAGATTTTAAATTTAACTTGCTTAGCATAAGTCAATTGTGTGATACTGATTATGTAGTTACCTTTACCAACTCTAACTGCCTGATTAGAAACTTACAAGACTCAGAAATCATGCTTAAGGGCACTAGAAAAAATAATGTTTACACTATAAACCTATCACTAGTACCTAAATGCATGTTAATTCAGTTAGAACAATCAAACCTCTGGCATAGGAGATTAGGTCACACTAATTTGAGAATAATTTCAAAAATCACCCAACTTGGCCTAATTAAAGGTATCCCTAAAATTAAGAACTATGAAAACTTAATATGTAAATCATGTAATCAAGGTAAACAAACCAGATCTAATCACAAACTAATTCAGTCTGATCTAACTCAAACCACACTTGAGCTCCTGCACCTTGACCTATTTGATTCACATGGAGCCAAGTCACTAAGCGAAAACTGGTAGTGCTTAGTAATAATTGATGATTACTCTAGGTTTACCTGGGTTAGGTTTCTAAAGACCAAAGATGAAACCCTAAACATATTCAATGATTTTTGTAAGTTAATTGAAAATCAAAACGATACCAAAATCAAAAGACTTAAGAGTGACCACGGGGGAGAGTTTGAAAATCAATGATTCGAGGAGTTTTGTAAGGTAAATGGGTATATACACGAATTTTCGTGTCCTAGAACCCCCCAGCAAAATGGGATAGTTGAAAGGAAAAATAGAACCCTACAGGAAGCCGTTAGGGCTATGCTCAATGAATTCGACCTAGCTAACCAATATTGGGCAGAAGCAATTAGTACGACTTGCTACATCCAAAATAGGGTACTAATTAACAAACGACACAATAAAACACCCTATGAATTATACTACCATAGACTTCCAAACCTACATTACCTTAGGGTCTTTGGGTGCAAAATCCATATCCTAAACACCAAGAACTATCTAGGTAAATTCCAGTCTAAGTCAACCCCAGTCATCTTCTTAGGTTATTCAACAACAAGTAGAGCCTATAGGGTTTACAATAAACAAACTAAGAAAATTGAAGAAATAATAAATCTGATATTTGAAGAAGAAATTAACTGAAAATTTGATAATCCAGATCTAAATTCATCAAATACTGATCAAGAAGAAAATGAACATACTACTGAACCTTTAATTGAACCCCTAAATGAACTAAATATTGAACCAACCATTGAGACAATTGAACCAGCAATTGAACCAACCCAAGTAGTTGAACCAATCACTGAACCAAACCGACCAGCCGGACCTGAGGCTGAACCAAGTTCCAGAAAAACTAAGAAACCCAGACTCAGTCACCCAACTGATCAGATTGTGGGTGATCCAACCTTAGGAGTCAGAACTAGGTCCGCTTATAGGAACCTTAGTCAGATTGCAATGATTTCAAAAATTGAACCTAAGACCATAGATGAAGCCTTACCTGATCCTGATTGGATCATAGCAATGCAAGAAGAGTTAGCCCAGTTTGAGAGGAACCAAGTCTGGGAACTAGTACCTAAACCTGAGGGCAAATTCATTATTGATACTAAGTGGGTTTTTAGGATCAAGCTAAATGATCAAGGAGAAATAGTAAGAAACAAAGTTCGCTTAGTAGCAAAAGGGTTCAGTCAAGTAGAAGGGTTAGATTATGATGAAACATATGCCCCAGTAGCGGACTTGAGTCCATTAGGATGTTGTTAGCCTTTGCATCCCATAAAGGATTTAAACTCTATCAAATGGATGTAAAGTCAGCTTTTCTAAATGGATTTATTAAGGAAGAAGTCTATGTAGGACAACCTCCTGGTTTTGAGGACTTAGAAAGACCTGACCACGTTTACAAAATCACTAAAGCACTTTATGGACTAAAACAAGCACCTAGGGCTTGGTATGAACGCTTATCAACTTACCTAATCTCTAAAGAATTTAAACAAGGACAAATTGACTCAACTCTATTTGTTAAAGCCTTAGGAAAAAAAATCTTTATTGCCCAAATCTACGTCGATGACATAATTTTTGGGTCCACCAACTCAAACTTCCTAAAAGAATTTGTTAAAATAATGGAAATGAATTTGAAATAAGCTTAGTTGGTGAGCTCAACATCTTTCTAGGGTTACAAATTAAACAAACTAGGGATGAAAACTATGCCGATCAATCCAAATATGCTAAGGAATTAATAAAGAAATTCAAAATGGATAACTCTAAAAGCATAAGTACCCCCATGGCCACAAATGTAAAAATAGATAGTGACCCTGATGGTAAACCAGTAGACCTCAAACTCTATAGAAGTATGATTGGAAGTCTACTGTACCTTACAGCCAACAGACCTGATATCCTTTTTGCTATAGGAATATGTGCTAGATACCAAACCTGTGCTAAGGAAACACACTTAGCAGCCCTAAAAAGAATACTAAGATATGTTATAGGCATCCTAAATGTAAGGATTTGGTATCCTAGGACCTCAACCTTTGACTTGTCAGGATACTCGGATTCTGACTACGCTGGTTGTAAATTAGATAGAAAGAGCACAAGTGGAAGTTGCCAACTGTTAGGAAATAGTCTAGTAAGTTGTTGCAGCAGAAAACAACACTGTGTAGCTCTATCCATAACTGAAGCTGAGTATGTAGCTTTAGGAGAGTGTGTAGCACAACTCTTATGGATGATGCACACTCTCAAAGACTTCCAGCTTAACTACTCCTAAACTCAGGTCTACATTGATAATATAAGCTCAATTAACCTAACTAAGAATCCAATCCAATACTCCAGAACTAAACACATAGAAGTCAAACACCACTTTGTAAGAGATCACGTAGCCAGGGGTGAGATAGTCCTTAAGCATGTAGACTCTAAATCTAACTTAGCTGACATATTCACCAAACGCCTACCTGAGTCTGAGTTCAGCTCACTAAGAAGGCAGTTAGGATTATGCCTGGTAGAATAGGTTTACTCTTCTTCTGTTATTTTTTAACTGCTTCACTTGATTTTAAAATCAATCTCTAAAATAATTTTTACTTAACTTTCAAAATCTTTATTGCAATTTAAAAAATAATTTTTCAACTTAGTTTTTATTAAAACTACCCCCTTCAAAACTAGGGTTTTTCTTCGCAAATGAACTTAGTTTAAGCCCTAACCCTAGAAATGCATGCACCTATAGATCTAGAAGCCAGCATCTCACAAGCACCTTAGGGTACTTTTGTTTGATAACTTAGAATGGGTTGAGATGCTTAGGTCTTTGCCTTAATTCAAGATGCTTTAAGTCAGTGCATCTGCAATAATTGGGGCACTAAATACAAATTAAATAGTAATCAGATTAAGTGTCAAGCTTAGAAAATCTAACTTGAACAAATCACTTAACTTGACTAACCCTAGCAAAAACTACTATTTATAACAGTTAGTAAGTAGCTAATTGGGTTAGACAGGACCTGAGCGAGATAATTCAAATTGATTTGGTCCAAGTTTACACCTTGAATTGGTTCAGTACAGTACATTATTCTTTTGTTATATTCTTATGCAGTTTTTTGCTATATTGCTTTGTTTTTCTTTATATATGGCAAAGGGGGAGAGATTGGAAAGGAGTAAAGGCTTGAAAATTAAATTTTTTTGAAATTATTTTTTTTCAAAATTAAAAATTTTCAAGACTTTATCCTTTCTTCAAAAAGTAAAATCATCTAAGCTGTTTTCAAAAACTGTTTCTAAGTACTTGACCTAAGATGTTTTTTTTCTAAGTACTTATTTTTAAACTTCTCTAATAGAAAGTTTTTAAAGTACTAAAGAGATTGAAATTTTTTTTCAAAAATTCCTTTTGTAATAAAAACTTCAGAAGATGTTTAGAAAATTTTATAAGTTATTGACTTGAAAATTTTCTAAGTGTAAAGGTTCTAAGTATAAATTTTCCAAGTGCCCAACCAAAATTTTTTTTGGAAAATATTTTCTAAAACTTCTTTTGAAAAATGTTCTAAATGTTGAAAAATCAATTCCATTTTTAGACTTAGAAATTTTTCAAACCCCACAAACCTTTGAAAAACCTAGGGGGAGATTCCTTCCAGGGGAAGGAAACTAAACTGGTATTTCACCTGTTTGTTGTTAACTTAACTTTTTGAACCGGGTTGCCATAAATCAAAAAGGGGGAGATTGTTGGTGCAGACAGCACCCAAGTCGAACCTTGGTTTTGATAATGGCAAAGGGTTCAAAAGTTAAGATGTTATTTTTATCTAACATGTTACTTGAGTTTGCAGATTGAAGTCCTAGCAAAGGACTGCTAGGCACCTAGCGAAGGACTGCTAGGCATCGAAACCCTAAGACCTGGCGAAGGACAGCTGGGCACCTAGCGAAGGGCTGCTAGGAGTTTAAGACCTAGCGAAGGATTGCTAGGCACCTGGCGAAGGATTGCCAGGAAACAAAGACCTGGCGAAGGATTCCTAGGCACCAGGCGAAGGACTGCTTGGTAACGAAGACCTGGCGAAGGACTGCTCGGCACCTGGCGAAGGACTGCCGGGCAAAAGTCCAACCGGAGGAGCCGGTTGGCAACAGGTAAATTCTCCTGAGAGGAGTAGGTGAGGACGCGTTCCCCGTCGAGGGAACAGTAGGCGTCGGTTCGACCTAGGGTTCCATTTTGGAGACCCAAAGTCAGAATCAAGACAGCTACGGCTGTAAAATTCACTAACATTCTTGCTTTGTGTTGTTTGGTACTAACCCTGGATGCAGGACCGAAGGAAAGAGTTTCTGCAGCTCAGAACGCCCCAAAGGAGAGGGGCAGATAGCTGGGCAGGGCGCCCTGGAGGTCTCGGGCGCCCCAAGGTGAAGGCAAAACAAGTTGAGCAAGAAAACGCTTCGGAAGATCACTGGGCCAGGCGCCCCCAAGCTCCCGGGCGCCCCGGATGCCTCGGGCGCCCTGGGTCCAAGCCATCGAAGCGATTGGATTGAAGTTAGCCGAGAAGCCAGCAAGACCAAGTCATGCAGGGCGCCCCCTGTGTCTCGGGTGCCCCCGTCAAACCTCGAGCCCGATCCTGGAGGGATAAGGGCTGACCGAGTTCCGGATGAAGGTTTGCGGATTGAGAGACACGTGGAGGGCGCCCCCAGCGTCCCAGGCTCCCCCAGGTGCACTATAAAAGGGGCTTGACCCCCAAGGCTTCAGACAACACTTTTCCAACGCCTCAACACTCTTCGCTCAAGCGCTCTGCTCTGGAAACTTCTGATCTCGAGATTCTAGCGCCAATGACAACCCTATGCACCGAAGAACAATCCACACCGGGTGTCGATAACGAAGAGTTAGATTTTTATTTTTACTGCAATACTACTGTACAACTTTCTGTAAAACTTTGCGCATTATCGAATTGCCCGCAGTAAACGGTCAAGGACCGTGGGCCTTGGAGTAAGAGCCGACCGCGACTCCGAACCAAGTAAAAAACCTTGTGTTCGCGTTTGTTATTTTAATTTCCGCTGTGCATTCTCTATCTTATAATCCGAAACGGTTTTACGATATTAACCCCCCTCCTCTATCGTATTCTATCGATCCAACAAGACGTTCTCGCCGTCTCTTCTCGGTCGTGTGGGTCTTTGAAGGTGCAATAGATGGAGGGGGGTCAGCTTCTCCCTCTGGGGCCTCGGTAGTAGGAGTAGTCAAACCCCCTTCGAGGTCAGTTGGCAACTCTGATGCTCTAATATCTCGGGGGGCCTCTGGGGCCGCTCGGTCGGTGGAGGGCTCATCCATTCCCTCGCAACCCTCAATGGAGATTCCCGCAGGAGCAGAAGATGCTAAACCTGGGACCAACACCTGTTCGTTGGCCTGGTCCCACTTCAGGAGTTGATTCATCACTCGGGAAAACATGACATCGCCTATAAAATAGAAACAAAGGGACATCAGTCAGCATTAACCAGGAATGGTACCAGACAAAGAATAACTTACGAAGGTTGGAACTAAGGGTTGTGATTTTCGGACTAAGCTCCGCCCGATAGAGGAGCTCTTCGTATTGCACCAGTTGGAGCCCATGGAATTCCATGCCAGCTAGGATACCCTAGCTCTTTGATATCCCGCATCCTGCTGGAAGTTGCCAAGGTCGGGAATAGGAGGAAAATTTTCAGACCAGTGGATAGGACTGAAGGGACGCTCAGGGAGCCGGATATAAAAAAATCGTTCCTTCCATCCCTTGTGGGAGGAGGGAAGGCCTCCTAAGAACCTGTGGCCAGACCGAGTGGTAAAGCCAAATGCTCCTCGGGACCCAACGGGGACGAAAAAGAAATGGAAGAATCGGGGGGTTAGAGGAATGTCAAAAAGCTTGAAGAGAATAAGGGCTCCGCCCATTTGGGCAAAAGCATTCGGAGCCAGTTGTTGGAGCAGGATACTGAAGTAGGTGGCAACACTCATGTAAAAAGGGGGAATAGGGAAGCGAAGCCCTAGTTCTAACTGCCCTAGGAAGAAAGTATAAAAATCCTTACAGGTTGTTACAGGCAATTGACCTGGGGCAGGGACCCTCACCTCCCAGTCTACCGGGATACCGTATTTCTGGCAGGCTGCCTGGAGGGACTCCGACCTAACGCTGGAGGAGATGGTATCGTACGATTCCGCACGAAATCCTAGTTCTTTTAGGGAGCACTCCTCGCTGCCTGGAATTTTCTTTTTCTTCTCCATCGGACCCATGGGGATGGATGAGGGAGAAAAGGAAGGGAAGGGGACTTACCCTCGTCAGAGGAACATAGCGGCAAGATGAATAGCCCAAGATGGAGAACGCGTGAAGTTAGATAGGGTAAGGAGGCTGCAGGGTACCGTTGCACCCACTTTTATAGAGGTGTGCCACACCCCTCAGAGCAATAGGAGAGCAACACGTCAATGTCATTAGTTGGCCATCCCAAGGAGTTGCTAGCCCTTACTTCCGCCACTTCGTACAGACCGTAGTGCGTATCAAAAAAGTATCAACGCGCCAAGAGGGAAGAAACATGTGGCAATATCCCATCCGCTGAGCAACAGCGTCGCCATGGTAAGAGCTAAAATATTCGTGAAGGTCCTGAGATAGCCGCCAAAATGTCATCACAAAGTTTACAAGAATATGGAACATATGTAAAGAATCACTCGTAGTCTTGGAATGCACAAGCCCTATCTTAGGGCCCCAGCGAAGCAGTAAAAGACGGAGAGAACACCCAGCTTCTTCACCACAACACTAGTCCGATCAGTCAGTCACACTTCCTTCGATCAGAATTATAGGGAGGGACTTGTGATGGGGTTGAATAGCCCGTGGCGGACACGTGGGATGAAGAAGCTACGTGGCACGACATGACGAGTCGGAGCGATCCTCCTTCCAGAACTCCAAGCCTCCCCTTGGGATATATATGCCCGGAAGAACGAACCTCCCAGGATCACCCCGAGAAGTCGGGACCCAAGACTGCCTCGAGGAAGTACAGCGCCCATGGCCCCCCGGGCCAGAATACCCCGAGACCACCTCGGGGGAGTGAAGCCCAAGCCCCCTCCGACCGCAAATAACGGACCCCTTGTTTGCGGATCCCTAGATAAGGATCACCGATAATTACGGGATGATCAGAACCCGCAATCCACGGTCATTATCGCCCTCATCCTTACAACGGACTAAATTTAAGGACTGCGAGGACCGTTACGTGGGGGATCCGGTAACCGAAGATAGGGGAACGTGGCGAGAAGCATGGGGACACGTATTATCATCGCCGTAGATATAAAAGATACTTCGCCCCCCCTCCCCCCCTGGGTGAAGGTTAAGCATTCTCTACTATTCATATTTTCTTTCCCGTCTTCCACCTTTCTCCATCGAGATACTGACTTGAGCATCGGAGTGGACTCCGTCGGACAACCTACGGCGTGTCCCCTAACGCTCGTGTTGATCTCGCAGGGCGTGGCATTCCTTTCCTCCCTTTGGCATCCACATGGACTGAACTTTGGTGACGTATCATCGACGTCGATTCTTTCCGGAACATATAATATATAATATGCATGCAATGATTAAAATTAACAGCAATGTCACCCATTGCTATAAATATAAGCTGCGCTTCTAACATTAACAGAGTCCGACCGTGCATGCACAGATAGTTTGCTATATATATATATATATAGAGAGAGAGAGAGAGAGAGGTGATCTCCTGCGCCCTAATTTATACGCGCCCCTGCGCGTCAGGGAGATTTTTTTTTTGAAATTAACATTTCCTCTGTTAATTCATTTTTATTAATTTCTAAAAAAAAATCTCCTCCCGTCGTCTTCTTCTTCCTTGGCGAGCCAGACGGCGGAGGCGGCGACGGCAGCCGGAGGCGGCGACGGCAGCCGGAGGCGGCGACGGCAGCCGGACTCCTCCCCGTCGTCATCTTCTTCCTTGCCGCGCCGTCTGCCCTCGCCGCCTCCGGCTTGCGTCGCCGCCTCCGTCGTCGCCCGTCGTCTGGTGCGCCAAGGAAGAAGATGACGACGGGGAGGAGTTCGGCTGCCGTCGCCGCCTCCGCCGTCTGGCTCACCAAGGAAGAAGATGACGACGGGGAGGAGTTCGGCTGCCGTCGCCGCCTCCGTCTGCCCTCGCCGCCTTCGCCTTCGCCCGCCGTCTGGCTCGCCAAGGAAGAAGACGATGACGGGAGGAGATTTTTTTTAGAAATTAATAAAAATGAATTAACAGAGGAAATGTTAATTTCAAAAAAAAAATCTCGGTGACGCGCAGGGGCGCGTATAAATTGGGGCGCAGGAGATCACCTCTTTATATATATATATATATATATATATATATATATATATATAAACAGTGATGTAGGAACTTACTGTTCACCAGTAGTAAACATTCATGATATATAAGTTTCACCCACCATCGGTAAATTATGTTTACAGATTTCAAGAGTAAATATTTGTTCACAAACATGATATTCAGTTATATATCTGTTCATGTGATTACTGAAGATAATTCAGTTCTATAACTTGCTCTCTGATACCAATATTGAACTAAAATACATGAACAGTTTATTTTCTCAAAGACAAAGACTTACATGTCTCTCGATTGATGCTTTGTGCTTGTCAATGGAAGGACGATTACAAGCGAACAACCCTTTACTATATTCACGAACTAAATCTCTTTATCGCTTCTCCTTCACCGAGAAAACAGAGAGTCTTCTTTCTGTTTTTTTTTAATCTGCTTGGACGAATTAAAACAATTGCACGTGCAGTTGCCACTCAACTGCACACCCACTACAACATTTTCCCCACTCCTGGTCACAAGGAGCAGATATCAATTGGCATACGATGTTTACATGATTCCGAAGGTTCCACAAAAATAGAAGAATATTGGATCTAAATTTTAGAGGTCGATTTAAGATTTTTAAGCATTTTAAAAATACTTTAGTAAATATTCTTGAGTTTGATATTGATCATATTAGAGGTCTAGAATACGATAATGAAGCTAATATGAATGGGAAATATAAAAGTGTACAAAAAAATGTTACTTTAAATGAATCCCAGAGCTTTCGTAATTGTCATAGTTTTAATTTAGCTTTATTTAATATGACTAATTATTATCCTATGACTGTGTCATTTTTTGAAATGATACATTGTTCTCCTCTTCACCGGGTGATGGAATATTTTTAAAGATCATGTGAAGAGTTTGACAGATAAGTCATTCACACAAACACATTGCAAAAGTCATATTGAGGGTGTTAAATCTATAAAGGAGCAAATTGCACGAATAAGAGATGTTTTATATGACATAGCAAATGATAGTGAAGATTCAAAAATAAAAAGTGAAGCTGAGACCTTAGGGATATATGAACTTAAGAATTTTGAATTCTTATTTGGTACAGTAATTTGCCACAAGTTATTAGATGTTATCAACATTGTTAGTAAATTTCTTCAACATGAAGATATGGATTTTTTTTTAATTGACACCAGATATCCAGCTTATACCGACTAATCATGAAAATGATCAGTCCATTAAATTTTCCTATCAGTCATCAGGATAAATCGGGAAGCTCTCGCAATGAGCGACCCATCAACCTAATGTTCTTAAGTCAACTGCTCATTAAAGCAAATTCATCTATTAATTTGTCGAAGATGAGAGTCAATCCTTATATACTTAGAAAATTGAGAAAGCACCCTGCCGCTCCACCATTGCGCTAGGGGCATGAAGATATGAATATTGATATTACTATCAAACTTTTATAAAAATTATTATATTTCTAGAAGAATTTAGAGAAGATGGTTATGATAAGGCCATGTTTGAAGCTAAAGAAATCATATGTTAGATGGAAATTGAAGCGGTATTTCGAGAGAAACAAGTTGTTTGAAGAAAGAAACAATTTAGTGGAATCAACCATAAAAAAGTGACATAGTCAATTGCATAATCTTTTGGAATAAATTACTTTCTCTTTACAATCAATCAAACTAGCTCTATATGAAAACTCTATTTAAACAATTTCAAAAATATGAAGAAATATTTGAGTTTTTATTTACAACGTGCAGATGATGAAGCTTTGTTGAGTTCTTGCAAGAATTTTGAAAATTCTGACTTATAGGGACTTTTTTGATATTAATGGGGATGATTTATTTTCAGACATTCTTAAAGTACTCGTTATCAAAAGAAACAAAATCGACATTTGATGTAGTGAATTATTCGAAGAAAATCAATAGAGATTTCTCAAATGCTCACATTGCTTATAAATTTTATTGACTATCTTAGTTATAGTAGTAAGTGCGAAATTAAATTTCTCAAAATTAAAGCTCATCAAGAGATGAAATGAATTGATTTAGTTATCAATTGAGAAAGAACTTGATTAATTTTTTTAGCTCTAAAATTGTAAGGTGACTTATTTTTTAGTGATCATTTTAGATTTGTTTATCTTATTATTCGATTAAAATAGAAATATTTTAACTGTTATGTATTGTTTAGTTTTTATATTATCTTTAATGTATTAATTTAACTCAAAAAAGTTGTTATGAATTTTTTTTAAAAAATATGAACATACATTATGATTAAGGATAATTTTTTAAAGTTATACTCAGGATAAAATATTAGGATCGGCCCTACATTTAGGCTGCGTTTGGTAGGGTGTAATCTACCTTGTAATGTAATCCAGATTACATTACAAGTTGGATTCCTTTGTTTGGAATAACTTTAAAATTGTAATGTAATGTAATCTCGATTACAAAAGAGGTTGATGATTTGTAATCTGGATTACAAAACAAAACCTCCGTAATCTGGATTACATTACAGCTTGTAAAGTCGTCGGCCGGGCGGCGACGGTCATTGGCAGTTCGTCGGTCGTCGGCCGGCGACCGACCACCGACCGCCGACCGCCGACCGGCGGCGACCGACGACCGGCGATCGGCGACCGCCGGCGACCGGCAACCGGCGATCGGCGACCGCCGGCGGCCGGCGCCGCCGGTCGACAGAGGTCACCGACCGGTCGATGGCCACCGGCCAGCCGGCGGCGGTCGTCGGTCGTCAATCTTGATTACATTACAGGATGGATTACCCCTCACCAAACAAAGAAATCCAACTTGTAATGGTTATCAAAGATTACATACAACTCATTACCAAACATAACAATATAATCAAGATTACATTACATTACATTACAAACTTGATTACATTACAGATCAGATTACATTACAGTCTACCAAACGTAGCCTTAAGTTTAAGCAGTAGGTAAAACATGTTTCTAACCGTAATATGGATTAAATAGGGCACTTGTTTCTCTTTCTTTTCTAAATTGAATGAGACCTCACTTATATCTTCTCTTAAGTTTTACTGATGAACTATGAAAAAAAAAAACCCTTTACTGGCTTCAAATTGTAGTTGATGGGGGTAAATAGAGGTCTTATGTTGCACGTCTTGACCTGGTTAACATAGGCTCCACATAGTGCATTCTTGACTTAGCCAATATAGACTTTGTATATAGCCTTGGTTGCGCTTGGATCAAAACGGATTGGATTGTGATGACTTCTGAAGAACCCAATGTTGATTATGGGGAGCTCGACAAAGTTTAGAGGGAGCTGAGCACTTAGAATAACTTTGCCAAATTTGGAAAAGTTAGGGCCGATCGAGTCTGTATAACGCTTTATTAAGAAGGATAAATTGAATATTGGGTTAACGGAAGAGGCGCATCACATGCGAAAGGGCATCAAATCAAGAATTCCAACGGATATCTGGTCAGCAGTAATTAGCATCGGTTACAAACTTAGGACAGCAGACGTCGCTTGCAAATGAGTTGTTGAATTTATTCATTAGTTTAACGAGTTTATTCATTTAATTGATTTTGTTTATATTAAATGGATATAGAAGTTCTTATCAGCCTAACATCAAATTTATTTTAAGATCATAATAAAAAAAATATGATTAACAAAATTTTTGCAACCTCAGACGATCGATCCGGCTCTACGAAAATTTCTCATCGGCCTGTTAGAAGTGGGCAACGTGTGCAGTAACTGCACATGTTGCCAGGGAGTAGGGCTTGTTGCCCCTCCCTCTCCATTACTTCTACCCCCTATCCTCTCCTATATAAGGAGGGGGTAAGGGCTTCATTCAAGTGCAAGTGTGAGTGAGAGCAAGAGAAGAGCTCTAAGAAGAGAAGATCATCCTGCCAGTGGGATTTGATTTGTGGAGGCTGAAGGACTTTCCGACACGTGATCGTTCTTCTGACGACAAGCGCGACGAACAACGAAGGACGAGCGAGAATCACTGTAAATGTTTACCGTTTCACAATATCGTAGATTCGTTCACGATTTCATGCATTAGAATCAACAATGGTATCAGAGCCGTAAGGTTTTAAGTAGCATGAAATTACTTCACCGGAAAATCTTGACTTTGTGTCGGCAGATTTCTTTCGAGTCGGTAAACTAATTGTTAGTGTCGCGAACCGACAATCCCACTCGACCGTGTTGCACGCTAACGATTAACCGCGTTCGTTGCGGTGAAAAATTCACGGCGGCCGACGTCTACATCATAGTGGACGGCCGAAAAGAAAGGCATAGACGGTGGAACCAAACTCGAAAAAGAAAATCGAAAAAAAACGGTGGAAGAAAACTTTAAAAAAAAAAGGAAAAATTTTTTTTTGCATGTTAATTAAGGCCGTAGATACATTTAGAAAAAAAATTGCATGTTGTTTTTTTTCCTTCGATTAAATTAATTAGCTTTATGCTTTAATTAATATCTTATTGTTTGGTTGAATTTGTATTAAAATTTGGCTATCGGTTATTGAAAATAGACCAAAATTTGATTAAATGGATTAGATTTTAATTAGAATTAATTAAATCTGATTAAGTTGGTTCATTTCAACTGAAATTTAAATTATTAGTTGATTTAATCAGACCAACTTGATCCAACTATGTTTATGTCTAGTTCAAACCATTAGTTGGTTTGACTAGACCAAATTGATCCAATAAAATTAGGATCTAGTTCAAACCACTAGTTAATTTAATCAGATCAGTTTAATACAAACCAGAACCATTTTGTTTGGTTCGATCGATAGATTTGACTTTGAATTAAGTGAGCTAACGACTAAGATAAGTTATCCCTGTCCGATTAGATTAGTTCTAATCAGGATAATAGACCCAGACTAAGGATTCGATTTCCTAATCGATCAGCCTAATATGTTAGTCAATAAAGCTCCCCAAATCATGAAAATTTGTTTTTCTTATTTGTTTATGACTCTGTGGATTTATGCATAATTGTGAATTGAATTGAACCAGTTTTGTTACTGGTTTGTCGGTTTTATACTGACATTGTGTATTTCAATTCCAGATGCCCAGATTTATTACCACAATGACTCGTCGCGATGTGCGATGGAATGAGCTAAGGGAACAGATAGAGGAGATTGACTACCGCCCAAGTCTTGGAATCCAAGGGCATATGGGAAGGCTTAATCGTCTATTTTGGAAACTCGAGCAGGAAGAGTTTCCAGTCCTAGATAACTACCGGATCGAGGCATTGATTCGTTCATTGCCGAGGCGTGGTGGAACAGCTGCAAGATGTATCTGGGGATGCTTTGAGGGGCATATCTCATATACCGAGCTGTGTAGAGAACTACTTCGCCTAAATTTTTCGGAAGAAGATCTGGAAGACTCGGAGGACAAACTAGAAGAGGATCCAGAAATGGATCCAATTGTAGAAATCGAGGAGGATCTTGAAGAATTCGAAGAAGATCCAGAGATGGATTCAATTGAAGAATTCGAGGAAGATCCTATAGAATCGGTGGAGGATCCTGAAGTTAAACTATCTCTCATCAAGTCTAGGATGAAAGGGATAGTATTTACCACCGCGCTAGTCTTTGTCCTAGTGGGAGTAGTACTAACTTATCTAGTTTATTAGAGTTTGTCTTAGTTACTGTTGTAATGTACAAACAGTATTTGCTCAGTTTTTTTTAATCATGTAGTAAGTTACTGTCGTTTTGTACAAACAATTTTTCAAAAGGTTATGTTATGTGTTAACAAAACTTCTTAATGATTAGTTCATTTCATTTGAATGATAAGTTCATTTATGATTAGTTCATATGATCGGATGTATGTAAAATAATTAATAAATGTTTATTAGATTGGATATACGGAGGATGGGTGGGAACGTAGTTACCACTTGATTTTGTAAACCAACTCTAATTTATAATGAGTTTGTTGTTAATTACATGCATATGAGTTACACTGAATGACTAAATAATACGTTTATTTATGTTAGATCATGGCAACGAAGAACATAATAGCTGAATTCAACAAAGGAGAAAAATTAAATGGGGACAACTTCAAAATATGGCACCTTAAGATACAGTATGTACTTGAGGAACAAGAAGTTCTAGAAGCTGTTAATCAATTTATGGTAGAACCTGCAGATGGTTCTACAGCTCAGCATAAATGTGATCTTGATGCCTATAAGGCATGGAAGAAAAAGGACTCCACTGCAAAGGGTATTTTGATTAGTTCAATGGTAGATGACCTGGTATATGAGTATGAGTCATTACCATCGGCTCATGCTGTCTGGGTTGCCCTGAGAGATAAATATAGTGGAGTTAGCTTTAGCAAGCTTCGTCAGCTGACAATCAAGTTTGACAGCTATAAGAAACGCCCGAATGTCTCCATGACCCAACATCTGAGGGAAATGGGGAATATGATTCGAGAGCTGAAAACTGCTGGTCATGAGTTGACTGATGAACAACAGGTTCAAGCAGTTATTCGTTCCCTTCCTGATTCTTGGGAATCAATGAAACAGAACCTTACGCATAGTGAAAGTATAAAGACTTTCATTGATATCTCATGCCATATTGAATTGGAGGCGGAGAGAATAGAATCCGCAAGGATTTCTGGACAAGCTTTTGTAGCTGAAGGCTCTGGACCCAAGAATAAGAAAAGATGGTTCAAGAAAGGAAAAGGAAAGGGAAAAGGAAAAGAAGCTGCTGATGCTGGGCAGGGCCCAATCAAGAAGAATGTTAAAGGAAAGAAGTATGGACAGAAACCTAAGAGCAAGTTGACTTGTTATAACTGTGGCAAGAAAGGCCACTTTGCTCGGGAATGTATTGAGCCGAAAACGGTAGATCCATATTTATTTTCAATTCACGAGCATTATGTTGCTAGTTCAGTGTTGTTAGCTGATTCTTATCCTTTGTGGATTATAGATTCAGGAGCAACGAACCATGTAGCTCATGATCGAGCTACATACGTGGAGTACCGTCGAGTACCAGCTGGCAATAAGTGGATATATATGGGAAACAATGCAAGAATTGAAGTCAAAGGAATTGACACTTGCAAGCTCAAACTACGTGGTGGACATACCCTGTTTCTGCATGATGTCCTTTATGCTCCTGAGATTCGACGGAATCTAGTTTCTGTAATTAGTCTTCTTGATTTGGGTTAGTGCATAAATTTTTTCAGTCGTTGTGTGGAACTTCGTATTAACTCCGTGTTAATTGGATGTGGTTATGTAATGAATGGTTTCATGGTTCTTGATGTAGAACAAGATATTAATTATGGAATTAATAGTTATTTTTCAAACATTGCTCTTACTAGTGATGCTAATATTAATGAGGAAGTTTGGCATGCTAGACTAGGACATATCGGACAAGAACGGATGAATAGATTAGCTAAGGAGGGTCTATTGGGCACTCATGCTAAGATTAACTTGTCCATATGTGAGCATTGTCTTGCTGGAAAAGCAACAAGGAATCCATTTGGTAAGGCTATTAGAGCTGATTCACCATTGCAAATAATTCATTCAGATGTATGTGGTCCAATGAATGCGAAGGCTAGATATGGAGGTTCCTATTTCGTTACATTTATTGATGACTTCACACGTTTCGGTCATGTGTATTTGATTTCTCATAAATATGAAGTATTAGATTGCTTCAAACGTTATTTGAACGAAGTTGAGAATCAATTGGATCGTAAGGTTAAAACCTTACGCACTGACCGTGGAGGTGAATATTTGTCTGATCAGTTTAGGACAATATGTTACGAGAAAGGGATTATTAGACAACTAACGATCCCTGGAACTCCACAGCAAAATGGGGTTGCTGAAAGAAGAAATAGAACTCTTCTAGATATGGTTAGGTCTATGATGGCTCAAGCTAATTTACCTATTTCCTATTGGGGAGATGCATTATTAGTTGCTACCTATATACTTAACCGAGTGTCTTCTAAGTCTATTCCATCTACACCATATAAACGTTAGACAGGCAGAAAACCAGATTTGAGTAATCTGAGACCTTGGGGGTCAGCTGCCTACGTCCATGATAAGACTCACAAATATGGAAAACTAGGACCAAGGGGTAAAAAGTGTATCTTTGTAAGGTATTCTGATACTTCTAAGGGTTATGTTTTTATTGGTGAGCAACAAGATGGAACCATCTCTGAAATAGAGTCAATAGATGCGATTTTTCTCGAAACTGAGTTCCCAACAAGAGGTGAAGTTGATAAATCGATTCCTCTATTTGCTATAGAGGAGGAGGATATTGTTCCTTTATCAACAAATCAGGAATCACAAGAGAAACCTGAATCTAGTCAACCCAGTGGGAGTGATTTGCCAATGAATGAATCAGTTTCAGTTTCTCAACAGTTAGACCTGCGAAGGAGTAATCGCAAGATTATTCCTAAAAGAATGTTTGACATTGAGAATGAGGCATTAATGATTCTCCCTATTGACGATGAGGAACCTCGAACGGTTGAGGAAGCATTGAGATGCTCAGTTAGAGAAAAATGGAGAATTGCAATGGATGAAGAAATGGAGTCTATGAGAAAGAATCAGGTTTGGGATTTAGTCGATTTTCCTCTAGGCCGAAGGGCTATTTGGAATAAGTGGATTCTCAAAATCAAGAGGAAGGCAGATAGATCGATTAATAGATACAAAGCTCGTCTGGTTGCAAAAGGATATACCCAAATGGAGGGTATTGATTTTGAAGAGATATTTTTCCCTGTTGAGAAGTTTGTGTCAATACGTGTCATTTTAGCTATAGTAACACATTATGACTTGGAATTACATCAGATGGATGTAAAAACGGCTTTCCTTAATGGTAATCTTGACGAGGAAATCTATATGGCACAGCCAGAAGGTTATATTGCTGATGGCCAAGAGGATAAAGTATGTAGACTTAAAAAAACTTTATATGGGCTAAAGCAAGCGTCGAGACAATGGAACATAAGATTCAATGAAGTCATTTTATCTTATGGTTTCGAAATGATCAATGAGGATCATTGTGTATACCTCAAGGAGGATAAAGGAAAGATTGTCATATTATCGTTATATGTTGATGATATGCTAATAGCTGGAAATGACATACAGTTTGTGATAGAAATCAAATCGTGGCTTTCATCACAATTTGACATAATAGATATGGGAGAAGCCGAGTACATCTTAGGTGTAAAGATCATTAGAGATCGATCAAAAAGACTTTTGGGTTTGTCTCAAGAAGCTTATATTACTAAGATGTTACAACACTTCAATATGTCAAACTGCAACATTGAACAAACTCCAGTAGTGAGAGGCACTATTCTGAGCAAAAGTATGTATCCCAAGACTCCTAACAAAATAGCCGACATGAAGAAAAAATCATATGCCAGTGCCATTGGTAGCTTAATGTACACTCTGTTGTGTACATGCCCAGATATCAGCTATGTTGTTGGCTTGGTTAGCCGTTTCCAGTCAAACCCAGGATCGAGACACTGGAATGCGGTGAAGAGAATATTCAGATATCTCAAAGGGACGGCAGATTATTGTCTCTGCTTCCAAGGATCAAAGTTGAGCCTGAAGGGCTATACAGATGCAGATTGGGCAGGAGACCTTGATGACAGAAAATCCACATCGGGTTATGCTTTCTTGCTGAATGGTGGCGCCATCTCATGGAATAGCAAGAAACAGGCTTGTGTAGCACTGTCGACAATGGAAGACGAATATGTGGCTTGTGCAGCGGCTGTACAAGAAGCTGTCTGGTTAAGAAGGTTCCTGAAGTATTTGAAGATTGCTGAGGATAGTGGGAGTCCCGTTACATTGTATTGTGACAATCAAGCTGCAATAGCTTTTTCCAAGGATCCCAAATATCACAGTAAAGGCAAGCATATAGAAATTAAGTATAATTATGTAAGGGATATTGTGGACAAAAGAAAGGTAGTCCTTGAGTATATTCCTACCCGTGCTATGCTTGCAGATCCTTTTACTAAGCCATTGACTAAAGAGTCATTTCTTGGTTTTGTGAAGTCTTTGGGACTTCGTAAAATGTAACACATTGTAAAACAATCAAATATATGAAAGTGCCATGATTTATTCAGTGTATATTGGTGTTACATTTTGGATAAAGTCTTGATAAGCATGTTGGCAAGTTGAGATTGGTCCACTCACATGGACAATCATATCTATTTGTTGAGTATAAATAGAGGTAAGACTATTACTTATGGGATAGCTTATGTAGTTATAAATAGAGACATACTCATAAGTTGGAGTCGCCTTGATTTTGTATCAAGATTAGATCATTTATGTAATGACCATCATTTACTGAATCTGCTTATAGCCAGATAGGAATTCATAAGTTGAATTTAGGATTAGACATTAGGTATGTCTAGATCAAATCTGTACGATGTTAATTTTGAGAAAACATGCACTCTTTTGTTAAAAGAGGAAAACATCGTAGCATGTGATTCATACCACATGTGCTATAGCAACAATAAGGATAGTAGGAGAATGGATCCCTGCTTCTCTACTATGTGAGACCCTTGAGATTATAAGTTAATCTCAGATTTACCTTATGTGACTATTTAGCTGTCTGTTTGAAATTTTAATCAGTGTCTGCTACCTTAGCATGTATCCTATTGGATATGGATGATTCGGTCTATGGAGCATAACTAGGAAAGCAACTGATTAAAATGAATAGATTCAAGCTAAATAGGAAGACTAAGAGAGATTTACATCATTGACATTTATTCACTGGTCGACCAATTACTTTTTTTGTTGAGTACTTAAAATGTGATTATGAATAATCGTATTGAATGGAAACACTGAACATGCTCTTGACTTAATGGTCATTACGAGGGATTAGAGATGTTCATATTGATGTAAATGATTTAGTCTGAGGTAAAAGCAAGTGATTGATGTCTCTGATTCATGTGATAGAGCGACTAAGTAAAATGTAACAACTTTCTTGGTATTGATCACTCAGAGAGCAGCTAAGTTAAGTATCATAACTTTCTTAGCAATGATTGCTTAGTATGCTTGCTGTCGCACGAATCATTTTCCTTAAAGTATGAATTGGATGATCTATTAGTCTATGTGACTATATGGTCTTTGTGACCTGATTCTTGTATTAGTCTATATGACTATATGGTCTTTGTGACCTGATTCTTGTATTGTTTATGTGACTTGACTTGTATGAGTGGGAGATGTTAGAAGTGGGCAACGTGTGCAGTAACTGCACACGTTGCCAGGGAGTGGGGCTTGTTGCCCCTCCCTCTCCACTACTTCTACCCCCTATCCTCTCCTATATAAGGAGGGGGTAAGGGCTTCATTCAAGTACAAGTGTGAGTGAGAGCAAGAGAAGAGCTCTAAGAAGAGAAGATCATTCTGCCAGTGAGATTTGATTTGTGGAGGCTGAAGGACTTTCCGACACGTGATCGTTCTTCCGACGACAAGCGCGATGAACAACGAAGGACGAGCAAGAATCACTGTAAGTGTTTACCGTTTCACAATATCATAGATTCGTTCATGATTTCATGCATTAGAATCAACACGGCCGTCAGGATAAATCGGGAAGAGCTCGCGGTGGACAATTTAGAAGTCCAACGTTTCAGGATTCATGCTACAATATTTGAATTTTTTTTACAAATATAACGTAGCTGGGACCGAATTTACGTTCATAGTGTGTTCATATGAGGAGGAGGTTGCACTATAATGATCTCGGTATCAACGAAATACATACGAAGCCATTATAAGATAAGACAAAAATAGACTCTTCCTGTCCTTATCTCATCTAATGGAGAAATGATATGCACAGTGAAAGTGAATGTCTCAGTGAAAACTTTGACAGTCACTCGGCGGCATGTCCGACGTCCGATCGTTGATCGGACACTAACAGCGGCCTCTGATCGCCGCTCCGAATCAAACTATACCTTAGGAGGACGGTGAACCCGTCAGGATCGCCGACAACGGTGAACCCGTTGAAATCAACGGTGAATAATGCGAGATCGCAATTGCAATGATCCCCGACGTTGGACGTGCCGCCGATTGATGGTCAAAGTTTTCACTGAGGCATTCACTTTCACTGTGCGTATCATTACTCCATCTAATGATAGAGGTTGATTTTGCCACGAAGAGCACGTTCTAAGTTTCTAAACATCTAACATCAAGTTTCAGATTTGACTATTTACTGATAAATTTTTTTTAATGAATAGTTAATCTAAGAATATTAAATTAATGGATCATTCATTATGAATACTTCTTAATTTATCATGATAATCGACGATAATTTTTTATAGGACCAAATCGATCATCTCTAAAATTAGTTGATATAAATTACTACTTAATGTCAATTAAAAAATAGAGATCAATCTGAGATTTAATTGGTATAAATTAATACGTGATGTCAATTAAAAAATAGAGATCAATCTGAGATTTAATTGGTATAAATTAATGCCTGGCACAAAGAAGTTAAGTACTTAGAGAATAATAAGAGAATTGAAGTTTAAATTCTAAATAAAATGAATATTTTAAAAGTTAAAATATATATAAGTTTTTGTTAGGATCTTTGCCCTAGCTAGAGGGGGGGTGAATAGCAATTTGGCTTTTTCTTTCACCTACGTTGTTAGTTGCACAGCGGAAATACAAATAAAAACTAAACTAACAACTACACAATACTAACAAACCAGATTTACGTGGTTCGGAGATGAAGCTCCTACTCCACGACAGTCCGTGAGGTGGACGATCCCTTGATCCTTCGGCGGATCGCTCCCCGGATTCCCTCCGGCTATCACGTGTCGCTCCTTGTGGGTGGAGAAACCTCTCCACAATCTCTGGACACAACCTGAGCACACAAGACTACTAACTTGCCCTATCCAAGCAAGTTTCGTCAAGAAACCTAGCCCCAAAACGAGTCCCTTTAAATAGGACTCGGGCTAAAAACCACGCCACCAGTCGACTGCCCCAGGGCCAGTCGACTGGTACCACTAAAATCCAACCGTTACACCCCAACGTTCGAATTCTTAGCTGTTTCCAGACTTCACCAGTCGACTGGTACAGGACCAGTCGACTGGAGTCAGTCGACTGGAACCAATTCCAGTCGACTGGCAGTTGACTGGTTGACCCTCCTTGGGTCGACCCGATTCTCTGTGTGTTCTAGCAGTCGACTGCCTTCGGGCCAGTCGACTGCCCTGCCTACCAGCCTAGGGTTTAGCCTCCCTGAGTACATTTCACTCAACACTTAACCCCTAGGACTTCCCGAGTACATTCACACAGCACTTGTACCCTTATGACTCGACTGACTCCTCCTCCGCAGTCTCGACTGTTGCCTTCGCGCCCTCTTCGTCTTCGGCCCTCGTCCCTCGGATGCGCACGCAAGCCTCCAGCTTCCATCCATGCCACCCTTCACGTATGCCTCGAAGTCCGCGCCCATCAGCTCATCGTCCCTGCACTCCAAGGTCCCTCAGATGCGCACACAAGCCTCCAGCTTGTCTCCATGCCATCCTTTACCGTACTGAGGCCGTCCAGTCAGATCCATATGCGTAACCTGTACAACCTGCACACTCCATATACGCATATCAAATACAAGGGTAAGCCTAACTTAAACCCTTTGCACAAACATCAAAACCTTATGGTCACACCGGACCATCTTAGGGCCGATTGCTCCAACAATCTCCCCCTTTTTGATGTTTGACAATCCGTTTAAGTTAGGGAAAACAAGATAGTAGTCAATAGCAAAAAACCATGCTAAATAAATGTATATGCAATGCAAGTATGGATCCTAACCCAAGGTATCCTACACCTAACCCTCCGAGTTAGGAATTTCTAACAAACCGGACTTTTTAAAGCTTCTCCCAAGCTCCCCCTTATACTGGACTTACAAAGGCTTTTTAAGAACCTCCTCTCCAAGGTTCCCCTTACGCCAAGAATGAAGCAACCATGCTCCCCCTTAATCTCAACTCCCCCTAAAACTAGGGTTTCTAGCAAAGGTATGTTTGGTTTCCCACTTAAACCCAACATCTCTCCCCCTTTGCCATACATCAAAAGAACCCCAATAATATCCCAATTATCAATTCTTTTAATCCCCAATAATCATAAACATAGTGTACTAGACCCCCCACACACATGTTTCTTATCAATTGGACCCCAAACCAGCTGCTGATACAAAACTCAGCCCTGACCAGTCGACTGCCCCCAGGGCAGTCGACTGATACTCTGATAATCAGTTTTCTGGCCGAATTTCAGAAACGCACCAGAAATTCCACAAATTTCCAAAAATTTCCAAACTTCGTGGACAACTTTGTGGAACCTATACCTACTTGGAAAAAATACATCTACCCATGTATCTATCACCATTCCCAAGTTTGACACAAAACCCAAAATTTTCAAAATGAAAATCAAGGCAACTAGGAGGCAACCTCCCCCTTTACCCATACCTTCTCCCCAATTTCCATTTTCAAAGGGTTAAGTTCTACCCAACTTAACCTCCTAACACCATGTGGAGTTATCCCCACCCAACATCCGAGTTCTTCCCCTTTTTGGACACTATTAAGGCTTGCTCCCAAGCACCCTTTCCCTTAGTGCCAAAACGAACTCAAACCACTCTCTCAAACCACAAAAAAAACTCTAAGGTTTGCAAGCACACTTGCTAGGATATACCCTTATCCTAGAAAAATATGATATCATGGAAATATCAAGTGTGCTTGACATTTGGTACAATTCTAAGCTTCTTAAGGATTTTTCATTAAGTATCAATTTCCAACTTCCTTTCTAATTCCATGTGTTTGTCACATCTACCCATCTTAATTTGACACATGGAATTGTCCTCAAACTCCCTTTTTGACTTTAGATTCTTAGGGAGACTTATCAATCTCCTTGGTTTTCAATCCATATAAAGTCATGAGATAACACTTCTTCTAAGGATTATAAAATTATAACCGAGAATTCTAATCCTAAATCATATCCAATGATCAATCCTGGAATTTTTATGGTCAAAAATGCCCTTTTTCATGCTTACTCTCATTGATCTGTTGACTGCCCAAAATGGGCAGCTGACTGCCTGCTAAACAGAGAGTTTCTGGGTCTGAGACCAGTCGACTGGGATGGTCCCAGTCGACTGTCTCCAGTCGACTGGGGTATTCCCAGTCGACTGCCCTTCAATTTTTCTGCGTACAGAGATCCTGGTCGACCTCCCAGTCTACTGCTAGTCGCCTGACACCAGTCAACTGGTATCTGAGCCAGTCGACTGGTGGCTTGGTTTTTAGCCCGAGTCCTATTTAAAGGGACTCGTTTTGGGGCTAGGTTTCTTGACGAAACTTGCTTGGATAGGGCAAGTTAGTAGTCTTGTGTGCTCAGGTTGTGTCCAGAGATTGTGGAGAGGTTTCTCCACCCACAAGGAGCGACACGTGATAGCCGGAGGGAATCCGGGGAGCGATCCGCCGAAGGATCAAGGGATCGTCCACCTCACGGACTGTCGTGGAGTAGGAGCTTCATCTCCGAACCACGTAAATCTGGTTTGTTAGTATTGTGTAGTTGTTAGTTTAGTTTTTATTTGTATTTCCGCTGTGCAACTAACAACGTAGGTGAAAGAAAAAGCCAAATTGCTATTCACCCCCCCCTCTAGCTAGGGCAAAAATCCTAACAATTGGTATCAGAGCTAGGACCGCTCTTATTGGACTAATCGCCAAGGGAGCACGCGCTAGAGGGCAAGAAAGAATGGAAGACAAACTTGGGGATGATTCCTACACTCCACCGGCCTACGACCATGAAGACTTCGGGCGTTGGAAGTCAAGAATGGAGATGTGGTTCATGATGGAGTGGGAGTGCATGATGGTGCTAGAAGAGCCATTCGAAGTTCCAAAGGACAAGCATGGAAAGAAGCTTCGTCCTAGATATTGGACTCAAGAGCAACAAGACTACTCTAGGGCAAACAAGAAGGTAATAGATGTATTAATTAATGTGTTGCCTAACAATATTGTGAGTTATGTAGGTAAGTACCAAAATGCACATGAATTATGGAAAAAGATAGAAGAATTCCATAGAAATCCTACACAAGCCCAAGAGCTAAAGGAGAAAAGTCAAATGGCTCAAGATGAGGAAGAAGTGTCAACTTCTTCAAGTGAGGAGGAGGAGCTAAGTGAAAAATCATCAACCTCCTCAAGAGAAGAAGAAGAGTCATCAAGTTCAAGAATTGAGGGGGAGGAGAGACCCTCATCAATTCCGGGTCAAGAGGAAGCTTCCACATCTTCCAAGGTTGAAGAAGTAGTCAATCTAGTCTCCACCTCCACCAAAGCAAGCAACAAAGGCCACATCATATGCTTTGGGTGCAATGAAAAGGGACACTACAAAGATAAGTGTCCAAAAGGTAAAAGGGAGGTAAAATCTAAACCCATTCAAATTTCGGTTAAATCTAACATGGGTTGTAGGAATAAAGAGGCTCAAGCTAAGAAGAAGAAAATTAGATGCTTCACGTGTGGAGAGCTAGGACACTACCACACAAGATGTCCAATGAGTGGAAAGCTCAAGAAAATGGAGTATCTAAGGAGATGGGAGAAAGAAGAGAGGAAGAAGCAAAAAACACATCAAGGGAGAACTTCAAGGGTAAGGGAGGTAATCCCTAACCCTAGGGTAAAATGCAATTCAATTTCAAGTTCTTCTTTACATTTTAGAAATAATGCAAATCATCCATCCATGCATGCTAAAATTAATGAACAATGTTTAATGGTGCATAATTTTGGATTTAGATATAATGATAGGAATAGGAATAACAAGGTAGATCATCATTCTAGAAAAAGCATGCATCATGATAGACCTACGACTTATGCACCTAAGGATCAAGGCATTAACCCCAAGAAGGGGAGACACATGCCTAGAAGGAAGGGTAGATCTATAAATGTCCAAGGTGGACATGAGGACACTAAGGTCAAGAACTTAGTAAGGGAAAATCAAGCCTTGAGGGCAAGGCTTGATACATTAGAAAAGACCCTAGAAAGATTCAAGGTTGGATCTAAGGGTCTAGACCTAGTGTTGAGTAGCCTAAAACCTAACAATGATAGATCGGGTTTGGGCTACCAAGCTAAGACCTCCAAGGGCAACAAAGAGAAATGTGCTGGCAAAGCACATAAATATGGCAAGGAGGGTAAGTCCAAGGATGACAAGGGGATGTCATCCAAAGGGAAAGAAAAGGGCTTAACCAAAGACAAGGTGTCTAAGGTTAGAAGAGTCCGAGTTGTAGGCCAAGAGTCATCGGTGGCACATCGGTGTGGCCTAGCATGGAGTGAGTCACCTAGGGAGGTGACTAGGGCTAAAAGCTCAAGGGGGAGCTCTAGGAGCCTTTGGGGTCCATGGTAAATGGATCTCAAAAGTTTCTCCCTTAGGAAGTAAAGTGAAATGTGCCAAAAAAAGGGTTAGAAGACTTGGATAAGTCTTGATCCTAGAGTTTGGCACATCAAAAGGAGAATTTAGGGAGAAAAAGATGAAAAAGGAGAATTAATTGATGAAATTGAGGTTTAATGGTGGAATACCATATATTTCAATGATAGGAATGTATTTGAATCAAGGATAAAAGGATAAGTCGAAGAGAAGTGAGAATTAGGACTTTTGGGAAGGGATTAATTGATACATTTTAGAAGAAATAGAGTTTCGTGCCAATCTTGGGATTTGGAGTACATTTATTTGGAAACATATTTTTTCCAAGTAGACATTGGCTTCACAAATCTCCCTACAAAAATTCAGAATTTTTGGAGATTTATAGAATTTCTACGACATTTCTGAAATTCACCAAAGAGGGCTGAAATTCAGCCACCAGTCGACTGGCTCAGATACCAGTCGACTGGTGTCAGGCGACTAGCAGTAGACTGGGAGGTCGACCAGGATCTCTGTACGTAGAAAAATTGAAGGGCAGTCGACTGGGAATACCCCAGTCGACTGGAGACAGTCGACTGGGACCATCCCAGTCGACTGGTCTCAGACCCAGAAACTCTCTGTTTAGTAGGCAGTCAGCTGCCCATTTTGGGCAGTCAACAGATCAATGAGAGTAAGCATGAAAAAGGGCATTTTTGACCATAAAAATTCCAGGATTGATCATTGGATATGATTTAGGATTAGAATTCTCGGTTATAATTTTATAATCCTTAGAAGAAGTGTTATCTCATGACTTTATATGGATTGAAAACCAAGGAGATTGATAAGTCTCCCTAAGAATCTAAAGTCAAAAAGGGAGTTTGAGGACAATTCCATGTGTCAAATTAAGATGGGTAGATGTGACAAACACATGGAATTAGAAAGGAAGTTGGAAATTGATACTTAATGAAAAATCCTTAAGAAGCTTAGAATTGTACCAAATGTCAAGCACACTTGATATTTCCATGATATCATATTTTTCTAGGATAAGGGTATATCCTAGCAAGTGTGCTTGCAAACCTTAGAGTTTTTTTTTGTGGTTTGAGAGAGTGGTTTGAGTTCGTTTTGGCACTAAGGGAAAGGGTGCTTGGGAGCAAGCCTTAATAGTGTCCAAAAAGGGGAAGAACTCGGATGTTGGGTGGGGATAACTCAACATGGTGTTAGGAGGTTAAGTTGGGTAGAACTTAACTCTTTGAAAATGGAAATTGGGGAGAAGGCATGGGTAAAGGGGGAGGTTGCCTCCTAGTTGCCTTGATTTTCATTTTGAAAATTTTGAGTTTTGTGTCAAACTTGGGAATGGTGATAGATACATGGGTAGATGTATTTTTCCCAAGTAGGTATAGGTTCCACAAAGTTGTCCACGAAGTTTGGAAATTTTTGGAAATTTGTGGAATTTCTGGTGCGTTTCTGAAATTCGGCCAGAAAACTGATTATCAGAGTATCAGTCGACTGCCCTGGGGGCAGTCGACTGGTCAGGGCTGAGTTTTGTATCAGCAGCTGGTTTGGGGTCCAATTGATAAGAAACATGTGTGTGGGGGGTCTAGTACACTATGTTTATGATTATTGGGGATTAAAAGAATTGATAATTGGGATATTATTGGGGTTCTTTTGATGTATGGCAAAGGGGGAGAGATGTTGGGTTTAAGTGGGAAACCAAACATACCTTTGCTAGAAACCCTAGTTTTAGGGGGAGTTGAGATTAAGGGGGAGCATGGTTGCCTCATTCTTGGCGTAAGGGGAACCTTGGAGAGAAGGTTCTTAAAAAGCCTTTGTAAGTCCAGTATAAGGGGGAGCTTGGGAGAAGCTTTAAAAAGCCCGGTTTGTTAGAAATTCCTAACTCGGAGGGTTAGGTGTAGGATACCTTGGGTTAGGATCCATACTTGCATTGCATATACATTTATTTAGCATGGTTTTTTGCTATTGACTACTATCTTGTTTTCCCTAACTTAAACAGATTGCCAAACATCAAAAAGGGGGAGATTGTTGGAGCAATCGGCCCTAAGATGGTCCGGTGTGACCATAAGGTTTTGATGTTTGTGCAAAGGGTTTAAGTTAGGCTTACCCTTGTATTTGATATGCGTATATGGAGTGTGCAGGTTGTACAGGTTACGCATATGGATCTGACTGGACGGCCTCAGTACGGTAAAGGATGGCATGGAGACAAGCTGGAGGCTTGTGTGCGCATCTGAGGGACCTTGGAGTGCAAGGACGATGAGCTGATGGGCGCGGACTTCGAGGCATACGTGAAGGGTGGCATGGATGCAAGCTGGAGGCTTGCGTGCGCATCCGAGGGACGAGGGCCGAAGACGAAGAGGGCACGAAGGCAACAGTCGAGACTGCGGAGGAGGAGTCAATCGAGTCATAAGGGTACGAGTGCTGTGTGAATGTACTCGGGAAGTCCTAGGGGTTAAGTGTTGAGTGAAATGTACTCAGGGAGGCTAAACCCTAGGCTGGTAGGCAGGGCAGTCGACTGGCCCGAAGGCAGTCGACTGCTAGAACACACAGAGAATCGGGTCGACCCAAGGAGGGTCAACCAGTCGACTGCCAGTCGACTGGAATTGGTTCCAGTCGACTGACTCCAGTCGACTGGTCCTGTACCAGTCGACTGGTGAAGTCTGGAAACAGCTAAGAATTCGAACGTTGGGGTGTAACGGTCGGATTTTAGTGGTACCAGTCGACTGGCCCTGGGGCAGTCGACTGGTGGCGTGGTTTTTAGCCCGAGTCCTATTTAAAGGGACTCGTTTTGGGGCTAGGTTTCTTGACGAAACTTGCTTGGATAGGGCAAGTTAGTAGTCTTGTGTGCTCAGGTTGTGTCCAGAGATTGTGGAGAGGTTTCTCCACCCACAAGGAGCGACACGTGATAGCCGGAGGGAATCCGGGGAGCGATCCGCCGAAGGATCAAGGGA
The DNA here is from genome assembly GCA_024364735.1 of Boesenbergia rotunda. Taxonomy (NCBI): domain Eukaryota; kingdom Viridiplantae; phylum Streptophyta; class Magnoliopsida; order Zingiberales; family Zingiberaceae; genus Boesenbergia; species Boesenbergia rotunda. Next base: position 204,128 of record JAGFNQ010007040.1, on the reverse strand, counting down.
TCGTCCACCTCACGGACTGTCGTGGAGTAGGAGCTTCATCTCCGAACCACGTAAATCTGGTTTGTTAGTATTGTGTAGTTGTTAGTTTAGTTTTTATTTGTATTTCCGCTGTGCAACTAACAACGTAGGTGAATGAAAAAGCCAAATTGCTATTCACCCCCCCTCTAGCTAGGTCAAAGATCCTAACAGTTTTCACTATGACTTAATTATGATATCCAAATCTTATTAATTTTGAGATAGATTATCCGACTCTATATGTTATCTATCAAATAAATTGTAAGGTATTTATGATTATCCATACAAAGCAGTTGACATTTTTAAATTGATCATATTTGATCCTGTCGCGAGGTGAGGTGGAAGTCCTAAGGGTAGGATGGTCCCCCGAGCGACACGAGCGGCTGAGGTGGCACCGTCCTGACTCCGATCTGACAACTGCCTGCAAAACAACGACCGTTAGCAAAAACCATCCGGGAGTTTCTCCAGTCAGGCACTCCGAAGGTCAAGTCAGTATCTACAGGATATATATGATAGAGCAAATGGAAATATAGTGGAAGAGAAAGCTCGCGTACATACCTACGAATGAGAAGTGGAGGGCTTATATAGCCGGAGGAGCTGACAACCCCATGTCTGTGTTGACGAGACAGGGGTGTGGCAACTGTCAGCTCGTATGAGAGCACCTGAAAGTACCGCGGCATAGCGCGGGGTGCTGAGACAGTACAACGGTACTGAATGGGCGAGATAACCGCGAGGGGTATCATAAATGGGCAAGGTGTGTAGTACCCCGATGTCAAGATCGTACCCCCGATGTAATGATATAGGGCGGCGTAGGGATGATCTAGCCCATAGCCCGAGCGCCGACCGACGAGTCCAAGTGTCAAGGACTAGGTCAAGTAATAGCCAGGGAGCGTGGGTCGTCATGCGTCTGACTGGGAGAGTTGAGGCGCGGGGTACGCCCTGAGTCAAAGGTCTGTTGGGCTACGTCTGTCTGGTTCTATCTCGATTCAGTGGGCTGTCGGATCCGTGGGATGCTGAGGGCGCGTGGGCTGCCACGCGTCTGACTGAATTGCCCGACCTAGGATCGGACCGGGGTGCGGGATTGAATGACTGAGTTAGGAGACGCTCGGGACCAACTCGACCGACCCTGCCAGGGTTGGTCAACGAGCGCCTTGAGGATTTCCTGGCTCCAGGACTCCCCTGGTGAGGTCATCGTCGGCCTTTCTGCTGGGCCTTCGTGGCGCCAGGCTGGTGGGCCGTGCGGGCCGTGCGGGCCAAGCTACCCGTAAGCAAGGTCGGGATCATAAGCGTCCCCCTCAAGTTTAGTCGAAGGAAGCGTCGAGTCCGACTGACTGGACTGTTATCTCTTAAAGCGAGCCTGGCGCACCTGAGTGGCCCTACCCCTACTTGCCGACCCTGGGGGTCGTCTATGGGTGGGCATCCCGATCGGCTAAACCTGTCACATCACCCGTCTATTCGGTTATGGCTCCCCGGGATGCCCGAGCAGATTAGAATCTCGTGCATTTATTACTGCTCCTAATTGCTACAGCATGTGTCTCCTTCTCATTACTCCCCTGAGCGACGAGGCGTTAGCCGTCTGTTTGGCAAATGATGGGCTCACACGTGGGACATTCTGCCTCAAGGGCTTTTCCGGGCCCGATCGGACGACTGGCATTCCTCATCGCCTCTTCGTCGGCCTGTCATTGGACGGTCCGGGCTGTAACACCTGAATTTTTCAGAATTTTTCCAAAATAAACAAAAGAAAACTAAAAAAAATTCATTTAAAAAGGGTCGGAGTAAGGACTCAAACCCGCAACCTGCGATAAGGGTGGGTTTGGAGTTTCCAGGCGGGTTAGTAAATCATCTCGCTAAAATATGAAATCGATATTAGATAAGTAATAGTAAGCGTCCGTTATGAGTATTGCTTCAACATCCACTTAATATATATAGGATGGAAGGGAGAGAACCTTCTTCTTCCCTGCGAAAACCAAGAGAGGAGAGGTTAGGTTTTCTCACCAAAGGGCAACTAGAGTTCTCTCCTAGGGCCAAGGGTTGGAAGATCGCGCAAGGAAGAAGATTCTACGCCGGGTAATAAGTTTCGAAGCCCAAGGATGCAAGTAGATCACTTACCTGCAATAGAAGTAGTTTCATGTGATTCTAACCAAAATTCTAAGTTTTTTGATGATGTGATCCTAGTATAGCAAGACCACGGTCTTGATTTGCCCAAAACAAGTTTTGGGATTTCGACATGCAAGGTGTTCGATAAAAGTTCTAAGTAGGACCAAGGTCTTACTTAGCCCTAGAACGAGTTCTAGGACTAAGAAATGAGATAAGAAACAAGACCAAGGTCTTGTTGTGTCCTAAAATAAGTTTTGGGACTATTACCATTTTAAGTGCTAAGTTAGGCATTTAAATACAAGCATGAGTATAAGTTTAAGTATATTACTTTGAAAGACCGAGGTCTTTTTGGCATGTACCAGGCCGAGACCCACAAGATCTAGGCGAGCCTAGTAGACGCTCTATTAGGGTTTAGTGGCTAGCCACCCCGAAACCTATTAAGGATGCGCGCATTGGTACTATGCCAGGCCCAAAGAAGAATGTTTATTATTTTGAAGTATATGAAGTATAAGATAAGTTTCAAGTTTTTCCATAACAAATATTCATTTCAAGCAAAGTTTCTTTTTAATGCAAGCAATTGTTCAAATGTATTCATGGGCATCTTTCATGTTGAAGAATGGTATTTCCATTACAAGCATGTTTCAAAGTAAGCATAAGCATGTTCATATCGAATACATGTTTTGTGAGTTAGGTATCTACTTACTAAGAAAATTACTTATAGTTGCATCCTTTTATTGCAGAAAAAGGTAAAAAAAAAGATATAGAGCAAGGAGGCTACAGGATGGATGGTTGGTGCTAGTGTTGGCGGCACGGTGGAATGAGATCCTTCAGGATAAGTTGTTAATGTTCTAAGCTCTAAACAATAGAATGTTATGAGTTTCTTGAGTTTATGATTTATGGGTCATATTAGTAGTTTTATTTCCGCAAAAGACTTTAAGTTGAGTTGTCATGATTTGAAGTTGATACGCATGCTAAATGGAGTATGATTGAGTCCAATTATGATGGTGTATATGATTATGAGTCTTCTATTTGTTGTGTTGGCGAAATGGGATGTATAAGTACACTTGATCAGTGTTTCTGAGACCTGGAAACTACAGTTCCAGGCGTATTAGTCGACTGATGCAGGTATCAGTCGACTGATCGAGGGAACAGAAATATTCGGGCGAGTGAATCCCAGGTGCAGTCGACTGGCACCAGTCGACTGACAAGATATCAGTCGACTGGTGCCAATGTAAAACAGGAAGTATTGTAGGGTTGCTGGTTAGTGCTGCAGTCTTGCAACGACATTGTTGGGCGATCAAATCCTGGCCAAGCTAATAAAATTAAATTTTTTTCTTTTATTTTGGCTGACCCAACCGTAAAGTCAACGTAATGACCCTATAAAGTTAAGGTTAGTAAGAGAGGGTCGTTACAAGTTTGGTATCAGAGCAAGTTTCGCCCTTCCGCCACACTGACATCTAGCATCAATCCTGCCTCCTACCAAGTAAGAAAGTGAATATGTTTAGTTTTGTTTTCCAATACATGTTTCCAATGCATGTTTTTCAATACATGTCTTTTATATGAATATGATGATGACATATGCTAGATGAGTATGATGGTAAGTAATGTCTTTATTCTTTTTATGATGTATAGTAAGAGAATGCCAAGAGGACGTCCTGGAAAGGCCCAAAATGAGGAGCGAGCTCCTAGAGGGCAAGAGGCAACATGGTCTCTTTATGATATAGAGTAAGAGAATGCCAAGAGGAAGTCCTAGAAAGACCCAAAATGAGGAGCGAGCTCCTAGAGGGCAAGAAGCAACAGAGTCAGTACCACCACCAAATCTTTTAGAGGTGGTGGCTCAGTTACAAAGGCAAGTAGGCAAGTATTGCCACCATGATGGCTAACCAGCAAGCCGCTCCCATTACCCCGCCAGTAGAGAATGTAGTGGCACCAGTTGTGACCGAAGATCCATCGGTTACATCTGCAGTCCCAGCAAGGGGGGGGGGTAAGGAAAGAAGCATACCTCATCCAGTGGTAGAAACTGAAGCCAGGGAACTTCCCAGGCACAAGCGAACCATGGGATGCTCAAGCATGGTTTAAAACTTTGGAAAGCATAGTAGAGCTACTAGACTGGCCTGAGGAAGAGAAGATCAAGTGTGCCTCCTTCTGTCTTACTAGAGACACTAGAATGTGGTGGGAGAGAGTCAAGGCCAAGAGGAATGTCAGCCAGATGACATGGGTCGACTTTGAGATCGAGTTCTTCGAAGAATATTTTCACATGCGAGTAACCAACAAACATTACGACGAATTCATGGAGTTCAGACAAGGAGACTTATCCGTGGATGAAGCAGTAAAGAAGTTTAATCGGTTAGCTCGTCTGTGCCCGAAGCTGGTTAGCACTGAAAAAGAGAGAGTCAGGTTGATGTTGAAGATGTTAAGGCCTGAGATAGTGTTAAATGTGGCCAGCGGTGTTAATAGGCCACAGACCTCAGAAGAACTGATAAGTAGTGCTTTGATCACTAAGCACTACTTAAATAGTATAAAGGCCACCAGTATGCAACAGAAATAAGTATCAGTCCAGAAGTCCCAGGGTAACCCGCAGAACTAGAAAGGGAACCCAAATAAAAGGAAGCAGTGGGACCAAAGGACTTCTAGGAGCTGAGAGCTGTACCAATTCAGATTTTCAACGGAGAACTCTATGGTGATTTGGTAGTCCTTGAGATGAAGGATTATGATATCATTTTAGCGATGGATTTTTTGAGCAAGTACAGTGCCTCTATTGAATGCCGCAAAAGAAGAGTAAAGTTCACACCAGAAGCAGAACTTCCATTCGAGTTTGTCGGAGACCCAAAGAGAAAGACAAAAAGGTTTCTTTCTAACCTACAAGCTCACAAGATGTTAGATAATGGATGTTCCGGTTATTTAGCACATATAGTGGATGCAAGGCAAAGAGAAGAGTTAAAGAAAGAAGAAGTACGGGTAGTTTGTGACTATCCGAAGGTGTTTCCTGAAGAGTTACCAGGACTGCCTCCCAATCGAGAAACTGAGTTTGAAATTGAGTTGACTCTAGGGACCACCAACCCGATTTCAAAGGCACCTTATCGCATGGCGCCAGCAGAATTGAAAGAACTACAAGAACAACTACAGGAGTTGCTCGACAAGGGTTTCATCCGCCCTAGTCATTCACCCTGGGGAGCTCCTGTGTTGTTCGTCAAGAAGAAAGATGGATCTATGCGGATGTGCATAGATCATCGAACCCTGAACAAGGTGACTATCAAGAACAGATATCCTTTGCCAAGGATAGAAGATTTATTTGATCAGTTGAAGGGGGCAACCGTGTTTTCCAAGATTGATTTGCGGTCCGGGTATCATCAACTCAAAGTCAAGGAGAGTGATTGACGAAACCCAAATGATATATTAAATATTGTCATGAAATGGGGTCTATCAAATTTAAATATATATGTGAATGGAATGAAATGCTGGAAACCCTTTTTACAATCAAAATCTGAAAATGTAATATAGGGGCCACAGGTCGTATTTTTCTCGGGGCTAGTTGACGTTGTGTGATTCGAGCTTGTGTTTAGGTGTGTCGTTTATGTTTTTGGGTTTCAAATCAAAATCATGGGTTATGGGTTGCAATCAAGAATGAAAGATCAATGAGAAGCAAGGACAACCAAACAAGGGAATTAAACAACGATGGAGAGTGATAACTCAATCGAATGTGATACAACTCAACCGAAGGAACTGAAAAGTGAACACAATGGATATAAAATATAATTTTATTGCTGAGCAATTGAATGAGTTCAATGATGGCAGATTTCGGAACAAACAGGTTTAGCACAACTCAATGCATACAGAATTCAGAATTCACACAAGTAATAACTCCACTTAGCTGCAAGTTTAGGAAGCTAACAAATGCAAAGAAAATTCAGGAATACTAAAGGGTGATATCAATTGATTTTAAAACTATTCCACACCAAAAGATAAGTCAAAACTTGATGCAAAACATCACCCAAACAGCTTGGCACGCAAGAGGTGAGACTTGTGCCAAAACTGAGTTTCTGTGCCAAGTAAAAACTGATTCTATCAGTCCAGAATTGCCACTAAATGTATGGGATGTGTAGCTGATCAATTCAGCTTGATGTTGGCTAGGCTGTCAATGAAGTTTCCTGCCAGAAGGAATGAAGACATTGAAGGACTAGGCTGATCAAGGGTGGAACAACTCAATTCAGAAGGGAAATGCAGAAATTCAGCACATGAAGGCAAACATGAGGCTGTGAAACTCAAACAAAATGACTGACTTCAACTCCAAGGGAATTCCACTACACATCATTGCTGATACAACTTCGTACTTGACAATTGGGAGTTGCAGAATTTGAATTAGCTAGCAAAAATGGAAGCAGAATTCACTAAACTGCAGGCAGAAATGAAGGTTCATATATGCAGAAATAAAATGCAGAGTTTCAAAGCATTAAAGCAGAAGGCAACTACAAAGCAGACGTAAACACAATCAATCAAACAAGCAAACTGACAGTAATTACATCAGCTATAGTTCAGATGGAATTTAGAAGAGCTAGTGTCCCATTTATACAGCTCACAAAACTATAAACTGAACCTTCCAGCAATAATCCCAAAACTGTCGAATGCAGAATTTACTTCAAGATTCCAGAAACCAATTGCAGGAATGATGCAGCAATGCAAATGCAAGGGAAACTATTGTGCCAAAACTAATAATGCAGAATGGAAAATGCATGGATGCAGAGAAAGACTGCAGAAATTCAGTAATGGGAACAAGAATTCAGAATCTGAAATCCATTGTTATGGAATTGAACAAACTGGCATGAGTTCAGAAGTGAGAGCTAAGCTCACTTGTCACATTTTCAGAAACAATAAACTGCAAATTGCAGAAATTGAATTTAGTAGAAGATATGGAAATTGAGTTGTCAGAAATCAAATTGCAAAAACAGAATCAATGCAAAACAAGCTGTGCTTTAACCGCAGAAATAAATCTAACTTGCTAAACAACTCAAATTGATTGAATTAGTAAACTAAATGTTGTCTTCAATTTCAGGGAATGAGCTAAACAAGAATCGAATGGAAATTAAGCTGAAGAAGTTCAGAAACTAACTGAATTTGCAGGGCAAGGACTGATACGCAACAAATGGAAATGGCACGCAGCAATTACACTATGAAATAAACTGAAATTAACTTCAATTGATCACTAAGAAAGTTCTTAAACTATTAACATGAAGATTTAAATCCTAATTAAGCAGAAACTATGCAATAAACGAAACTTAACCAAACTGAAACCAAAAGAAATGAAATTACAGCAGTAATGAAAATTACAACTAATAAATGAAATTAACTAAGAAATCTAAACATCGATCTCTTCCCGAGCTCGAATGCTTCTTGGTCGTCAAGCAAGAGTGAGCCTCGGACCCGCAAGTTCAGCAAATCAATGGAGAAACGACCTTTGCGAAGAAATCCAGCTCACAGTCTGTGCCAAGCTAAATTGCCAATCGATTTCTTCAATCTTGCCTTGTCCAATCGCGCGGATGATGTGGGGATGAACCAAACACTCCAGGGAACCCCTCTGGATAGCTCGGATGGATGAAGGATGAATCAAAACCGAGATTGAAGCAATGAAGGATAGAGTTGCGGAAACCTCGCAACAACTCTGTTTTGGCCAATTCGGAGCTGGAAATTCACCGAAGTAGCTCCCCAAGGATCTAGCACTCGATCTAGGTCAGAAATCGAGGGGTCGCGCCCCTTGAATTGAAGAAATTAGCTAAAACGATGAAAAAAATGCTAAGAACTGAAGAAGAACTGATTGCGGCGAGGAAAACGCGACCAAGGTTGCTGCAGCCAAATTTTTCCTTAAGTAATAAAAATTGGACGGCTCAGATTGATTGGAGGAGATCCAACGGCTGATCTTGCTCTGATTGGAGCCAAACTTTTATGATGATGATCTGGGGTCAGGATCTACCTTGTGGTAGCTCGGATCCTCCAGATATGCAACGGATGGTCCAGATCAACTCTATCTGTGAATGGACGCTCTAGAGCCCTCCTTGCTTGATCTAACGGTTGATTTAGCTCTGAGTGAGATGAAACCTTCAGATCTTGATCATAGAGCTTGATCAACCCTAACCCTAGCTCGGATTGCTTCAGATCGTCCCGGATGGCTCAGATCTAGCCGCTCTTGAATCGGACGGCCCGGATTAATCGTAGGCTTGATAATTAGATCCGGTTCACATCCGACTCAGGTTTGACCCAGTATGCCCTAGGTCCAGGATCCTTTCATGTCTACAAAAATATATCAGAAAATTAGTGGCCAAATAATCCAAAAATTGTGTAATTTTGCAATTAAGTCCAAAATAAGATAAAGTTCCAAAACCTAGGGTAAAATCATAATTAAGCAATAAAAACATGGGTCAAACATGGATTTTAGCAATTAAAATAATCAATAAAATGGTGCTTATCAGTGATGTGCTGAGAAAGACTTTCCGAACAAGGTATGGACACTACGAGTTTGTGGTCATGCCTTTTGGAGTGACAAATGCCCCTGCGACGTTCATGGATCTAATGAATCGAGTATTCAAGGAGTTTCTTGATAAGTTCGTCATAGTCTTCATTGATGATATCCTAGTCTATTTCAAAGTCTCAGGAAGAACATGACGAACATCTGAGGGTAGTGTTGAAGACGCTACAACAGCAGAAGTTATATGCCAAGTTTTCAAAGTGCGAATTTTGGCTTAACCGAGTGGCTTTCCTAGGCCACATCATTTCTGTTGTAGGAGCCCTAGAGCCAATTATGTGATGATTGACTAGAGACATTTTGTATCATATTCTATCATTGATAAAGGCATGTTTGGTTATTATACTTACTTTGTATTTGTGCCAAATAACTAAGTATAATAATGTCCTTGTGTAGTAGGTTCTTATCTACATCATATCGATTGGTTAAATCGATAGTGAGATGATGTAGAGAACACTACACTAAACTGTTCCTAGTCGAGCATTAATATTCAAGGGCAATATTCATGCATGGAGACTAGCATGTAGGTCAACTGATGACTTGAGCTCACAAGTCATGGATATGTGATATCAAGTTGACACATGGGTATACATTGGAGAATGTGTACTGAATTGACCCGCCATGAGAAAGTTTTATAGATTATCATATGAGTGTCATAAACTTTCTCATGTGACTATTAGTATGAATAATCCTTAAACCTGAAGTCACTACGGTTCCCTACATAAGGAGTTATGTACTTTGGTATCGTCAAACGTCACCCGTAACAGGGTGGACTATAAAGGCGATCACTGGATATGTAATAAATTATGCGGAGGGATGTGAGTGATGTAGATGGAATCTATCCCTCCTATATGACGGGAGTGATATCTGTGGGCCCCTTGATCGAGTAGGACTGCTAAAAGCATGGCCATGCTCGAATGAGTCAATATGAGATATTGAGCTCATTTGTTTGAGTGAGTCTACTCGGGGATCAAGAAACACAAGATTGACTGAGGATGACACAGTCTATGCCTCATTGGTCAATCTAGATATTAAGGATAGAAGGACAAGGTCATACATTATCATAGTTACGGAGGTTTAGTCGGATCTCGACTTTTCTTGTTACTTGGGTAGCAATGATACATTGCTAGATGCCGCGCATTGCTTATGTGTCTAAAGTATTTAGGCGCATTGCCAACGTCACGAGAACCTATTGGGTCACACACAAAGGACACAATACTTCGAGAAATCTGATTGGCAGATCTGAGCCTGAGTTGGAAACTCGGGAGATCTGAGCCCGAGTTGGGAACTCGGGAGACCTAAGCCCGAGTTGGGAACTCGGGAGATTTGAGCCGAGTTAGGAACTCGGGAGGTCAGTTCGGGAGCTCGAGTTGGGAACTCGAGAGTGCGGGTCGGAGCTCGGCAGACTAGGTCGGAGGTCGGAGCTCGGCAGACTGGGTCGGAGCTCGGAGCTCGGTACACTGGGTCGGAGCTCGGCAGACTGGGTCGGGAGCTCGGCACTTGGGAGACTTGGTCGGGAGACCTGGTCGGAAGCCCGAGAGGCCCGGTCGGGATTACAGGGAAAATTCATTAAAGTGTTTAATGAAGGAACAAGAAAAGATTCTTTTCTTGCATGGGAAAAGATGAAGAGCCACATGAAAAGATGTGCTCATTATTGGTATTAATGAAGGAAGCTAAAGAGACACAAACCTCTTCATATTCATAGGATAAGTATAAAAGAGGGCCTTGTGACTTTGGATGGGTCTTCTTCCCTTTTCTTCTTCCCTCCCTCATCTTCCTCTTTTGGCCGAAACCCTATTGTAGGGTTCTTGGTGTTCTGCGAGCTACCTCAAGTTGCTAGCACAACTAAGGTAGCTCTCCCGAAGTTGAGAGATTGTGTCCGTGTGGATAAGAATAGAGGCACGGACGCTTGAACGTGCAAGAGATCCAGTGCATCTTGGATGAGCGGGATAAGTAAAGGGCATGCTCCAAAGGTATATACTGTAGATAGATCTATTAGATAGATGAACTTTGTACGAGTTTTCTTTCGCATGGATCGCTCGTGGGTTCTTATTTCCGCTGCGTTTTTGTGTTTTGGTGCCGGGAGAACCCAACAATTTCCAAGGAAGGTATTATGGTAGACCTCGCCAAGATTGAAGCAGTTAGTAATTGGGGTCGACCAAAGAATGCTAGTGAGATCAGGAGCTTTCTGGGTTTAGCAGTGTACTACAGAAGATTCGTGGAGGACTTCTCCAAGATAGCCCTCCACTAACCGCCCTTACCAGAAAGAATAAGAAGTACGAATGGACTAAAGATTGTGAGCGAAGTTTTATTGAGTTGAAGAAGAGATTGAAAAGTGCTCCCATTCTTACAATTCCAAAAAGTGATAGAAGTTTTGACATATATAGTGACGCCTCAAAGTTGGGACTAGGAGTTGTACTCATGCAAGAAGGCAAGGTCATTGCTTATGCCTCCCGATAACTCAAGGATTATGAAAAGAACTACCCTACTTATGTTCTTGAGTTAGCCGTCATAGTCTTCGCCCTCAAGATGTGGAGACATTACTTATACGGAGTCCAGTGCAGGATTTAAATAGATCACCAGAGTCTGAGGTATTTCTTCACTCAGAAGGACCTAAATATGAGACGGCGAAGGTGGCTGGAGTTAGTTAAAAATTATGACTATGAGATTCTCTACCACCTCGGCAAAGCAAATAGGGTGGATGACGCATTAAGTAGAAAGACTTGCGCAACTTTGATGTCCCTGTCATCACTGTCACCACCCCTGCAGAAAGAGATAGTAGATTATGGAGTGGAGATCGTAGATGGGCAACTCTCAGTATTGACACTAGAGTCAACTCTGCTTGAGGATATACAAAAAAAGCAAGAGCAAGATTCTGATATTCAAAGGATCAAGCAAGAGATGCAAGAAGGAGAAAGTAAAGAGTTTAGAGTATCTGACAGTGGGATACTCTATTATGGAGACCGTCTATGTGTCCCTAGCAGTGAGGAGCTAAGAAAGAAGATTCTTGAGGAAGCCCATAGAACTCCCTACTCTATGCATCCTAGTTCTACCAAAATGTACCAGGATTTGAAAAGAAAATTTTGGTGGTCCAGAATGAAAAGAGATGTAGCTAAGTATGTCAGTGCCTACCTGACGTGCCAAAGAGTGAAAGCAGAACACCAGATGCCAGGAGAAGTCCTACAACCCATACAGATTCCGAAGTGGAAATGGGAAGACATAGCCATGGACTTCATTGTTGGTCTACTGATAAGTACCATTTTGTTGATTATTTTAATTGCTAAAATCCATGTTTGACCCATGTTTTACTTGCTTAATTGTGATTTTACCCTAGGTTTTAGGACTTCCTCTTATTTTGGACTTAATTGCAAATTTGCACATATTTGGATTATTTGGCCACTAAATTTTTGATCTATTTTTGTAGGCATGAAAAGTTCATGGACCTAGGGCATACTGGGTCAAACTTGAGTCGGAAGTGGACCCGGATCGAGTTATCAAGCTTTGGATTAATCCGGGCCGTCCGATTCAAAAGCGGCTAGATCTGAACCATCCGGGACCATCTGAAGCAATCCGAGCTAGGGTTAGGGTTGATCAAGCACTCTTATCAAGATCTGAAGGTTTCATCCCAATCAGAGCTCATTCAACCGTTGGATCAAGCTTGGAGGGCTCTAGATCGTCCATTCAAAGATTAGGTTGATCTGGACCATCCGTTGCAAATCTGGAGGATTCGAGCTACCACAAGGCAGATCCTGACCCTTGATCAACATCTGGAAAGTTTGGGTCAGATCAGATGAAGATCAGCCATTGGATTCACCAAATCAATCTGGGCCGTCCATTATTAAGTACTTAATCAAATTTCGCCCCAGCCTTCTCCTTTGTCGCGTCTTCGCTGCAACAGTAGTCTTCTTCGTTTTTGCTTCAATTTTTCTCCAATTCGAGGCGCGACCACCTCAATCTCGACCTTGGATCATCATCTGGATCATTGGAGATAGCTTCGGTGGAGAATCCAGCTCAAGTTTCATCCGGACAGAGTTTGTTTGAGGGTTTCGGCATTCTTTGTGGTCCAAGCACTTGAATCTCTACCACAATCCACTTCCGATGATCTGAGCTGCTTGTAGGGGTTCTCAGGTGAGCTCAGGTCTTCTCCAAATGATTATCGCAGCTCAACAAACTGAGATCGAAGTGTTCGGATTGGAATTTCCCCATCTGATGCAGTTTGAGAAGATTCGACCAATTGAGGCTGATTTCCACTGATTTGCTGAGCTTAGGGGTTTGAGGCCAGCCTTTGCTTGACGACCAAGGAGATTTTGAGCTTGGGAAGGGTTGATGATTAGTTTTCCGTAGCTAATTTCATTGTTTCTAGCTGTAATTTTCGAATTCTGCAGTGTTTTGTTTCTGTCTTTGTTTCAGATTAGCTAACTTCGTTTATTGCATTGTTACAGCTTAAATTAGGGTTCAATCTTCAAGTTAAATAGTTTAGGAACTTGTTTAGTGAACATTTGGTTTCAATTTCAGTTGATTTCCTATTTTAGTTCTTGCGTATCAGCTGCGTATCAGTCTTTTGCTCTGTTTTGCAATTTCAGTTCAGTTTCGAATTTTTTTCAGCTTGTTTTCAATTCACTTAGTGTTTAGTTTATTCCCTGCAATTAGAGATCACATTTAGGGTGTGAATTTAGTTGATCCAAATTCGTTTCATATGTAGTTTCATTTCTGAAATCTGTTCAAGTCTGAAATCTATCCATTTCTATAGTTCCAGCTTGCATATCAAGTGGGATCTGTAATTTTCAGTTTTGTGTTCTGAATTTGAGTTAGTTACATTAGTTCTTCGTGGTTTGTGCATTCGTTTCAATTGTTTAGTTTACCTTGCGTTTGATTTGAAGTTTCATTTCTGCAGTGATCATCTTTACATTTCTGAATTCCATTTCTGCAAACCCAGATCATTTCAGAAATTTCAGTTCATTTGCTTTTGAGTTTCGAGTCCATTAAATGGGAATTCCACTTAAGCCTTGCTGATCATCAAAATAGCAAATCCATTTCAGTCATTTGCTTGTTTTGTGTCCAAGTTAACTGCTGCATTTCTGTATTCTGATCAATTCTGCCAAATTCAGCTCATTCCTGCAATTTAACATCATTTCTGCAAGTAGATAATTCTGCATTCCTTGGTTTGAATAGGATGAAGTTTGTATCAGTTAAGATCTGAGTTGGAGTTCTTTTGCATTAGAAAGTAGTTACTCAGTGTGATTTCTTGCATCTTAATTGCTGCGGCTTTCCATTTCTGCACATTCTGTCTTCAACTTTCTGCCCTTCTGCCGGAGGGTTCTGCACCAGCTGTTTTGGAATTCTTCATTCCAATCAGTGTTTTCTCTTCACTGGCAGCTTGGTCTTCCAAGCTGAATTAATTAGCTACGAATTCTTGCATTTAAATTCAGTTTTGGCACATGAGTTTGTTCCATTTGAGTATCAAGTTATCTCATTGTTATGTTTTGTATCAAGTGAATGCTTTTGTTTTGAGAGGTAATTCCTGAAGATCAATACAAGTCGTGGTGTACTCTTACAATTTGAATTCATATTTATTTTCCAAATTCGGTCAAGTTTCATTGGTTTGATTAAGTTGTTTAGTGGTTAAGCTCATCAATTGCCATTACTTGGTTTAAGTTTGCTGGGTCAAGTTTCTTCCCTTTCTTTGAGTTTTCCTTTCAGATTGAAACCAAACCCAAATCTTTATTCGAAACCCAAAAATATAAATGACACATAAACACGAGCGCGAATCAAACAAACATCAACTAGTCCCGAGGAAAAATACGACCTGTGGCCCCTTTACTACGTTTTCATACATCTGATTGCAAAAAGGGTTTCCAGCATTTTATTAATATTCTAAATTTGGAGGACCCACATTCGTGACAGTCTATTTTGGGTCCATCAAATTTTTGGCGCCGTTGCCGGGGAAGCAACTAGTTGATTTGTTTGATTTTTGCTTGTGTACTTATGGGCATATCATTTGATTTTATTTTTTGTTGTTTTATCTTTTGTATACGGTTGCTGCTATTTTTCTTGTTTGTTTTGTGACAGGGCTATAAGATCAAAATGTTTTCACCAGAGTTCTGTAAAGAGATAAAAGAGGCATTGGTGGAGTTGAAATGTTGGTGCAAGGTGTTGGAATACCAACAAAAACATAAAGCTCAGTCATCTACTTACCAGCGGCCGATTCAGCCTACATCTCAACCACCTCAGCCACAATTTCAGCCTCTCCAGCAATTCCAGCAGCCAAATCAAGATTTCCAGTAGCCCTATTTGAATTTTCAGCAACCAAATTAGTTTTTTCAGCCACCATTACAACAATTCCAGCAACTATTTCAATTTCCACAGCAATTTCACCCTTGCAACCAAAATTTTCAGCCACAAGATCAGAATTTTCAGCCCACTCAATTTCAGTGTTCACCACCACAATTTCAATCTCAGATCCAAGAATTCCAGAATCAGAATTTTCAGCCATCTCCACCAAGTTGTGAGCCAAGTTTTCAGCACTTTAATCAGCCTATTCAACTATTTTATCAGCCCCCACAGTCTCAATTTCAAACTTCACAGCCTACTTACAGTTTTGAGCAGCCTTATGCTCCATTTCAAGACCAACAAGAGTTCCACACTAACCAAGGAGGCTTTGAGAATCCTGATTGGAGTGAGGCTCAACAACAGAGGATGGTGGAGATGTGCCAACAAATTTTACAACAACAACAAAGTTTTCAAGAACAATAACAGCAAATTTTTCAAGATCAACAACAAAGGCTTCAAAACATGCAATATCAATTGAAACAAAGGCAAGCCCAAGAATCAGGAGAATTATCTTCTCAAGCTGCTTTTAATTCTGAGAGCCCCGGAGTTGATTTTATATCAGTTCAAAGTGACCCTAGTGCATGGCCAAGTCCTTCTTCAAGTGATCTTGTACATTTGGTGGAAGAAGAAGAAGAAATTATTAAAATCAGGGCACCTACAGCATGCATTCCTCCGGAAATTCCTATTCAAAATCCATTTCCAAAATTTTCAGTTCAAGAAGAAGAAACTGAAGCTCCACAGGACCATTCTCATCTTTTATTTTGTGATGATAGTGTTAGTGATGATCCTAATTTTTCTAATGTTGTTGTTGCAGATATTACTGAGGAAACATGCACGGGAGATGATTCCACAGGTGTAGGGGATTGCACTAAGCCCCAGGGACCACCACAAGATTCAGAGAATGAACCAGAAAGTGTAGGGACTTGCATGGTGGAAGCAAGAACCCAAGGATCACCTGCTTTAGTTGAGTGTCCACCAGAACCTGAACCTGAAGTGGTGCTCGAACTTGACCAGGAGGGAGCTATGGATACATCTATTCCCGTAGAACCTCCAGGTATTCTTCAGCACGCTCAGGTAAGTATTTCTCCTCTTTGTTCAGAAAAATTCAGAAAGGTACCTAGTGCTGACTTTATTGGTTATGATGAATTTATTGATATGCCTTGCGTAGAAACTTCTTGTGCAAATCCAATAGAGGTACCAAAAATTGATTTCATTGGTCGTAATGCATTACTTGATACATCTCTTGATATGGATTGCGAAATAATTTTAGAGGCACCTATAATTGATGTTGTTTGTTATGATGAATTACTTGATACATCTTTTGTGGATATGGATAGTGAAAAATTTTTAGAAGTGCCTGAAATTGATGTTATTTATTGTGATGAATCTCTTGCTATATCTTATGCTGAGGTTGAATGTGAAAAACTTATGGAGGTATCTGAGATTGATTTTATTGGCTGTGATACATTGCTTGATACATCCTTGATGGAAAATAATTGTGATATTTCTATTGAAGTGCCAAAAATTGATTTCTTTGTTTGTGATGAGTTCCTGGATGCAAATTTTGTAGGAAATAATTGTGAAAAATTTATTGAGGCACCACAAATTGATTTAATTGGATGTGATGTAGTTTTGGATTCATTTCATGTAGAGACTGATATTATTTTATTTCCTTCGTACCCTGCACGCTTGAGAGAGGTATTACATTATTTTGCAGGGTCTAGAAGACTTCAGGAGTGGGTGCTCCATCTGAACAGACTTCAACCTCCTGGAAGGACTTCTAAAAGGCATAAAGAAGGAGGAGATGATTTTACTTTAATTCGAAGCACTCCATTCCTTCAATGGATCTTGGACCTAAATCGCCTTCGTCCACCAGAGCAATTTTTTGTGAAGTTCAAGTGTGGGGGAGTCCGAATTCTCTCAGCCACCCATGTTCCTCCACTACCACGATGGAGGCTACTTCTGGATCGACTCCGTCCACCAGAAATAAAGGAGAGATTGTTCTTTCTTGTATTTTCTTTTATTGCATTTTTCACTTTTAAATTGAGTCCTTGCTAATAAATGCATGAGTAGAGTAGAATGAATAGGAGTCATTGTAAATACCTTGTTATTTCTTTTGGACACTTTTTCTTGCATGACTAGGAATAAAGTATCCCTCTAGGTTATCCCATAGCATTTTAGAGTCTTTTGAAAATAAATTAAATTTGATTGTTAAAACTTAAGGTTTGAGCTCATGGATGAATTCTTAGATGCTTGAGTACTACTTTGCTTTAGATTCTTAATTGAGAATTTGGGATGAATTATTTTTACCTAGTGAGAATTAGCCTTATATTTGTGACACATACATGTGATTGTACTCTAGAACTTGCTTAGGTTCTTTCAAAACCATGTTTCTATGATTAGATCACATTTATAGAGATAAATCATTTTACTTCTCATCTCATATCAATTTTTGTAAATTTCCCTTGTATCACTTCATATTTCTCATTTCCCCTACCTAACCCCATTTTTCTATGGACTTGTTTGTTTGAAATGTTTCTAATGCTATTTTGCCCGAGACGGACAAAGAATTAAGTGTGGGGGAGTGATTAGTGATTTGGAATCAATTTTTATCAAGGATGCACTTCATGTCGAAAAAAAAATTTGCCCAATTGAGTGGAGCTTGGTACCAAGAACAAGTGGGAATTCAGTTGTGAATTGGAGGAGAAGTGTTTCTCTCATTGCAACCATCATTGAATCCGGTTGAAGGAAGATTTCTGTGGACTCAAAGAAAAAAAAATGAAAAGAAATCCATGTGCCAAGTGGAGTTGCAAGAAATTGAGGAAAGTCAAGGAGGAAACCAATTGAAGTATTTATAATTTTGACCATAATGTGAAGACCTAACCGTTTGTACCAAAGTGAATTCAACTAGAGAAGGAAAAATCTGCAGAAAAAAAAAATTTGGCACGCAAGGTAGAAATTGGTGCAAAAAGAGAAGAAAAGGAAGAATTTTTCTATTTCTGTTAAGCCATCTTGGATTAGGAATTGGGTTGGCAATCTGAACTGTTCTGAACTGAAACTAATGCAAGGTTTGCTGCCGAGTGCTAGAATCTGAACACAGCATGAACAAAAGCTATTAAGTCTGAAATGAAGCTGAGAAAAAGTTGAATGGAGGCTGAATTGAAGCTTTTTGAAGCAGGGAAATGCAGGAAAATCTGCAGCTGAAAATCTGAATGGCATTGCATGGAGAGCTATAAGCTGTCGAGTGTTGAATTTGGAGCTACTAAAATTAAACAAACTGAATGCAAGGGAAGCTGCAAGGTGCTGAAAGAGAATCTGTTGAAGAGCTGATGTGAATCTGCTGAAAAGAAAAAAAAAATCAGTTAGAATGTTATAAGGCAGATTTGTACCAACTTTAAGTTGAACTTGTGCTTCCTTAATCAGCAGTGCCTTGCCGAATCTTAACAGAACTTGCAGAATGGTTTTTGATTGAACTAAACTTCTTGGGAGCAGAATTTGAACTGCTAAATGAAATCAGCAATAAGGTGATAATGAAGGAATGGTAGTGTAGTGCCGAAATACCAAGTGAGCATTTAATTCTTCACTTTCCATTCGATGCAAGCTTCTATTGATGTTAATTGTTTGAGAAATCAGATTCTTGATTCTGAAATGAACTGAAGTGGAGCTGGAATTTGAAAAGAAAAAAAAAGAGAAAGAAGAAGAAGTGAAAGTAGTGTGCCAACTTTAAGGTGAAGTGTATCAAGAAGAGTTGCAAGGGTTGTTTAGTGGAAGTTGTATGTTGAGTATCTATGTTACTTGATTCCTCAAGTTCTCTGATGATTTAAATCTGATCTGCAGTGCTCTAATAGAAGATTAAGAGCAGAAAAAAAAGAGAAAGAAAAACAGTTTGAAAAAAAAATGAGAAGAGAGAAACAAAAACAAGGGTGGCACGCAAATGGAATTTTGGCACCATGAAGCAAGTGAAGTTTCTCTTATCCGAATCAAAAGCTTTGCTCCAATACATTCTGACCTTACTAGAGAGAAAGGAAAAGAGGAAAAATCAGGAAAGAAGAATGGAGAAAGAAATTTGGCACGCAAGGTGGAAACTGACACATTGAGATCAATAGGGTTTTATTCATCCAAATCAAAGGCATTGTTCAAGATTAACTCCACCACATTTTTGATATCACTAGAGGACTGACAAGAGGGGCAAAGAACATTGGAAACATTCTTGAGCACTCAAGTCTTCCACTCCATCAATTTTCTATTTCCTTGGTTTTTATTCCATTTCTCATCATTTTCCATGTTTTCAATTGTTTTTATAGATGTTGATCCTGATCATGAATAATGGTGGAGAGTAGATAATAAGCAAGCTTATGGTAGTGCGAGAAGCATGTGTGTTTGAGTGAGCTCCACTTCCATCATCAACTTAGAGCTTAAGAAGAGAGCCACCAAAATTTTCCTTGAAAGGCTAGTGATTTAAATTCATCTCAATGACTCATGATGGATGAAAAGGCTAAGTTGTTGATTTAAGGACAAGATACTAATCCATAGAGCTTAGATTTATGAGAATTAACAACCTTAGGTAATTTCTTTTCATTTGTTTCTAATTATGCTTAAGAAAATATAGGGGATACATACTTAGTAGTTTCGCGAGACGCTCAAGCTTAAGTGTGGGGGAGTTGATAAGTACCATTTTGTTGATTATTTTAATTGCTAAAATCCATGTTTGACCCATGTTTTACTTGCTTAATTGTGATTTTACCCTAGGTTTTAGGACTTCCTCTTATTTTGGACTTAATTGCAAATTTGCACATATTTGGATTATTTGACCACTAAATTTTTGATCTATTTTTGTAGGCATGAAAAGTTCATGGACCTAGGGCATACTGGGTCAAACTTGAGTCAGAAGTGGACCCAGATCGAGTTATCAAGCTTTGGATTAATCCGGGTCGTCCGATTCAAAAGCGGCTAGATCTGAGCCATCCGGGACCATCTGAAGCAATCCGAGCTAGGGTTAGGGTTGATCAAGCACTCTGATCAAGATCTGAAGGTTTCATCTCAATCAGAGCTCATTCAACCGTTGGATCAAGCTTGGAGGGCTCTAGATCGTCCATTCAAAGATTACGTTGATCTGTACCATCCGTTGCAAATCTGGAGGATCCGAGCTACCATGAGGCAGATCCTGACCCTTGATCAACATCTGGAAAGTTTGGGTCAGATCAGATGAAGATCAGCCGTTGGATTCACCAAATCAATCTGGGCGTCCATTATTAAGTACTTAATCAAATTTTGCCCCAGCCTTCTCCTTTGTCGCGTCTTCGCCGCAACAGTAGTCTTCTTTGTTTTCTTCATTTTTGCTTCAATTTTTCTCCAATTTGAGGCGCAACCACCTCAATCTCGACCTTGGATCATCATCTGGATCATTGGAGATAGCTTCGGTGGAGAATCCAGCTCAAGTTTCATCCAGACAGAGTTTGTTTGAGGGTTTCGGCATTCTTTGTGGTCCGAGCACTTGAATCTTAGCCACAATCCACTTCCGATGATCTAAGCTGCTTGTAGGGGTTCTCAGGTGAGCTCAGGTCTTCTCCAAATCATCATCGCAGCTCAACAAACTGAGATCGAAGAGTTCGGATTGGAATTTCCCCATCTGATGCAGTTTGAGCAGATTCGACCAATTGAGGCTGATTTCCACTGATTTGCTGAGCTTAGGGGTTCGAGGCCAGCCTTTGCTTGACGACCAAGGAGATTTTGAGCTCGGGAAGGGTTGAGGATTAGTTTTCCGTAGCTAATTTCATTGTTTCTAGCTGTAATTTTCGAATTCTGCAGTGTTTTGTTTCTGTCTTTGTTTCAAATTAGCTAACTTCGTTTACTGTATTGTTACAGCTTAAATTAGGGTTCAATCTTCAAGTTAAGTAGTTTAGGAACTTGTTTAGTGAACATTTGGTTTCAATTTCAGTTGATTTCCTATTTTAGTTCTTGTGTATCAGCTGCGTATCAGTCTTTTGCTCTGTTTTGCAATTTCAGTTCAGTTTCAAATTTTTTTCAGCTTGTTTTTGTTGGGAACGAGATGGCTAGAGAGGGGGGGGTGAATATAGTCAATCGCTTCTTCTTAGAAGAGTTATCAAATTTCTTCACTTGAAGTTATTAATAGCACAGCGGAAGTATGGGAAAACAAAACTTGCAGAAACTAAAACCAAAACCTAACTAGCAAGATTAGCAAGATCGCTAACAAGGAGATTTTACAAGGTTCGGGGATAATTTGCCCCTACTCCTTGGCGTGCCCTTAAGGTGGGCGTGCCCTTGATCGTCGGCAGATCAAGCCCCGGTGATCACCGGATATGAAGCAACCTCCTTCTCGGTGGAGAAACCTCCCCACAGTGTGTTTCAAACAATGATATAGAATGAGCACAAAGAAACAACAAGAAGGATCTTACTCAACCACTTAGCAAGGACAAAAACACAGCAAGCTTCCCTGAGCTTCACCCAGTGGCGATCTCACGCAGAACCCTTCTCCGTGTCTTCCCACTGTCGGACTCCAAGCCTCTTGTTTTCTCCTTCAAGCGCTCAAGTATGCTGATTGCTTCTCAATAGCTTGCTCAGAATGATTGAAGAACTCAAGAACAGCAAGCTTAATGTGGAGCAAAAACAAAACCCAGGAACTCAAGAGCACAAGACTCAAATCATTACTGAACACTACAACTCTCGTTCCTTTTGTGTCTCCGCTAAGCACCAGATGATCTCATCTCCAGCAGCCTACAGCTGCCTCACTGCCAACGCGCCAGCTACACTGAACCCTAACTGAACTTCCTGAGCTCCCTCAGCCAAGCTTCAGTCAGCAGCTTCAGTCCTGCATCCAGCCGTTGCAACCTGTGTGGAGAAAGGGACAAACCTGCTCCAAGGAAAGCTCTCTTTGACTTCTCCTTGAGTGTTTGAATCCTCCCCTGTCACCTGAAACTTACTCAGAGTATTAGAGCAGCAAATCAAACAGCATATCAAATATCAGAGGAAAGTGACAGCGAATCGGTTGTGTTCAGACGCGATCAGAGCGTCTGACAATGCAATTTGAATTAAAGTGATCGGTCACCGGACCGATCAGAGAGCCTCCTGATCGGTCACCAGACCGATCAGGCTGGTTCCAGACCGATCAGGCTCTGTCTTGATCGATCCCCAATGCTCAATCAGAAATCACGATTTCTTTGAGATTCTCCTGGACCGATCACCAGACCGATCCCAGGTCGTGGATCGTTCACCGGACCGATCCACCCTTATATGAGGCGATTTCTGAGTTTCGCAGGCTAACCCTCCTGATCGGTCAACTGACCGATCAGGGATCTTCCTGATCGGTTAGCAGTCCGATCAGGTCATCCCCAGACCGATCAGGCTTCGTCCTGATCGATCTTAGTGAGAAGCCCGCGAAGCTGGATCGTTCAACAGAACGACCTGCACAGTGATCCTGATCGGTCAGCAGACCGATCAGAAGTAGTTCAGCAAAGGAACTCAAGCTCACTGCTCGCTCCTTGATCGGTCACCAGACCGATCAGGAGCCAGTCAGTGGGTGAAACTGTAACGACCCGGAAAATTCTCTTAATATTTTCTTAAAATATTGAGCATGTCTAGATAATTTTCCGAGGGGCCCAGAAATAATTATGTAAAATTGGGCCTAGAAATCCATGTTTGCTCATTTAAATTGAGAAAACTAAGTACTAATGGGCTTTATGTGGATTTTTAGTACCATGATTATAGGTGGATTTCGGTAATAATTAGTATAAATATAAATAGGATTTAATTAGACATATTAGCATGATTATGGGTAAGTCTTAGCCTAATTTCTCTATTTTAATGGAGAAATTAGGTACTAATGAACTTTAAATGGGCTCCAAAAATGGGTATTAATTAGGTAAAATTAATATAAATTAGGAAAAATCAATATAAATATAAAAGAATTTTATTTAGGAATATTAGCATAATTATGGATGATTTTAGGGGAATTTTCAGAATTTAGGGAAAATAAAAATAATAAAATAAATGAAATAAAAATAAAATAAAAATAAAGGTGCATGAGCCAAGGATTGAACCTTGGACCTCTTGTACAACCATGTAAGCCTTAACCAACTCACCTAGCAAGGGATTTCTATGAGGAAATGAAGTGAATATAAGTTAAGATTAAGAAGAAGATGAAGAGTCATGAAGAGACTCTTCATTTACCTCCTTAATGGGCTATTAAAGGGGGGTTTTGGGAGTTACCTCTTCTTCCCATTACATTCATTTTCGAAACTCTCCCTCCCCTCATTGTTGCCGAGCACCAAGAAGGGGCTTTTCGCTTGGAAAAGCTTCCACCAAGGTTCCATCTCCTAGATCTAAGGTCTTCACAAGAATACAAAGACAAGGGGGCTCTAGTATCCAAAGATCTTGCAATCTTCTTCTCTTCCTAGGTTTGAAAAATCAAGAAACCCAAGGTAAGACTCCCTCACCTGTGGTATAATAGTTCTCTATGATTTTTATGATTTTTAGCATGATATATTGGATAGTTTTAGGATTTGATGTTGAAAGGAAAGAAAACCAAGAACTTTATGTTTAAAGGTTTCGGCCACCATGTTTTTAAGATCTAAAATTATGCTAAAAATCTGTATAATGCTATTTAATGTTCCCTTATGATGTTTAGAAGTTAATTATAATTTTTGGGAATTTTTGGAGTACCCTAGGATACCCTAGGGTTTCGGCCAACATGAAAGAAACAAAAACTAAGAACCCTGAGTTTAAGGGTTTCATCCACCAAGTTTTAAAGGTCTATAATTATGCTAAAAATCATGATAATGTTTTTTAATGTTCCCTTCTGATGTGTAGAGGTTAAGTATAATTTTTGGGAATTTTTGGAGTACCCTAGGACACCTTAGGGTTTCGGCCAACATGAAAGAAACAAAAAAACTAAGAACCCTGAGTTTAAGGGTTTCGGCCACCATGTTTTAAAGGTCTATAATTATGATAAAAATCATGATAATGTTTTTTAATGTTCCCTTATTATGTGTAGAGGTTAAGTATAATTTTTGGGAATTTTTGGAGTACCCTAGGACACCCTAGGGTTTCGGCCAACATGAAAGAAACAAAAACTAAGAACCCTGAGTTTAAGGGTTTCGGACACCATGTTTTAAAGGTCTATAATTATGCTAAAAATCATGATAATGTTATTTAATGTTCCCTTATGATGTGTAGAGGTTAGGTATAATTTTTGGGAATTTTTGGGGTACCCTAGAGGCCCCATATGGTTCGGCCAACCCCAAGGACCCAAGGGTTAGGGTTGAGTCTTTAACTTCAAGCATATGTTTATGTGTTGCCATGATATAAGGATGATGGAAGGTGATTATGTGAATTTTCACATGGCCTTGGGACTCCACAAGTTTCGGCCAAGAAGGGTTAATAGGGTAAAAGTTAAGATTTATTTCAAGTAAGGGTCCCAATGGCCCTATGGTAAGATGTGATTTGTGTTTATGAATGATATGTCATGTTTACGAATGATATGCCATGTTTATGAATGATATGCCATGTTTATGAATGATATGCCATGTTTACGAATGATATGCCATGTTTATGAATGATATGCCATGTTTTAGGATAATACGAATGTATGCCATGCTCTATGAATGATGTGTACATATGCCATGTCTAAGAATGAAAATGATGAATGACAAGTATGATGAATGAAAGATGATGCTTATGTCTTTAAGGCATAAATATGCTAAACGGCACGGTCGATGGTCGACGGTACGACGGTCGAGAGGACCGGTAAATGGGCCGGTAGACGGGCCGAGCCGTAACAAGTTATGCTATGATAAGTATGCCATGAATGTCTTATGAATGATGAAACATGAAAAGTATTTTACTTTATGTATGGGCTTGTACCGGACCGAAGTATGGGTCCAAGGGATGGGCACCTTAAGAACGCCCCGGTTCTGGACTACCGAAGCTGTCCACGGTTCTGGCACTACCGGAGCTGTGCAACAGGGATGGGCACCTTAAGAACGCCTCGGTTCGGGGACTACCGACTATGCTGTCCTTACCCTAGTAGGTTGGGGCTCGCGACCTCGGACTTGCTAGGGATGCGCGCAATGATGTATGTATGTGGTACAAGCCGGGGACCCCAAATGATGTTATGATGATTATGTTTAAGCAAATTAAAAGTATGTTTTAAAAGTTAAGCATCCCTTATGTATATGCATTCCACTCATGCATCCATTCATGCTATGCATTATGCTAAGTTGATAAGATGATATGCTTACGTTTCATGTTAAGAAGTATGCATGAGAATGAATGATCTATGCCATGATTATGTTAGGAAGATGTTCATATGCTATGATAGGTATTATGCCATGCTACCATGTTTATGATTTATGCCATGAAAGATGCCATGCTACTATGTTTATGATTTATGCCATGAAAGATGCCATGCTACTATGTTTATGATTTATGCCATGAAAGATGCCATGCTACTATGTTTATGATTTATGCCATGAATTATGCCATGCTACTATGTTTATGATTTATGCCATGAATTATGCCATGCTTAGAATGTCTACTATGTTTATGAGTTATGCCATGAATTATGCCATGCTTAGAATGTCTACTATGTTTATGTTCATGCCATGCTATGTATACGATAAGTGATGTAAGATGTTATGTTCCAAGTAGAGCACCAAGTATGTTAATGTTTTATGTGCTCATTATGAGATGATGAATGATGAATGGTTTTGTGAGTAGGAAAGAGTCTTACTAAGCCTGTGTGCTTATAGTCTTATTTCCTTATACCGCAGATCATTCAAGGGGACAATGAAGGAAGCAGCAGGAGGGCAAGAACGCATGTGTGTAGTAGTGACTTGGCCCAGGAAACTTTATGTTTACGGTTTATGCTAGAACTTCACCTTGGTTACTTATATGTCTGAATAATGACTGTGGAACCTTATGATATGATGTTACGTATGACATGATATGATATGATGCTTAAGTTCAAAGTTAATATGCTAAGGTTCCTATGTCATTAAGTTAAGAATGATAACAGGGCATGTATAAGTTAAAGTTATTCCGCTGCCTTATGATGTCTACATGCCCTAAGCATGTTAACGTAACGCCGCTTACGAAAGAAAAAAAAAAGCGGGCGTTACAGGTTGGTATCAGAGCAGTTACCATCTCACTACACACACATCAAGCCCTCTTCCTGCCGCTTCCAAGTAAGTACCTCTCTGCATATCTTATGATATTAAGCACTTCTAGGATACTTTATGATTCTAGAATATGCAAGAATGAATGATACCTTATGATAGATGATGGAAAGTATTTGCATATTTTATTTGCAAAATATGTACATATGTACATATGAACGATATTTTTCTATTGTTTATTTATGAAGATCAAATAATTTAGAATTTAGTATGGGGGTAGGAATAACAATAACTCATATTATCCATACTTGACCTTTATGAAGGGAAGTATGACTAGAAGACAGAGTAATAGAATTAATGAGATTACTTCATTGGCCGACCTGATGCTCAATATACCTTATATCATAACTTATCTTAAGTCACATCATAAGACAATCATGTATAAGTATTCTGCCTTATACATTAGGTCTAAGTTAGTCATAATACAATTAGTCATAAGTGTGACTCGACCTTATGTTTATAAACATGGTATTAACTGAGCACCATCATAATATTAGTAAGTAAGGTGGACTTAGTATTAACATAATGTTATATAACCTGTACATTATATGAGTTACCCATCATATAATATAATTATATTATATTATATAAAGCATATGATAATAATATGAGAGTGTGTACTAATGTAAGATTATTATAAATATAACTATACTAATTCCTTATCATATAAGTATTGTCACAATTCACCTATCATATAGGTTCTTAATATGAGCCTACATACAGGTTGACATGTATCATCTCAACCTATAAGTTATCACCTATACATATTATTCCATAAGCAATTATAGGTATTATACCTATAATTTAGATGATAAATAACTATAATTTATGATATTATGTATAACCTATAATATAGTACCTATAATTTAGATGATAAATAACTATAATTTATGATATTATGTATAACCTATAATATAGTCTCATATAGGGAAGTATATGATAGCCTACATACATTAGATTATAACACTCTCACCTATGTTAGCGTATGACATTAGTTCCATTATACTAATACTAATATAATTAATGGTATAAGTCATACAGTATAACCTAAAATGATACGCATAGGGTAGTGTCCTAATTATAATAACATCTATTGTAGATTAGGGGTCCACTATATTTTCATACTAATTATAAATATTAGAATTATCAACGTATGTTTCACTATTATCTTATATATAATATATAAGATTTCCTTAAGTTATTTTATGGTAATATAATAAATATGATCTCACTTAGCATGTAACAACCATTAACTAATATAATTCATAGCTCGTGTTGTGAACTAATATTTCGGAAGCATACTATTATTAGGTTTACCCATAATTATAATAGCTAAATAATTATGATATATGCATATAATTACATCATAGAACTATTAATGACATTAGCTCAATTATGTGCCAATGAGATAATCGGACTTTATGGAGTTCCCAAGACCACCATCACAGATAGGGATGGTCGCTTCACCTCCCATTTTTGGGAGTGCGTCCCGAAGTCTCTCGGCACTAAACTATGATTCAGCATCGCTTGTCACCCTCAGACTGACGGGCAACCTGAATGGGTGAATCAAATACTAGAGGATGTGTTGCAGCTTGTGCCTTGGACTTCAAAGGGAGCTGGTGTCGATATCTATGTTTAGCGGGATTCGCTTACAATAATAGCTACCAAGCTAGTATTGGGATGGCACCTTATGAAGCGTTGTATGGGAGGAGATGTAGGTCTCCGATCTGTTGGTATGAGGGTGGTGAAAAGAAGGAGATGGGGCTCGCAACGGATATCATCAACATCACCACCCGAGCTATACAGAATATCCGACAACGGATAGAAACTGCTCAGAGCCGGCAGAAGAGTTATGCCGATGTCCGACGTAGACCCCTGGAGTTTAATGTTGGAGATTGGGTGTTTCTGAAAGTGGCACCTATGAAAGGGGTGACAAGATTTGGGAGGAAAGGAAAGCTAAGTCCGCGTTATGTGGGGCCGTACCTGATTCTGAAAAGAGTTGGTAAAGTGGCATACGAGCTGGAGCTACCTTCAGAGATGTCAGCTATCCATAACGTATTCCATGTGTCCCAGCTTAAAAAGTGTATCCCAAATAGGGACCAAGTGATCGAGCCGCAGACAGTACAACTGCAGGAGGACCTAAGCTATGAGAGCAGACCTATCAAGATTTTGGACAGGGAAGTCAAGAAGCTGAGGAGTAAGGAGGTACCCTTAGTCAAGGTCCTTTGGCAAAGTCAACGGTTCGAAGAAGCTACCTGGGAACGCGAGGACGAGATGAGGCGCAAGTACCCAGAGTTATTCTAAGTTCGAGGACGAACTTTCACGAGGTATGGGGGATTGTAACGACCCGGAAAATTCTCTTAATATTTTCTTAAAATATTGAGCATGTCTAGATAATTTTCCGAGGGGCCCAGAAATAATTATATAAAATTGGGCCTAGAAATCCATGTTTTCTCATTTAAATTGAGAAAACTAAGTACTAATGGGCTTTATGTGGGTTTTTAGTACCATGATTATAGGTGGATTTCAGTAATAATTAGTATAAATATAAATAGGATTTAATTAGGCATATTAGCATGATTATGGGTAAGTCTTAGCCTAATTTCTCTATTTTAATGGAGAAATTAGGTACTAATGAGCTTTAAATGGGCTCCAAAAATGGGTATTAATTAGGTAAAATTAATATAAATTAGGAAAAATTAATATAAATATAAAAGAATTTTATTTAGGAATATTAGCATAATTATGGATGATTTTAGGGAATTTTCAGAATTTAGGGAAAATAAAAATAATAAAATAAATGAAATAAAAATAAAATAAAAATAAAGGTGCATGAGCCAAGGATTGAACCTTGGACCTCTTGTACAACCATGTAAGCCTTAAGCAACTCACCTAGCAAGGGATTTCTATGAGGAAATGAAGTGGATATAAGTTAAGATTAAGAAGAAGATGAAGAGTCATGGAGAGACTCTTCATTTACCTCCTTAATGGGCTATTAAAGGGGGGTTTTGGGAGTTACCTCTTCTTCCCATTACATTCATTTTTGAAACTCTTCCTCCCCTCATTCTTGCCGAGCACCAAGAAGGGGCTTTTCCCTTGGAAAAGCTTCCACCAAGGTTCCATCTCCTAGATCTAAGGTCTTCACAAGAATACAAAGACAAGGGGGCTCTAGTATCCAAAGATCTTGCAATCTTCTTCTCTTCCTAGGTTCGAAAAATCAAGAAACCCAAGGTAAGACTCCCTCACCTGTGGTATAATAGTTCCCTATGATTTTTATGATTTTTATCATGATATATTGGATAGTTTTTGGATTTGATGTTGAAAGGAAAGAAAACCAAGAACTTTATGTTTAAAGGTTTCGGCCACCATGTTTTTAAGATCTAAAATTATGCTAAAAATCTGTATAATGCTATTTAATGTTCCCTTATGATGTTTAGAAGTTAAGTATAATTTTTGGGAATTTTTGGAGTACCCTAGGATACCCTAGGGTTTCGGCCAACATGAAAGAAACAAAAACTAAGAACCCTGAGTTTAAGGGTTTCGACACCAAGTTTTAAAGGTCTATAATTATGCTAAAAATCATGATAATGTTTTTGAATGTTCCCTTATGATGTTTAGAGGTTAAGTATAATTTTTGGGAATTTTTGGAGTACCCTAGGACACCCTAGGGTTTCGGCCAACATGAAAGAAACAAAAACTAAGAACCCTGAGTTTAAGGGTTTCGGCCACCATGTTTTAAAGGTCTATAATTATGATAAAAATCATGATAATGTTTTTTAATGTTCCCTTCTGATGTGTAGAGGTTAAGTATAATTTTTGGGAATTTTTGGAGTACCCTAGGACACCCTAGGGTTTCGGCCAACATGAAAGAAACAAAAACTAAGAACCCTGAGTTTAAGGGTTTCGGCCACCATGTTTTAAAGGTCTATAATTATGCTAAAAAACATGATAATGTTATTTAATGTTCCCTTATGATGTGTAGAGGTTAGGTATAATTTTTGGGAATTTTTGGGGTACCCTAGAGGCCCCATATGGTTCGGCCAACCCCAAGGTTAACTTCAAGCATATGTTTATGTGTTGCCATGATATAAGGATGATGGAAGGTGATTATGTGAATTTTCACATGGCCTTGGGACTCCACCAGTTTCGGCCAAGAAGGGTTAATAGGGTAAAAGTTAAGATTTATTTCAAGTAAGGGTCCCAATGGCCCTATGGTAAGATGTGATTTGTGTTTATGAATGATATGTCATGTTTACGAATGATATGCCATGTTTACGAATGATATGCCATATTTTAGGATAATATGAATGTATGCCATGCTCTATGAATGATGTGTACATATGCCATGTCTAAGAATGAAAATGATGAATGACAAGTATGATGAATGAAAGATGATGCTTATGTCTTTAAGGCATAAATATGCTAAACGGCACGGTCGATGGTCGACGGTACGACGGTCGAGAGGACCGGTAAATGGGCCGGTAGACGGGCCGAGCCGTAACAAGTTATGCTATGATAAGTATGCCATGAATGTCTTATGAATGATGAAATATGAAAAGTATTTTACTTTATGTATGGGCTTGTACCGGACCGAAGTATAGGTCCAAGGGATGGGCACCTTAAGAATGCCCCGGATCTGGACTACCGAAGCTGTCCACGGTTCTGGCACTACCGGAGCTGTGCAACAGGGATGGGCACCTTAAGAACGCCTCGGTTCGGGGACTACCGACTATGCTGTCCTTACCCTAGTAGGTTGGGGCTCACGACCTTGGACTTGCTAGGGATGCGCGCAATGATGTATGTATGTGGTACAAGTCGGGGACCCCAAATGATGTTATGATGATTATGTTTAAGCAAATTAAAAGTATGTTTTAAAAGTTAAGCATCCCTTATGTATATGCATTCCACTCATGCATCCATTCATGCTATGCATTATGCTATGTTGATAAGATGATATGCTTACGTTTCATGTTAAGAAGTATGCATGAGAATGAATGATCTATGCCATGATTATGTTAGGAAGATGTTCATATGCTATGATAGGTATTATGTCATGCTACCATGTTTATGATTTATGCCATGAAAGATGCCATGCTACTATGTTTATGATTTAAGCCATGAAAGATGCATGCTACTATGTTTATGATTTATGCCATGAAAGATGCCATGCTACTATGTTTATGATTTATGCCATGAAAGATGCCATGCTACTATGTTTATGATTTATGCCATGAATTATGCCATGCTACTATGTTTATGATTTATGCCATGAATTATGCATGCTTAGAATGTCTACTATGTTTATGATTTATGCATGAATTATGCCATGCTTAGAATGTCTACTATGTTTATGAGTTATGCCATGAATTATGCCATGCTTAGAATGTCTACTATGTTTATGTTCATGCCATGCTATGTATACGATAAGTGATGTAAGATGTTATGTTCCAAGTAGAGCACCAAGTATGTTAATGTTTTATGTGCTCATTATGAGATGATGAATGATGAATGGTTTTGTGAGTAGGAAAGAGTCTTACTAAGCCTGTGTGCTTATAGTCTTATTTCCTTATACCGCAGATCATTCAAGGGGACAATGAAGGAAGCAGCAGGAGGGCATGAACGCATGTGTGTAGTAGTGACTTGGCCCAGGAAACTTTATGTTTACGGTTTATGCTAGAACTTCACCTTGGTTACTTATATGTCTGAATAATGACCTGTGAAACCTTATGATATGATGTTACGTATGACATGATATGATATGATGCTTAGTTCAAAGTTAATATGCTAAGGTTCCTATGTCATTAAGTTAAGAATGATAACAGGGCATGTATAAGTTAAAGTTATTCCGCTGCCTTATGATGTCTATATGCCCTAAGCATGTTAACGTAACGCCGCTTACGAAAGAAAAAAAAAAGCGGGCGTTACATTTGTAACATAAGATCCTTACATCATGCTTAACTATGTACTAACATCATGGTAACTTATAAACATGCATCCTTGAGACCCTAACCCAAACCAAACCCTAGGTTTGGGTATTGGCCGAAACCTTAAGGACCATGGGTCCTTAGAAAAAATTTTCATAGTCATGGTTATCATCCAACCCTTACATATCATGCCATAGGAAACCCATTTGGACCCTTGATTGAATTTAACACTAAGCCTTAGACCTAGAACATAGTTTGGCCGAAACCCTATAAGGGTAACAAGCCCATAGGAAAATTCATATAAGTCACCATTTTCATCCATATTATATCATAGCAAGACATACTAAGCATGCTTGAAGAGTTGAAGATTAAATCTAACCCTATACTTGAAGGTGGCCGAAACCCTAAGGGGTTCTTAGGGTGCTTCAATACTTCCCAACGTTTTACCTTTTGTGCTTAACTTATCATAAATAAACATTTGGAAGCATAAGAAAAGTTTTTAACATGATCTTTCGTCCAATATCTTGCTTGGCCGAAAACTCCATAAACCCTAACTTTAGATTTCCAACCATGGGATGCCAACAAGAACTTCTATCATGTTAAACAACTCATAAACTATCGTACCACAGGTGAGAGGGGTCTTACCTTCCTTGATCTTGCTTATAAACTTTGAATAGAAAATAACAAGATAACCTCCTTGTCTCTAAACTTCTCCTTAGCCCTTGTATCCTTGTAGAGGGCCTTAGGTCTTCAAGATGGAGGCTTATGTGAACTTTTCCCAAGGGAGAAGGGGGCTTGGGGTTTCGGCTAGGAGGGGAGGAAGAAGAAGAGGAGAGCAAATGACTTGATGGAAGAAGAGAGGAGAAATGTAACTCCTTCTCTTATGCTTTTATGCACATTAAGGAGGGTAAGTGAAGAGTCATGGTGTCTCTTCCCTTGATGACTCTTCATTCTTTTCCAAGCCTTAACTAAAATCCACTTCATTCCCTCATAGCACTCCCTTGCTTGGTGAATTGGTTGTTGCATGCATGGTGGTCCAAGAGGTCCAAGGTTCAATCCTTGGTGCATACACTTTATTTTTATTTTATTTTATTTTTTATTTTTCCTTTATTTTCAAAATTCCCCTAAAAATCCCTCATAATTATGCTAACATTCCTAATTAAAATCCATTTATATTTATATTAAATTTTGCCCAAAATCTACCAATAACCATGGCACTAAAAAGCCCCTATAAGGCCCATTAGTACTTAGTTTCTCAATTTAAATGAGAAAGATCATGGATTTCTAGGCTAAGATTCGTACTAATATCTCTAGGTCTTTCGAAAATTATCTAGACATGCTCAATATTTTAAGAAAAATATTAAGAAAATTTTCCGAGTCGTTACATTCCCTAGGGTACTTTATGTCATCGAAAATACTAAACTGGACTACTGTGTCTCCCACTTCCATCGAAAGTGTGCCAGCATAAACATCAATTTTTGTCCTGGCAGTCTTCAGAAAAGGCCTCCCAAGGATGAGTGGGGATCTATGTGCAAGATATTCTCCTTCCATGTTTGGAATGTAGAAGTCTGCAGGGAAAATCAATTCATTTACTTTTACCAAAACATCTTCAATAACTCCTGCTAGATGGGTCTGGCTTCTGTCAGCTAACTGAATTACCACTCCAGTGGGCTGTAGAGGGCAATGCCAAGCATCTGGAAGATCGATCTGGGCATTACATTGATGGAGGCTCCCAAGTCTAGCATGGCGTCATGAAATATAGTCCTCCCAATCTCACATGAAACAGTAAAAACTCCAGGGTCTTCACACTTTTGAGGTATGGCATGGATGAGTGCTGAAAAATTTTTCCCAAGCTGACCAACTCATTCTCCTTAAGCTTCTTCTTGTGAATACATAAATCCTTCAGGAATTTTGCATACTTAGGAATCTGTTTAATCATGGTCAACAGGGTACATTAATCTCTACTTTGCTAAACAATTTTACAAGCTGATTGTATTCATTAGTTTTCTCCTCCTCCACTTGTCTTTTGGCTTGAGTTTTCCGCTGTGGAAAGGGCAAGGGAACTCTCATTTCTTCCTCTTGAACCAAATTTGGAGGGGCTGAATTTTGAGCGGCTGTCCCACTTGATGTAGCTGCTATGAGGTTGGTTTTGGCTCTGATTTCTCCTTCATTTTCCACCAAAATTATAGGATTACTTGATGAAGGAGTTGAGCATGGACTAGGGGTGGAAGAAACTGATTTTGAAGTGATTTCAGGGTTGATTGGTGCTGAAAATGTAGGTGCTGCTCTGTTTTTAAAAAAATCTGCTCTTGGACCCTTTTTAGTTGAAGTAACCTTCCCACTCCTCAAAGTAATAGCGCTAACATTTCCCTTTGGATTGGGAAAGCTTGAGAAGGTAATTGGCTTGATCCTTGAGCTTGACTTTGATTTATCCCACTAGCCAATTGTCCCATTTGCCATTCGAGATTTTGTATGGCGGGATCATTCCTTTGTTGATGTTGTAAAATTTGTTGAAACATCTCTTCTATCCTCTATTGTGGCACATTTCCCCCCACTAGAACTTCCATATCCCCCTTGGTTAGAATAGGGCTTTGATTGACCTTGAAATAATGAAGTAATCGGCTGAAAAATATTACCCTGCTGTGGTTGGAATTGGGGCTGTTGGGGCTTATAGGAGGGCTGAAATTGTTGCTGAAATGGCTGATAATTAGGCTGAAAGGATGGTTGAACTTGCTGAGAATTATAGCCCTGAAAATTCTGGTTTTGAAGTCGGAATAGTTGTGGTGAGGACTGAAATTGAATGGGCTGGAAATTCTGATTCGAGGGCTGGAAATTCTGATTGTAAGGCTGTGAGGGTTGGAAAACTTGCTGGTTTTGAGGTTGGAACATCTGAAATGTTTGAAAACCTTGCTGTCCCTACTGAATTGGCTGGAATTGAGGTTGGAATTGCTGGAATTGCTGCTGAGGTTGCTGACATGTTGGCTGAAATGGCTGAATTTGAGGCTGAAATTGCTGCTGAGGTTGCTGCGGTTCCTGGAAATGTTGTTGAGGCTGCTGAAATTATTGTTGTGATGAGTTTTGTTGGTAGAAAGAATTTCCATATTTTATATTTGGATGATCCCTCCAACCAGGGTTATAAGTAGAAGAATAGGGGTTATTCCATGTTTGAAATTGTCCCCTAACCAATGCCGCTATTGTCTCATCTTGTTGGAGGTTGGGACATGAATCTGAATTATGTTCTTGACTAGAGCAAATACACATACCCTCATCACTTGGCTTGATTGTGGAGGTACCGAAAAGTTGGAATTTTGGCTTGCATTATTAAGACCCATTTTCTTTATCAATGATGTGAGCTCTACCAGGGAGTTCTTGATTTCTTTCTGCTCATTTGATACCATCTGAACTTCATTAACTCCTCTGGTGGATAATGCTCTGCTTCCAAACTTCTGTGAGTTCTATGCCATGTGAAATCAACTCCCTAGCTTGATCTGGTGTTTTTTTAACTAGGGCTCCTCCAGCTGCAGCGTCTATCATGATCCTATTCATCTGCAATAATCCCTCGTAGAAGTACTGAATGAGGAGCTGCTCACTAATCTAGTGCTGTTGGCAACTAGAGCATAGCTTGTTGAATCTCTCCCAGTAGTCATAAAGAGTCTCCCCCACCACTTGCTGTATACCACATATACTCTTTCTGATGATTGCAGTTCTGGAGGCTGGGAAGTATTTTTCTAGAAATGCCTTCTTCATAGAAATCCAACTAAACACGTGCCCAGTAGGTAAATAGTAGAACTAATCTTTTGCTTCTCCAGTCAGGGAAAATGGAAAAGCCCTCAGCTTGATATCTTCCTCTGAAATACCTTGAGGCTTCATGGTGGAGCAGACAATGTGAAACTCATGCAAGTGTCTGTTGGGGTCCTCCCCAGACTGTCCTTGAAATTTGGGCAACAAGTTGATGAGTCCAGATCTAAGCTCAAAATCACCAGTCAGCTCTGGATAAGCAATACTGGAGTACTGAACTATGTCATCTGGTGCTGCAAGTTCTTTCATGGTCTTCTGGTGGTCTGCCATGATAATGTCTGAATGAGTAGGAATAGTCTGAAGAGGAGGAATATCAATAGCCTCTGACAATATGCATTGGTTCCTCCTTGCTCTGAAAGTTCTCTCAATTTCAGGGTCAAATTCTTCAAGATCACCACCTGCTGACCTGGTTATAAAATAAACAAATCACAGTAAATGTGTATAGAAAAATAGAATAGATAAAGTAAATCACATGATATAGCAGTAAGCACAAAAATGGATCAAGAAAAATATGAAATAAGCACACAAGCAAAAATCAAACAACTCAACTAGTAGTTCCCCGGTAACGACGCCAAAAATTTGATAGACCCAAAAGATAGGTGTCACAAATTGTTAGTGATATGAGAGAAGTGTCCTAAGGCAATCGCCTTATGATGTAAACATTTATATGAATAAATGATAATTCACTATTTGAACATACATGTTTTGTGTATTTGATTGGGATCTTAAACTCATCTACTGAATGTCCGCCATACAATTCACAGCATAAGAGAATTTGTGATGGGATCACAACTAGTGATTATCTCTAAATGTGCAAATGTGAAGTGTTGGAAATATCCCTAGTCGATAAATTGATAAAGATGGACACTATCAATTCTGTTGAGACTAGCATGGGTTATTCTCTAATCAGCTGATTCTCACTGGCTGGTGACATTGGGATGTCCGGAGATAAACATGGATGCTAGTTAAGGGAACTAGTTCATTGGAGTGACTAGCTGTAAGACTTCATATGGGAATCTACATATAGATATGTCAATGAAGATCTTACTGTGGCTTAAGTGCGATGTTCCTTTGACTTGCGGTGTTCAAGTCATCTTGGTCATGGAGACTTATACTTTGACATCTTAAGCAAGCATCTCCAAGGAGGTGTGGACCCAGGATGATTGGGTATAAGCCGAAGTGCCCGAAGATGTTTGAACAGCCTACAAAGGATTCACCACTCCTTGCGAGGAGATGTATACCCAGGCCTATCGTCGGATTGTTACTCAAAGCCTCTGGCCAAAGCAGATCATGTTAAGAGTGCGAGTCTCTTAAATACATGAGAGTAATTAGAAATCCAAAGGACGAGAAAGACACTACTTGGGCTAGGTGTGACGTAGTAAGCCTAGTGGGGACTGACACCATTGACCGTGTCCTGAACCAAGTGGGTATAAGGTGGTGAAGGGAATGGGGCACGATTCATTAGAGCTGCTGAAGGGTTTCAGAATAATTTCTTCTGAGGTCAAACCGTTGATCTTTCGATTAATTGGGGATCATGATGTACTACTAGGTGCCACTCATGATCGTTCTATAATTAGTTAAATTATAGACGGCCAACATAAATCGAAAGCCTATTTAGTCACACGTACTATGAGTAATCCGAGGGATTTAAAACGAGTTGAAAATTGGATTTTCCGATCAAGAGAAATAAGTCGAATCTGAGTTAGTCAGAGGCGCAATGGAAGCTAAAAATGACCAAGTCTTTTGAAGGCTTTTTGGGCGAATTAAATGAGTTTAATTCGCGGCGGTTCGGGTTGGTTTGGCCGGCCAAAGAGGGTGTCAAAACCCCCTTTGGTGGCAGCCACAATAAGAGGAGAAAACCAATTAATTTTGGTTTAATTAATAAAATAAATCTAGTGCGATTTATTTTATAAATTATGGATAAATAAATTTGTATAGAGAAATTTATGTAAATAAAATTTATAGAAATTTATTCTTTTATGGAAGATTAAAATAATCCATGAATTGATTTATTTTAATTTTATAAAATCAATTATGAATTGATTTTTCCATAATAAGAAAGTTTATAAATTTCTTATAAAATTTATTCCATAATTTAAAGAGAAGAAGAATTAGTTTTATTATAAATTAGTTTATAATAAAGACTCGGTTTAAACGGAATAATTAATAAAAAAATTTATAAGATAAATTTCTTATAACTAATTCCGTTAAATCCGTTAATTCGGTTTAGAGGGAGACTTAGCAAAGGAGTTGCTACTATATAAAGGAACCAAAGGCTAGCCCTTATTCCTAATTAAGAGATTAATTATTCTCTCCCTCTCTCTCTTAATCTCTCCTCTCCTCCTTCTCCCTCTCTTCCCTTAGGGCTGACGCCCACCCTAGCTCCCCTAGGGCCGGCGCCCAACCTACATCCAAGGTGGTGGAGGCCGTGAGCTTCAAGAAGAAGAAGGAGAACCCGAACACGAAGAAGAAGAAGCGGATAGCGATTCCTCTCTTCCCGGAATTCGATTCCGTTACTTCGTTGGTTAGTTTTCCATTATTTTCTCTTATTCTTCTAGTTGTGCCTTCCGAGAATCTAGTAGTTCTCGTCGGCACAAAACTCGTGACTTTGCGAAGTCATCCCGAAGAGAACTCGGCGTGGACGCGAATAGAGGCGAAGCTTCCAAGGGACGCTACGGTTGGATCTCGTCCCTGCCTTCGAGATACACGAGGTATAAAAGTAAATTAGTTTACTTTTCCGTAATATTTTATTTTATGATTATGTCAACACACCATAGGGTTGCATGCTAGATACGAAGTTAAAATAATTTAGGAAATTATTTTATGCAAATTCTTCCGCTGCACGTAAAAATTTTGAATTTTACGAACTCGTATCCTTGTCAACATGCACCCGGTCCCAACAGTGGTATCAGAGCCGGTTAGTGTTCGACATTATCATATAATTGCTTTGCGGAACACATTGTCATGATCTCAATTTTGGAAAAAATTTTCAATTATGAAAACTTTCAAATTATAATAGATTTTAGATTTAGAAATTTCAAAGTTTGGAAATCTTCATGAAATTTCGCAAACGTTTGGAATTTTCTAGTTTCTAAAATTTTATGATAATTGTGAAAACTTCCCATCTTTGGAAACTTTCCAAATTCTGGAAATTTTTCTATTTTAGAAATTTTCCAATTTTTGGAAATATGTAAGTTTTCTTTTTCCCGAAACTTACAATTATTCTGAAAATTATTTTTTGAAATCTCGCAATTTTGGGCACTTTCTTTTGAGAAAGTCTAGACAAATTCATGGATAGTTAATTGACAATTAAATTTGAATTGGTCTTTAAATTGACAACAAAATTCTTTATTTTGGATTGAGCCTCGGGGAGCCGTCCAATTTAAAGTTAGTTGTTGTAATTTAATTTCCCAATTTTTAATTGAAATTGTCATGTTTGATTTGGATTGAGCCTCGGGGAGCCGTCCAATTGGATTTACGACAAATTATTTTTCTTTGGGTATCTGAGCCTCGGGGAGCCACCCTTAGAAAACGATTTGTTGTAATTAATTAAATCCATGAATAAAATATGTTGAAGAGGTGATGCTCTTACATATTGTTGTCTCCAAAATTAATTAGGAAAATGGTTTCCTATAGAGTTTTCTTAAATAAGATTTTCATGAAATTAATATGTGGTTGAATTAAGGGATTTGTCTCTTAATTTAATAAGATTTGATTTAGAGAAATCAAAATCTTGAACATATTATTTCCGAAATTAATTATGACAATTTAGGAAATTGTTTCCCAAAACAATTCCTTTAATAAAGTATGAAATTATAATTAGGAAATCCGGTTCCTAATTTAATTCATGAGACTTGATAAATTAAGTCACATACATACTTTATTAAGGAAATCGTTAGTCATGACATAATTTTATGTCATGAATGTGCTTAGAAAAGAATGAGACCCAAACACCCCTTACAAAAATATTAAGGCTAACACCTTCCATTAATATGGTTAGAACCAGAGTTTTGTTTCTCGCTAGGGTTGATGGACACATCCATGCCCGACTTGAACCTCAACATGTTCAAACCATGGAATTAGTTTATGTATAATATAGTTGGAGTCAGAGGTCAATCCTTAGTTTTGGTTGTTGGACACATCCAAGCCTGACTAAACGGTTGAATGAGCTCTAACCATATTAAAACTATTTCTTGATTAATGGGTCAGCCTTAAGCATGGAGCATCGATTTGTTGTGCCACAGCCAAGGTCGATGTAAAGAGAGGTGCAGTTAGGTGCTATGTATAATGATACATACTTGTTAATGAGTTAACAACCTAATGATTTATGCAAACATTCAATTAGTTGATAGCATAAGGTGATAGTTACATATATGTGATGTGTAATCGGTATAATTACCTACCTTCATAGCTAAGAAAAACTTGATGGCCACAGCCATGGTGGTTCTTATCTATGGTTGGATATCAACCTATTTGGAGATGTTCCTACGATCTCCCGAATTGATAATAAGGGTGATTCAATTCGTAAAATAAATAGGATTTAATTTTTGTATGTTGATACATTCTTAATCAATCTTCTCACATAATCTCAATTTGTATTTCTAAGATAATCACTCGATCATGTCTTACATAAACTTGCGTTCGATTTTGGACACCAATAAACTGACTGGGCCGA
Organism: Boesenbergia rotunda; assembly: GCA_024364735.1. Classification (NCBI taxonomy): domain Eukaryota; kingdom Viridiplantae; phylum Streptophyta; class Magnoliopsida; order Zingiberales; family Zingiberaceae; genus Boesenbergia; species Boesenbergia rotunda. The sequence goes on along the minus strand of JAGFNQ010007040.1, from coordinate 163,583 downwards.
ACTTCATGGACTGGCTTCGAAACCTGAGGACAGTCCTCAAGGCAAAGAAGCTTGCTAATGTCCTTGAAGATCAACTTCCCAACCGTCCTCCCAAAAGTGCAACTCCAGACCAGTTTCCTGAGTTGCTCAACCTGCTGAAGACTTTAAAGCCTTCTGTGAAGCAGGATCTAAAGACGGTACTGTTAGTTGGTTCCTCGAAGAAAGGTTCTAAGAGGAAGGCCAAAGAACAGAATAAGGGAAAGGAGAAAAGGGCCAAAAAGACTGAAAATACCCTAAAAGGCACTTGCCATCACTGTGGCAAGGAGGGTCACTTGTGAAGAAACTGCAAGATTTATCTTGAGTCCTTGAAAGAGAAGGCATCCGATGCCCCATCCTCTTCAAGTATCTTCGTTATTGAATGTCACTCTATTTCCTCAAACACTTGGGTACTCGATACTGGGTGTAGCTCACATATATGTAATGACATACTGGGGCTAAGGAATAGAAGAAGACTCGTCAAAGGAGAAGCGAATTTGCGAGTTGGAAATGGAGCAAAGATTGCTGCTGTTGCCATCGGAACATATTTGCTGAAGCTCCCTACCGGACGTATCTTAGAATTGGATAATTGTTATTTTGTTCCTTCATTAATAAAGAACATTGTATCTATTTCATGTTTGAATGAAAAAGGTTATCATTTAACTTTTAGTAACAATTGTTGTTACATAACTTTAAATGACGTTCTTTATGGAAATGGAACTTTGTGCAATGGCATCGACATGTTAGATTTATCCAGTGACATTTTCAATATCGAAGTTAGTAATAAACGTGCTCGAATAGATAATCGAATAGACTCCTACACGTGGCACTGTCGTCTTGGCCATATAAGTAAGAAACGCATGACCGAATTACACCGATGTGGAATTTTGGAATCATTTGAACCCGGTTCATTTGATACATGCAAATCATGCTTAAAAGGCAAGATGACCAAATTACCCTTTCCCGGAAAAGGTAATCCAGTGGGAGAGTTGCTTGGTCTAATACATACCGATGTATGCGGACCAATGTCAACTCAAGCACAAGGAGGCTATAACTACTTCATCACCTTTATCGATGATCACTCACGATTCGGTTATGTGTTCTTGATGAAACACAAATCTGAAGCTTTTGATAAATTCAAAGAATTCAGAAATGAAGTAGAGAAACAACTTGGCAAAAGTATTAAAATACTTCGATCCGATCGGGGTGGTGAATACTTAAGTCAAGAGTTTCAAGATTATCTTAGGGACAATGGGATACTGTCCCAATGGACTCCGCCATATACACCACAGCATAATGGTGTATATGAGAGGCGCAACCGAACCTTGATGGACATGGTTAGGTCTATGATGAATCATGCAACTCTTCCAAAATCCTTTTGGGGTTATGCACTTAAGACAGCTGTTTACTTGCTAAACAGAGTCCCGACCAAGGTAGTCTTTACTACTCCATATGAGATTTGGAATAGTAAGAAACCTCACTTAACTCACCTTAAGATATGGGGTTGTCCTGCTTATGTGAAGCAGGTTGTATCAGACAAATTGGATGCTAAGTCTGATAAATGTCTATTTATTGGATACCCTAAGGAAACGAAGGGTTACCAATTCTATCATCCCTTGGAACAAAAGGTGTTTGTTTCAAGGCATGCTGTATTTCTAGAAAAAGAATTTCTTTTACAAGAAAACAGTGGGAGTAGCATTGAGCTTGATGAAGTTCAAGAGACTCCAATAGACATTAAAGAGATACCTAGTCTAGACCCACAACCGATAATTCATAGTGATGAGCTATCAGTTGAACCTAAAACTACACCACCTCTTCGTAGGTCTGATAGGACACGCAACATTCCAGAGAGATACGGATTTCTCGTAAGTGAATCGAACGACGTGTTGCTCATTGGTGATGACGAACCTATCAGTTATGAAGATGTTCTGAAAAGTTCAGAAAGGGACAAATGGCTTGAGGCCATGAAGTCGGAAATGGATTCCATGTACCAAAACCAAGTATGGGACTTGGTTAACCCACCTGAAGGGAATAAACCCATAGGGTGCAAGTGGGTTTTCAAGAAGAAAACCGACATGGAAGGTAATGTTGTTACCTTTAAGGCTAGATTAGTGGCAAAAGGATATCGTCAGAAATAAGGAATTGATTATGACGAAACCTATTCGCCAGTAGCTATGCTTAAATCCATTCGGATGCTCCTAGCCATAGCAGCTCATTATGATTATGAGATATGGCAAATGGATGTGAAAACAGCTTTCCTTAATGGAAACCTGCTTGAGGATGTATACATGATACAACCTAAAGGTTTCACATCGGTTGATAAAACCAAAGTATGCAAGCTTCGACGATCCATATATGGACTGAAGCAAGCATCTAGGAGCTGGAACATCCGTTTTGATGAGATAATCAAAGAGTTTGATTTCTCACAAAATCCTGACGAACCTTGTGTGTACAAGAAGGTTAGTGGGAGTGCAGTCATGTTCCTAGTATTATATGTCGATGACATTTTACTTATAGGAAACGATATATCAGTTTACAGACAGTTAAGATTTGGTTGTCCAAAACTTTCTCCATGAAAGATCTGGGAGAAGCAACCTATATCCTTGGGATTAGAATCTATAGAGATAGATCAAAACGGTTGCTTGGTCTTTCGCAGTCTACATATATAGACCGAGTGCAAAAAGGGTTTAGCATGTCGGAATCCAAGAAAGGTTACCTACCCATCAGGTATGGGATCAACCTTTCAAAGTCTATGTGTCCGCGCATAGAAGACGAGAGGATTTGCATGAATTAGATTCCCTATGCATCGGCGATAGGATCTATCATGTATGCTATGTTATGTACTAGGCCTGATGTATCATATGCTCTGAGTGTCACGAGCAGATACCAGTCAGATCCAGGTATGGATCACTGGGCGGCTGTCAAAACAATCCTTAAGTACTTAAGAAGAACTAAGGATGTGTTCCTAATATATGGAGAAGGAGATATGGTAATACGTGGGTATACAGATGCCAGTTTCCAGACAGATAAGGATGACTCCAAATCACAGTCTAGATACGTATTTACTTTGAATGGAGGCGCAGTAAGTTGGAAAAGTTCCAAACAAGACACCGTAGCGGATTCTACCACGGAAGCGGAATATATCGCAGCTTCGGAAGCAGCAAAGGAAGCAGTTTGGATCAAGAAGTTTGTCTCAAAACTTGGTGTGGTTCTAACCATTGATGAAGCAGTGCCGGTTTACTGCGACAACAATGGAGCTATTGCACAAGCGAAGGAACCAAGGTCTCATCAACGATCCAAACACGTGCTTCGACGCTATCATCTGATCAGAGAGATTATAAGTAGGAATGACATACAAATTGAGAAAATCCCCACTGAAAGGAATTTAGCGGATCCTTTAACTAAGGCCTTGCCTCAAAACAAGTTTGAGGGTCATGTTAGAGCCTGTGGTATTGGATACCGTAGCGATTGGCATTAGGCCAAGTGGGAGTTTGTTAGTGATATGAGAGAAGTGTCCTAAGGCAATCGCCTTATGATGTAAACATTTATATGAATAAATGATAATTCACTATTTGAGTATACATGTTTTGTGTATTTGATTGGGATCTTAAACTCATCTACTGAATGTCCGCCATACAATTCACAGCATAAGAGAATTTGTGATGGGATCACAACTAGTGATTATCTCTAAATGTGCAAATGTGAAGTGTTGGAAATATCCCTAGTCGATGAATTGATAAAGACGGACACTATCAATTCTGTTGAGACTAGCATGGGTTATTCTCTAATCAGCTGATTCTCACTGGCTGGTGACATTGGGATGTCCGGAGATAAACATGGATGCTAGTTAAGGGAACTAGTTCATTGGAGTGACTAGCTGTAAGACTTCATATGGGAATCTACATATAGATATGCCAATGAAGATCTTACTGTGGCTTAAGTGCGATGTTCCTTTGACTTGCGGTGTTCAAGTCATCTTGGTCATGGAGACTTATACTTTGACATCTTAAGCAAGCATCTCCAAGGAGGTGTGGACCCAGGATGATCGGGTATAAGCCGAAGTGCCCGAAGATGTTTGAACAACCTACAAAGGATTCACCACTCCTTGCGAGGAGATGTATACCCAGGCCTATCGTCGGATTGTTACTCAAAGCCTCTGGCCAGAGCAGATCATGTTAAGAGTGCGAGTCTCTTAAATACATGAGAGGAATTAGAAATCCAAAGGACGAGAAAGACACTACTTGGGCTAGGTGTGACGTAGTCAGCCTAGTGGGGACTGACACCATTGACCGTGTCCTGAACCAAGTGGGTATAAGGTGGTGAAGGGAATGGGGCACGATTCATTAGAGCTGCTGAAGGGTTTCAGAATAATTTCTTCTGAGGTCAAACCGTTGATCTTTCGATTAATTGGGGATCATGATGTACTACTAGGTGCCACTCATGATCGTTCTATAATTAGTTAAATTATAGACGGCCAACATAAATCGAAAGCCTATTTAGTCACACGCACTACGAGTAATCCAAGGGATTTAAAACGAGTTGAAAATTAGATTTTCCGATCAAGGGAAATAAGTCGAATCTGAGTTAGTCAGAGGCGCAATGGAAGCTAAAAATGGCCAAGTCTTTTGAAGGCTTTTTGGGCGAATTAAATGAGTTTAATTCGCGGCGGTTCGGGTTGGTTTGGCCGGCCAAAGAGGGTGTCAAAACCCCCTTTGGTGGCCGGCCACAATAAGAGGAGAAAACCAATTAATTTTGGTTTAATTAATAAAATAAATCTAGTGCGATTTATTTTATAAATTATGGATAAATAAATTTGTATAGAGAAATTTATGTAAATAAAATTTATAGAAATTTATTCTTTTATGGAAGATTAAAATAATCCATGAATTGGTTTATTTTAATTTTATAAAATCAATTATGAATTGATTTTTCCATAATAAGAAAGTTTATAAATTTCTTATAAAATTTATTCCTTAATTTAAAGAGAAGAAGAATTAGTTTTATTATAAATTAGTTTATAATAAAGACTCGGTTTAAACGGAATAATTAATAAGAAAATTTATAAGATAAATTTCTTATAACTAATTCCGTTAAATCCGTTAATTCGGTTTAGAGGGAGACTTAGCAAAGGAGTTGCTACTATATAAAGGAACCAAAGGCTAGCCCTTATTCCTAATTAAGAGATTAATTATTCTCTCCCTCTCTCTCTTAATCTCTCCTCTCCTCCTTCTCCCTCTCTTCCCTTAGGGCCGGCGCCCATCCTAGCTCCCCTAGGGCCGGCGCCCAACCTACATCCAAGGTGGTGGAGGCCGTGAGCTTCAAGAAGAAGAAGGAGAACCCGAACACGAAGAAGAAGAAGCGGATAGCGATTCCTCTCTTCCCGGAATTCGATTCCGTTACTTCGTTGGTTAGTTTTCCATTATTTTCTCTTATTCTTCTAGTTGTGCCTTCCGAGAATCTAGTAGTTCTCGTCGGCACAAAACTCGTGACTTTGCGAAGTCATCCCGAAGAGAACTCGGCGTGGACGCGAATAGAGGCGAAGCTTCCAAGGGACGCTACGGTTGGATCTCGTCTCTTCCTTCGAGATACACGAGGTATAAAAGTAAATTAGTTTACTTTTCCGTAATATTTTATTTTATGATTATGTCAACACACCATAGGGTTGCATGCTAGATACGAAGTTAAAATAATTTAGGAAATTATTTTATGCAAACTCTTCCGCTGCACGTAAAAATTTTGAATTTTACGAACTCGTATCCTTGTCAACATGCACCCGGTCTCAACACAAATATGGGTCTCAAATTTAGATATTTCTAAAGCTGGAAACCCTTGTTGCTAACAAAGATAAAAATGTAGTAAAGAGGCCACAGGTCGTATTTTTCCTAGGGCTAGTTAAGGATGTTTGATTCGAGCTCGAGTTTATGTGTCGTCAAATATTTTTGGGTTTCAAGTGAACATGGGGTTTGGTTTCAATTAGAAATGAAAACACAATGAAAAGTAAAGACACTTAAATGAACGAATTTAAACGAGGTAGTATCAACTAAGGAACTCAACCAATGAAAACTTAGTGAACCAATGCAACTTAGCCGAATTTGGAAAACAAACCTGAACTCAAGTGCAAGTGTACACTACAAATTGCCTTGAACTTCAGGAATTACCACACAAAGTCGAAACTTAACTTGACACAAATGCAGCAATGAAGACTTGATACGCAAGGAGAAAGAAAACTATGTGCCGAAATGATACTAAGTGCAGGAACTATACATGACAATTCAGAAATGGACTGATCAATTTAATTTGGAAAACAAGCTATCAGTGAAATGATATGCTGAGATAAATGAAACAATGCAGCAACAAACAAAGGACTGATCAATTCCGAAACATCTTGATGCATAAATGAATTGCAGGAATGCAGAAATGAAAATGCAGACTTTCAGAAGCCGTATGCTGCAACTCATTGGATGAAAAGTCAAACAAAGCAACTGAAATCAAGTGCTCGAAACTAGCTTCAGAAATGATCAACTGAGGATTGCAAAAATGAAAATGACCAATTCAGAAACAATTGAATCAAGATATGAATTTAGAAATGCAAGCAGAAATTCATACACAATCCGAATGCAGAAACAAACATGCAACTGAAATTAATTGCACCATCTAATATTCAGACAAGATGTAGAAGATCTAAGATTCACTTGACACAAATTCAAGAACTTATAAACCGAAACTTGAAGAATTGGAAACTAAAATTTACAGAAATAGAAACTGAAATGCACTAACTGAGACCAAATGCAGAAAATGAAACTCTAGATGTTGTATCTAATTTAAGGAATTTAAACTAGAAGCAAGCTGAATTGAAACAAGCTGCAAAGTTCACAAGGAGCTATTGTTGACTGATACGCAATGCAGAAACTGGAAGTTGATATGCAAGAAAAGGAACATAAAACTGATACGCAAGTATTAAATTACGGAGCAACTGAAATTAAGTGTAATGTTCACTAAACAAGTTATCTAGCTAATAAGAGTGCAGATTTGAAACACTAATTAAAGCATAAACGATTCAGAAAAGAAAACTAAGTATTTCTGATACAAAGTTCAGAAACAGATTGACACGCAGTAATTAAAGTGCAAACATGAAACTAAAGTGCAGAAATGAAATTCAACAAAGAAATAAAGCTTCGATCCCTTCCTTAGCTCAAGATCTTCTTACCGTCACACAAGAGTGAGCCTCGAACCCCTTAGCTCCACAGATCGCTGGAAAATCCGACTCTATGATCAAATCAGCTCAAACTCTGCATCCAGCTGAAAACCAATCCGATCTCTTCGAGCTCGCTATGTTGGATTGCGATGATGATTTGGAGATGATCAGAGCACTCCAGAGAACCCTCTAGATAGCTTAGATGGATAAAAATGGCACACAATCGAGATTCAAGCAATCGATTTGCAGAGCTGGCGAAACCCTCGCATTGCTCTGTTCAGTGGTGATTTGCAGCTGAAAATCTCACGGAGAAGACAATCCGACGACCTAGATCTTGATCCGAGATTAGAATCAAAGTGGTCACGCCCTCAGATGAAGAGAATTGAAGAAGAAAACGAAGAACAGTGGAGGAAGAAACGAAGAAGCTGAGCTGCGGCGAAGACGCGACAATGCTGATCGGGGCAGATGGCAGTTTATATCTGTTAACATTGGACGGCTGAGATCATATCAACTCCATCCAATGGCTGGATCTCATCCGATTTGAATCAAAATCTTTAGATCTTGATCAAGGGTCAGGATCTGTCTCTCAGTAGCTCGGGTCTTCCAGATTTGCAATGGATGGCTCAGATCAACCTGATCTTTGAATGGACGGTCTAGATCCCTCTAATCTTGATCCAACGGCTGAATGATCTCTGATTTGGACGAAACCTTCAGATCCTGGTCCAAGTGCTTGATTAACCTTAACCCTAGCTCGATTGCCTCAAAGTTCTCAGATGACCTAGATCTAAACATTTTTGAATCGGACGGTCCATATTAGTCGATGCTTGATCACTCAATCCGGGTCCACTTCCGACTCAAGTTTGACCCAACATGACCTAGGTCCATGATCCTTCCAAGCCTACAAAAGTAGATCAACAATTTAGTGGCAAAATAATTCAAATGTATCAAGATTTACAATAAAGTCCAAAATAGAATAGATTCATGAAACCTAGGCTAAATTTAATATTAAGCAAGTAAAATATGGGCCAAACATGGATTTAAGAATCTGAAATGATCAATAAAATAACACTTATCACGCTCTCATGTTCGTGGCCAGATGAGAGGCTTGCCAGGGACATCAGCATGTGACTCATCAACCGACTGAACCCCTGCGAGTCTCTATAGTGTCCTGCCCATTCGATCAGTGGGGAATGGACATTGTAGTCTTGTTCCCCATTAGTCCTCATCAAAAGAAGTTCCTGCTAGTCCTAGTGGACTATTTTTTCAAATGAGTGGAAGCTGAGCCTCTGACACAATTTACGGAGGTCGCTCTGATTAAGATCCTATGGAAGGATATTATCTGCAGATATGGCATCCCTCACAAGCTGGTCTCGGATAATGGAAAGAAGTTTGCCGGGCGCAAACTCAAAGAATGGGGCGAGGGGCTAGGTATTCACCAAGCCTTCACGTCGATCGTGTACCCTCAGGGCAATGGCCAAGCCAAAGTCATTAACCGGGAAATCCTCAGAGGACTCAAGATAAAGCTAGATCGCTTCAGAGGTAGTTGGGTCGAGGAGCTCCCCAGTATTTTATGGTCCTACCGTACCTCTCCACGAGAAGCAACAGGTCAGAATCCTTTTCAGCTGGTGTATGAAGCTTAGGCCGTGATTCCGAAGGAAGTAGGTGAGGAGTTTGTCCGGCGGCAGCACTATAACAAAGAGGACAATGATCAAGAGCGGCTGATCGACCTAGATCTTGCGTCAGAGGTCCATGATAAAGCAGCCGCCCGGCTTGAAGTGTACCGACAACGTATGCAACAAGCCTACAATCGACGAGTGATTGCCCGCAGCTTTGAAGTCGGAGACAAGGTGTGGAAATGGATCAAGACAGTCGGCGACCCTAGGAAGCTGGAGGCTCAGTGGGGCGGACCCCTACATCATCACCCGAAAGCTATCAGGGGCTAGCTACTATCTGAAGGATGACAAAGGCAAAGGCTGGAGAGGCCATGACATGCTAATCATCTCCGACCTTATCGTACTCGATGAGAATTTGAGTTGTCCACATAAAACTTGTATTCTTGTTGGCACTGCCTTGTAGTTCAGCAAACAAAGAAGCAAATGAAATGTTATTTAAAGAACACCGAGTACTTGCCTGCTTAAACCCCTACTACCTCGCAGTGCTGTGGACACCCGAGGTGAGTAGGCTTGGTCTGGGTATTGCGGATGCCCGACCAAGAGCTGTTAAAACCCTACTATCTCACGGTGTTGCGGATGCTCAAGGTGAGTAGGCTTGGCCGAGGTGCTGCGGATACCTGACCAAGAGCTATTAAAACCGTACTACCTCGCGGTGCTACGGATGCCCGAGGTGAGTAGGCTTGGTTCAGTTGCTGCGGATGCCCGACCAAGAGCTGTCAAAACCCTACTATCTCACGATGTTGCGGATGCTCAAGGTGAGTAGGCTTGGCCGAGGTGCTGCGGATACCTGACCAAGAGCTATTAAAACCGTACTACCTGGCGGTGCTGCGGATGCCCGAGGTGAGTAGGCTTGGTTCGGTTGCTGCGGATGCCCGACCAAGAGCTGTTAAAACTCTACTACCTCACATTGCTGTGGATGCCCGAGGTGAGTAGGTTTGGTCCGGGTGCTGCAGATGCCCATCCAAGAGCTGTTAAAACCCGACAACCTCACGGTGCTGTAGATGCCCGAGGTGACTAAGCTTGGTCCAGATGTTGCGCATGCCAGACCAAGAGCTGTTAAAACCCGACTACCTCATAGTGCTGCGGATGCCTGATGTGAGTAGGCTTGGTTCGGGAGCTGCGGATGCCCAACCAAGAGCTGTTAAAACAATACTACCTCGCGGTGCTGTGGATGCCCGAGGAGAGTAGACTTGGACCGGGTGCTACAAATTCCCGACCAAGAGCTATTAAAACCCTACTACCTTGCGGTGCTGTGGATGCCCGAGGTGAGTAGGCTTGGTCCGGGTGCTGCTGTAACGACCCGGAAAATTCTCTTAATATTTTATTAAAATATTAAGCATATCTAGATAATTTTCCGAAGGACCTAGAGGCATTAATACGAACATTGGCCTAGGAAATCCATGTTTTCTCATTTAAATTGAGAAAACCAAGTGCTAATGGGCCTTATATGTGCTTCCTAGTACTATGATTATAGGTGGACTTTTAGGAAGAATTAGTATAAATATAAATATGAATTTATTTGGGCAGATTAACATGATTATGGGAAAGTATTAGCCTAACGTTCCCATCTAAATTGAGGAATTTGGTACTAATGGGCTTTAAATGGGCTCCAAAAATAGGTATTAATTAGGTAAAATTAATATAAATTAGGTAAAATTAATATAAATATAAAAGAATTTTATTTAGGAATATTGGCATAATTATGGATGATTTTAGGGGAATTTTCGGAATTATAAAAATAATAAAATAAATGAAATAAAATAAAAATAAAAATAAATGTGCATGAGCAAAGGATTGAACCTTGGACCTCTTGTACAACCATGTAAGCCTTAACCAACTCACCTAGCAAGGAATTCTTGTGAGGAAAGGAAGTGAATGGTGGTTAAATGGTAGAAGAAGATGAAGGGTCATGGAAAACTCTTCATTCACCACTTTAATGGTTGATAAATAAGGGGGTTTGGGAGTTTCATTCTTCATGCCATCAATTGCATTTGCTTCTCTCTTCCTTCTCCATTCTTGCCGAGCACTCAAGGAGGACTTCTCCCTTGAGAAAACTTCACAAAAAGTCTCATCCTCCAAGATCTAAGGTCTTCTCAAGTTTCCAAGGGCTAGGTGTGGTCAAGTCTTCTTCCTTCTTTCCATCCAAGGTCTAAAAAAATCAAGAAATCTAAGGTAAGACTCCCTCACCTGTGGTATAATGGTTTCATATGATTTTTATGATTTTTAGCATGATATATTGATGGATTTTGGGGTTGGAAGTGGAAAAGAAAGAAAAACCAAGAAAGGTTGGTTGATAGGTCTCGGCCACCAAGATTTAAAGGTCCATAAATATTCTAAAAATCTGTTTAATGTTATGTAATGTTCCCTTATGATGTGTAGAGGTTATGTATAATTTTTGGAAATTTTAGAGTACTCTAGGACACCCTAGAGTTTCGGCCAACATGGAAGAAGCAAAACCCAGAACCTTAGGTTCAAGGGTTTCGGCCACCATGATTTAAAGATCTATAAATATTCTAAAAATTTTATAATGTTATTTAATGTTCCCTTATGATGTGTGTAGGTTATGTATAATTTTTGGGAATTTTTAGAGTACTCTAGGACACCCTAGAGTTTCGGCCAACATGAAAGAAGCAAAACCCAGAATCTTAAGTTCAAGGGTTTCGGCCACCATATTTTAAATGTCTAAAAATATTTTAAAAATCATGATAATATTATTTAATGTTCCCTTATGATTTTTAGACACTAAGTATAATTTTTGGGAATTTTTGGGATACCCTAGAGGCCCCATATGTTTCGGCCAACATGAAAGAAGCAAATCCCAGAACCTTAAGTTCAAGGGTTTCGGCCACCATGTTTTAAATGTCTAAAAATATGTTAAAAATAATGAAAATGTCATTTAATATTCCATTATGATGTTTATACATTAAGTATAATTTTTGGGAATTTTTGGGATACCCTAGAGGCCCCATATGTTTCGGCCAACATGAAAGAAGCAAAACCCAGAACCTTAAGTTCAAGGGTTTCGGCCCCCATCTATTAAATGTCTAAAAATATGTTAAAAATCAGGATAATGTCATTTAATGTTCCCTCATGATCTGTAGAGGTTAAGTATAAATTTTGGGAATTTTTGGGGTACCCTAGAGGCCCCATATGGTTCGGCCAACCCCAAGGACCCAAGGGTTAGGGTTGAGTCTTTAACCTCAACTTATGTTTATGTGTTGCCATGATATAAGGATGATGGATGGTGATTGTGTGAATTTTCACCTGGCCATGGGACTCCACAAGTTTCGGCCATATAAGGGTTAATAGGGTAAAAGTTAAGATTTATTTCAAGTAAGGGTCCCAATGGCCCTATGGTAAGATGTGATTTATGTTTATGAATGATATGCTATGTTATGAATGATATGCCATGTTATGAATGATATGCCATGTTTACGAATGATATGCCATGTTTATGGATGATATGCCATGTTATGAATGATATGCCATGTTTATGAATGATATGCCATGGTTATGCATGATAAGAATGAAAATGATGAATGAAGGTTAAGTATGATGAATGAATGAATATGCTAAACGGCACGATCGATGGTCGACGGTACGACGGTCATATGGACCGGTAAATGGGCCGGTAGACGGGCCGAGCCGTAACAAGTTATGTTATGATAAGTATGCCATGAATGACTTATGAATGATGAAGCATGCAAAGTATTTTATTTTATTTTATGGGCTTGTATCGGACCTAAGTAAGGTCCACAGTTCTAGACTACCGATGATGCTGTCCACGGTTCGGGACTACCGATGATGCTGTCCTTACCCTAGTAGGTCGAGATTAGCTACCTCGTATTTACATAGGGATGCGCGCATATGATGAATGAATGTGGTACAAGCCAGGGCCCAATGATGTTATGATGATGATTTAAAAGCATGTTTTAAAGATTAAGCATCTTTATATATATATATATGCACAGTTGTTACATGCATCCATTCATGTTATGCATTACGTTATGAAAAGTATGTTTATGAAAAGTATGTTCATGAAAAGGATGGTTATGCCATGATTTATTTATGTTTATGCCATGATTTTTATGCCATGATTTATTTATGTTTATGCCATGATTTTTATGCCATGATTTATTTATGTTTATGCCATGATTTTTATGCCATGATTTATCTATGTTATGCCATGGTTTTTATGCCATGATTTATCTATGTTAATGCCATGATTTTATGCCATGATTTTACTTAAGTTCATGTTAGTTTAGGATGCCATGATTTTTTGCTAGTTTAGAATGTCATGCTTTGATTATGTTTATGCTAAGTTAGGATGCCATGCTTCTATTTATGTTCATGTTAGTTTAGGATGCCATGAGTTAATTATGCTTATGTTATGTTAGAATGCCATTATTTTATTTATGCTCATGCTAGTATAGGATGCCATGATTTTAATTAGGTTATGCCATGATTTTATGTCCATGCCAAGTATTATACCATGCTATGAATGTTTACGATGTGTATGGATTGTATTTTTGCCATGCTATGAATATTTATGATGTTTATGTTTATGCCATGCTATGAATGTTTATGATGTTTATGTTTATGTCAAGTATGATGCCATACATGAATGTTTATGGTTATGTTTATGTCATGCTATGAATATGATGAAGCCATGTCCATGACATGTCGAATGAATGCTAAGTGATGATAAGGATGACGATCTAAGTAAAGCATTAAGTATGCTAATGTTTCATATGTTTATGATTAAGTGACGGATGGTTTTAGTGGGTAGGAAAGAGTCTTACTAAGCCTGTGTGCTTATAGTCTTATTTTCTTATACCGCAGATCACGCAAGGGGATAATAAGGAAGCAGCAGGAGAGCATTGCAGAATGTGTGTGATAGTGACTTGGCCAAGAGACCATATGTTTGTTTGTCTTATGATAGAACTCTACCTTTACTACTAAGTACTTGAATATGACTCTATGACATGATGCTAATGTATGACATGATGCTAAGTATGATATGATGCTAAAATATGGCATGATGCTAAGTATGATATGATGCTAAGTATAAAGTTAATATGCCAAGCTTCCAGGTTATGATGGTAGGAATGGTAGTAAGTGCATGTAGGTGTAAGTTTAAAGTTTTCCGCTGCATTATGATGTCTACATGCTTAAGTATGTTAATGTAACGCCGCTTTATGATGGTCTATAAAAAAAAAAAAAAGCGGACGTTACAGGTTGGTATCAGAGCCGTTACCATCTCACTACACACACATCAAGCCCTCTCCTGCAGCTTCCAAGTAAGTACCTTTAAGTGTATTTTATGTTCTATTATGATGCTAGAATTATGATACCTATGACTCTAGAATATGCAAGTATGAACCATGATTATGATGAAAGGTACTTTGAGATAAGTACCTATGAACGATATATATTTTGGTATTTTATCTTATTTTAGGAATTAAATATTTAGAATAATATAGGGGTAGGAAAAAACTGATATTGGCCATACTTGTCCGTTAGAAAGGAAAGCAGGGTTAGAAGACAGGGTAACATAATTAATGAGAATTTATGAATGAGAAATAAACTATAAGTAGGTAGAGTAGCTAGAAGATTTTAGCTCACTTAAGGCGATATAACTAAGTGAATAACTATATGAATATATAGGTTTATAGATAACTTAACAAACTAGAGTGTAGATAGAAGAGAAATGTAGTATTTGTTATACTAGTGTTATATCCTAAAAAGAATTGTCATTTTTAATAGGCTAGCCGCTATATTTAAATAAATAGGTTATTAGTCAAAGACTGGGTATCTGGTAATGAGATTAAATATAGTATTTTATGAATTTAATGGAGAAATTAACAGAGACCGTATGCATTATAGGTTAGGTAGTTAAAACAGAGTAAGTAACTCAAACAACTAGAATAGGAAGTAATATGATGAGCGATACATGAGTTTAGGTAATCTAAATATGCGACAACGATGAGGGCTGGAATTGGTAAAGGACTACGACCGTGAGATCTTCTACCATCCAGGGAAAGCAAACAAAGTGGCCGATGCACTCAGCCGGAAGTCAAGTGCCACTTTGATGTCCATGTCTAGATTACCCCGACCACCCAAAAGGGAAAATTCTGAGGGTTGGGGGTCGAGGTCATCTCCGGATGACATTCTACCATGACAATATCGCCGACGCTATTCGAGGACATACTAGAAAAAAAAATGGGGATCCGAACCGTCAGAGAATCAAACAGGAGATTCTTGAAGGGAAGGGCGATGGTTTTCGGATCGCCGACGGAGGAGTACTACATCTTAGGGATAGTCTAGTTATCCCTAATGATTTGGAATTAAGAAGAGTTGTGAACCAAGGCAAGTTTGCACTGTTGATGAAAGACGCCTGTTAATATTTAGCAATAAGCCTAGAGTAAAGAGAGGATAGTGCTCTATTAATGGAGGCTTATTTACTATAGTATTAAAGGAGTAGAGTATTTGGTGTAGATATTGTAAGAGATTATAGTAGTTACGAAGTGAAGACTTAGTGATGTATGTCTGTTAGGAACAGATTATGGTGTGAAGTTATTTGGCTTTAAACAGATATACATCGTAGTAGCAATAGAGTAATATTCTTGATATAAGAAAGAGAGAGGGTAAGAACTAGATATATAAAGGAAAGAGTGATAGGGATCAGTGAATAGGACCTTAGCTATAACTCACTAAATGTTAATATTATCAAAGGCAAGAATGTAGTAAGAACTCTAGGTCAAGCAAACTTACCAGGTGAAACAATCTAATAAACTATAGATTTTTGGGAAAAGATTGACCTAGGAATATTTTATAAATTCTGGTTAGAAAAAAATGAGACGATAGTTAAAGTAGAGTTGAGTAATGTTGTCAATTGGCAAACCTTGACTGCTTGATGAAAAACTCTGAGTGGAAAGGAATGACATGTTAAATAAATAGGAGGCACTGTGTGGTAAAAGAATTGTTAGCATGGATTGAGTTTGTAGAAGCGGAGACGTTGTCTTTGAGGTTGAGTTAGATTGTCTGGTGGATTAAATTGGATAAGAGAGAGATTTGATAGATAAAAGATGTATGTGAGAAGCAGAGGCATTGAAATCAGTGCTAATCGAGAAGAGTAATTCGGAGTTATAAGTTGGTACATGGATGATAAACTTATGCATAGTAAGTGAAAGTTAGAATCTTGTTTGGAGTACCACATGAAACTAAGTAGGAACACGACAGATTATATTCTTTCGCGTATAGCTGGATAGTAGGAAAAAAAAATGATTGAGATGAAATCATAGTTATGTATTAGAAGCACCTGAATGTGAAGGTGTGGTCATTTTGATCTAAGAGATTGTATAACTAATAGTCAAGAAGCTAAGGAGAAGGAGGTACCTTAGTCAAGGTCTTATGGCAAAGTCAACGGTTCGAAGAAGCTACCTGGGAACGTGAGGACGAGACGAAGCGGAAGTACCCGGAGTTATTCTAAGTTCGAGGACGAACTTTCAAGAGGTATGGGGGATTGTAACGACCCGGAAAATTCTCTTAATATTTTATTAAAATATTAAGCATGTCTAGATAATTTTCCGAAGGACCTAGAGGCATTAATACGAACATTGGCCTAGGAAATCCATGTTTTCTCATTTAAATTGAGGAAACCAAGTGCTAATGGGCCTTATATGGGCTTCCTAGTACTATGATTATAGGTGGACTTTTAGGAAGAATTAGTATAAATATAAATATGAATTTATTTGGGCACATTAACATGATTATGGGAAAGTATTAGCCTAACGTTCCCATCTAAATTGAGGAATTTGGTACTAATGGGCTTTAAATGGGCTCCAAAAATAGGTATTAATTAGGTAAAATTAATATAAATTAGGTAAAATTAATATAAATATAAAAGAATTTTATTTAGGAATATTGGCATAATTATGGATGATTTTAGGGGAATTTTCGGAATTATAAAAATAATAAAATAAATGAAATAAAAATAAAAATAAAAATAAATGTGCATGAGCCAAGGATTGAACCTTGGACCTCTTGTACAACCATGTAAGCCTTAACCAACTCACCTAGCAAGGAATTCTTGTGAGGAAAGGAAGTGAATGGTGGTTAAATGGTAGAAGAAGATGAAGGGTCATGGAAAACTCTTCATTCACCACTTTAATGGTTGATTAATAAGGGGGTTTGGGAGTTTCATTCTTCATGCCATCAATTGCATTTGCTTCTCTCTTCCTTCTCCATTCTTGCTGAGCACTCAAGGAGGACTTCTCCCTTGAGAAAACTTCACAAAAAGTCTCATCCTCCAAGATCTAAGGTCTTCTCAAGTTTCCAAGGGCTATGTGTGGTCAAGTCTTCTTCCTTCTTTCCATCCAAGGTCTAAAAAAATCAAGAAATCTAAGGTAAGACTCCCTCACCTGTGGTATAATGGTTTCATATGATTTTTATGATTTTTAGCATGATATATTGATGGATTTTGGGGTTGGAAGTG